>CM060951.1:59736157-60131157 GCA_030765055.1 Mantis religiosa | reverse complement strand
ATTTTTATTATTATTTTTTATTATTTATTATTATTTTTATTATTATTTTTTATTATTTATTATTATTTTTTATTATTTTTTATTATTTTTATTATTATTTTTTATTATTTTTTATTATTTTTATTATTATTTTTTATTATTTTTTATTATTTTTATTATTATTTTTTATTATTTTTTATTATTTATATTATTATTTTTATTATTATTTTTTATTATTTATTATTATTATTAATTATTTATTATTATTAATTATTATTAATTATTAATTATTTATTATTATTAATTATGATTTATTATTATTATTATTATTATTATTATTATTATTATTATTATTATTATTATTGTTGTTGTTGCTTTTGTTGATGAAAGCTTTGTGTAAGCAAAATATTGCATGGTCAAGATACTTCCATTATAATTAAAGCAAATGTTTGCTATTCATTTGGAATTCAGAATTGATTTATTCCAAAATACTTAATTGTATAACTTGATATTGCAAGTGTAAATATATAAATAATATAGGATAACTGCAAGGAAGAGCTAAAAGTAAATTTCAACACCCTATTGCTTGAAGCAAAAGTAGGCAATTCATTGATTATACTTAAATAAAGGACCACCATCATCATACATTTCTTTGCAATGATTGAGCTCTATACTTTGCTCAAAACAACATATAAGAATAAAACAAGGAATCTCACCGCCTTGCAAGCCATTCATTGCAACTGCAAACAAACTAAATAAAGATTGTGTCAAAATAACGTTTAAGACAACGACAATGACTAGGCAGGAGGAAGGTCTTAACACATTGCTAAAATATTTTACAGCACCAACTTTGAAAAACATCTGAGACTAATAGCTATGTTGTATTACTCTGTTAGTGTTAAGTCTTAACAAGCAATGAGTCTCATTAGGCATGTACTACATCCTGACTGGGAGGTCGAGAGAGGAAAATAAAAATGGAACCAATGAAATACATGCCTGCGCTTTTTCGTCCTCTTTACGATGCTATAAAATCGGGAAATGTTTGTTTCGGCTGTCGAGTGGGACTTCGGTTTGGCGGCAGAGGACAAAGAGACGGAGACCGTATTCCAACGACCTCTTCAACTTCGACTTCTCCTGGGCATGTAATAAGTTGTAAAAACTCGTGGACAGTGGCGGCGAGTCATCCGCAAGACTTCGAACTGGTCTGCTTCTTTTCGTAATGCTGTATTAAGCCTTTTTATTTAATTCTGCAATGCCACTTAAGAGGATGTTACTTTGAAAATCAAAATAAAACGTCCTTAGAATAATACGGCCTATCTGGGACTTCATAGTTTAGAATGCCCTTAGAAAGTATGCGGCAAGTGCCGTAAAAATCTGATGATGTACGAGAATCCACGCAACCACGGCGATACACGTCATAATTAACATCATATTTCTAGGGACAATGCAGAAATAAGGAACAAATTAATAGATTTAGTGCAATGAGTATACTTACAGGAATGTCAGGATGCTTAATTGCAATATGCAACAGTGGTCATTGCGAAAATATGTTTCTTTCAGAAGACAAACGTCCATTCTGCTCATTGGAACATGAACAGTGAAAAATAACTGCCGAAACATAAAAGAAAGAAACCATAAAATAGGAAATATTGATCTAAAGAAAGAAGGAAAGGGAGAATGACAGAAGAGAAAAGTACGATAAAAGATGAGCATATTTTTCTACTGAATTTTAAGGTCATATTTTCCAACGTATCAACTTTAAGTTATTAATGTTACATTTAGTAGTATATTTGTTTATGTTTTCAGAAATTAATGGATTAACAGCATGCTCCATTACAGTTAATATTACATGTTTTATATTCTTCTGTATTCAAGTTATTTCTTGGTTTGGTCATAGTTTATATCATTTTTAATTCTATTGCTATCATCCTTATCATCATTTTTGTTGATATACCTCACTGTTTGTGTGTATGTGTATATCTCAACAAAGAGGTAGAGTAAATGAAAAAGAGATTTAAGAGGCTAGGTCAAAAAGTAATGCCTCCTGTTTTCCCCCCTTAATTGCAATTCCTCAAACCTTTTTCTCCAATCCCCTGCACTAGTAACTTCCTAAATCAACAGCACTGCATCCTCTTGCAAAATGGCTGACATCGACATTCGTGCTAGACAGCGTTCTGTGATTGAATTTTTTACTGCGGAAGGTGAAATTTGCATTCACGAAAGGCTAAAAAATCTGTATGGTGATGCAACGGTGGATGTCAGAACTGTTAGACGATAGGTTCGTCGCTGTAACAACGCTGAAGGGCAAACACCATTGGCAGATGAAAAGCAAAATGGCAGGCTGGTGACCGCAGTGACTCCATGCAACATTCAGCGAGTCGATGCCATCATTCGTCGTGATCGCCGGGTAACAACAGGTAAATTGTGTCGCAATACCTCCCTCAGTAAAGACAGTGTGATGACGATTATTCAACAACTGGGTTACTCAAAATTTTGTTCGCGTTGGGTACCAAGAATGTTAACAGCCGAAAACACTTGCAGCGCTTCAATTTGGAGAGAGAGGTGTTCCTGGAAAAAAAGTTACTGGAGACGAAACGTGGGTTCATTTTTGAACCTGAATCAAAGAGGCAGTATATGGAATGGCATCACACAGCGTCACCTAAGAAAAAATAATTTAAAACTCAGCGGTCGGCAGGAAAAGTGATGGTGACAGTGTTTTATGATGCAGAGGGTGTGCTTCTGATTGAACATTTGGAGCACGAATGCACAATAAATTCTGTCCAATACGTCAGAACTCTTAAAAAACTGAAAGCACTTCTTCACCGAGTTCGTCCAACAAAAGCTATGGCGGATGTTCTTCTTTTGCATGACAATGCAAAATCACACACCAGCCGTTACACCACTGCAGAAATTGAGAAATTGGGATGACTAGTCTTACCTCACCCCCAATACAGCCCTGACCTGGCACCATCAGACTTCCATCTGTTCAGGCCACTAAAGGAAGCTCATCGTTATTTTCGTTTTGAAGATGAGGAGGCTGTGAAAACGTCCGTGCGTCAATGGCTTAGGAAGCAAGACCGTGTGTTTTCCCACACTGGAATACATGCCCTAGTTAACAGGTGGACCAAAACTGTGGAAAAGGAAGGAGATTATATTGAATAGTGACAAATTAATCGTCAGTGTTGTGGGTTTCAAGCTATATAAATTGGATTCAATTTCCTTGGCAATTAAAAGAGAGAAAAAATAGGAGGCATTACTTTTTGCCCTACCATCGTACTTCTTGCTTTGCTTTCGGTACGGTCAATAGAGTTCATCTGCAAAAAGCATGCACACAACCGCAGTGAGCGCCTACCAGCTAACCACGTCAGCTAAATTGCTGTGAACATAGGGCGACAATTTCCTGGTCAAATAGCACGGTACGGATAGCACGGTACGGTGTAAGTCCCTGATGATTTTTGTAATGAAAATAGAGTACCTAAGGTTCTAATGCACCCGAAGTCTTGAAAGCCTTTCTCTATATGACCATAGTGGTGCAAGTATTTATATACGGAAGCCGCCACTGAACACGGACACACACGGCGACGGCTGTACGAGACCAATGTGTGACACGGTATAAAACAGTTGTCTTACTCTGTGGAAAATGTGCCTATCTCGTTTCTTGCACGGCTAGACATTGTTGGAGCGGCCTCCTTTAATGAAAAGCAGGTGCGACCTTTTCTACATGTCATTGTAATGCTTAACAATTTCACGCCATAGTGCGAGACCACCAGGTCGGCAGTTGTACTCCAGTCTCAGCATGTTGATCGTCATCATCTCAATTAACATTTCTTAAGCGCTCATCCTATGGAATATCGTATATTTATACTTGATTTTGTATTTACCTATATTTTACGGTTAAATGAATGCCTTCGTGATCTTGTGATTTACATGTTCAATTCTCTTTGATGGGGAGGGGGATTGACAATTAGCCAGTATTCTTTGCTATTCTCTCTAGAGTCTCGAAGTATGAATGAGAGTGAGATGTGTAAATTAATTTAATGTAATAGCTAAAAGTAATATCAACATGAAGCATGAATACCCGTGAGCAATTGTTCCTAAGGTAAAAAGCCGATGACATGAGGTAAATGGGGCAATAAAAGCTCATAACATATGGCCCCTGCAGGTTTATTTTATCCCTTGGATAAACTCTTGCGAGCCTTCTATTTTGAGTAAGTGTTACGGTTTGCTAAGTATAGTTTTGTTAGGAAATATGTTTGTGTATGTTAGAGGTATTAAACAGTTAATTCGAGGTACCTCCGGAAAGTAAGCTCTGTTTGGTAATACAATTAAATTGTGCACAGATACAGAAAAATTATTTATTGCACAAAATTCTACAACTCTTAAACTACTTTTCCACATAACTGCCGAAATTTTGCAGGCATTTGTCATAGAGAGGCACAAGTTTTTGTATACCTTCTTCATAGAAGTTTGTCGCCTGTGTCTTCAACCAGTTGGAAACATTTTCTTTCAGCTCTTCGTCATTGTTGAAGTGTTGACCACCAAGGAATGATTTGAAATGCAAAAACAAATGAAAGTCGGTAGGAGCGAGATCAGGGCTGTACTGGTCAAACACGTCCCACCCAAATCCCTGTAGGACTTTTTCGTCGCATTTGCAGCGTGTGGTCGTGCGTTGTCGTGAAGAAACACATCTTTTGACATTGCAAATATGCCGATAAATTTCAATTGATTTCACCTTCCTAGCATTCAGAAAACGAATCACAAGCGGCGGAATTTTCAATCAACACCAACATTGTAAACAAGCACAACAAAGCGTACGTGGCTGTCAGCGATCTCACAATGGCGCACGTTTCTTCTCGTTGATACAGAGCGTCTACCGGGCATGTACGGAACTGCGATCGGAGCGCTGCAGCGGAGATAAATTGAAATAGAACTTACTCTCTGGACGCCCCTTGTATATGCTTTTTTCTTTGCATTTGTCGCCTGTTTAAGCTCAACACGTGAAATTTTTAATTTGTTTAATTTTGGTTTCAGGTGCATTGCTGTTATTTGTTTGGGATTTAATATGATCCTACCGAGAAGGTACCTGCTGGTTTCTAATATGTTGCTCAAATAGTAAATGCTGTTACTTCGTTTTTGTATGTGTTTACTGTCTTTATCTTTTATTACTGCCTTATCTTTGAAATCACAATTATATAACTAAGGCCGCACCGTGGCTGAGTGGTTAGACCGCTGGATTCTCAGAAGGTGGCCAGGGTTTGATCTCAGGTGATCGCAAAGTGGAAAACACGGCGCTGGGGCAGGTTTTCTCCGGGATCTCCTGCCATCGCATATCATTGGTGCTCCATCTTCATCTCAGTGTCGCTTCCTGAGGTGCCGCATGCAGTAAAAGCGGGTCTTAAACAGTATACACTCCATTTCATGTATATAATTAATAAGTGTATGTCAGACCAGTATAAGGTTAATATGTATATATACATATACATTTATATACACCTTATACTGGCGTAACACAATTTTATTAGTTATATACATATAATTGTAATTATATAAATATAAATATATATCATAGAAATGTATATCGTATAAATATATTATCTACATATATCCAATTTCTCGGCCAGGGAAAACGACGAAAAACTAATCAAATAAATTACTGAGCACAGTCCTAACGCTGCCCAACACAAAGTTCATAAATAGGGTATTATACTGGAAGATGAGGCGTGGAGAGCTCCCAGTAAACTTAAGATGGCGTTCCTCTCAACGGTCTCTGAAATACCTAGCTAGGTTGTTTTTTTTACGTCCTCCAACGTTAAGTCATATCGGACGATAATGAAATGGGTGAAAGGATGCTCAAATGAGTCCGGGGTCCATCATAATTAATAATAATAATAATAATAATAATAATAATAATAATAATAATAATAATAATAATAATAATAATAATAATAATAATAATAATAATAATAATAATAATAATAATAATAATAATAATAATAATAATAATAATAATAATAATAATAATAATAATAATAATAATAATAATAATAATAATAATAATAATAATAATAATAATAATAATAATAATAATAATAATAATAATAATAATAATAATAATAATAATAATAATAATAATAATAATAATAATAATAATAATAATAATAATAATAGTAATAATAATAGTAATAATAATAGTAATAATAATAGTAATAATAATAGTAATAGTAATAGTAATAGTAATAGTAATAGTAATAGTAATAGTAATAGTAATAGTAATAGTAATAGTAATAGTAATAGTAATAGTAATAGTAATAGTAATAATAATAGTAATAATAATAGTAATAATAATAATAATAATAATAATAATAATAATAATAATAATAATAATAATAATAATTAATAATAATAATAATAATAATTAATAATAATTTTTTTGTAATTTACGTCCTCCAACGTTAAGTCATATTGGACGATGAATGGATTGGATGAAATGATGCTCAAATGAGCCCAGCGTCCATAGAGCTTAGAGTTACCTGACATTCGTCCTTAAGGGTAAAGGAAAACCCCTGAAGAAACTTATCCAGGTGACTCACCCTGAACGAGATTTGAACTCGGGACCTCTTGAGCGTGAGGCATACACTCTACCAGCACGCTACCGAGGCGGGCAGATGATGATGATGATGACGATGATGATGACGACGATGACGACCATGATGATGATGATGATGATGATGATGATGATGATAAATTGCATAGATGAGAAATTTACGTACTTCTTGCATATAAGCGACCTGAAGATTTTCCCGTAAGACAGAAAAGGGTCGGATTGCCATTTTCCAAGCGATTTTCCTTTGAATGGCATGTTCTTCGCTCATGATGTATTTTAATGTTTAAGTAGTCGTTTTGATTGAACCCGCTTCAGATTTTGCTGCTATGAATTCCCGGAAGAGTTTCGAATTACAATGGATCTTGTACGGAGTTCTTGTGCTGGCTGGGACGAAGTTCAACCGGGCTGTATATATAGACGCGATTATAATACTTTCATGGTCCTCTCCATTGTGTCTGCCTTCAAGAGCTTTTAAAGGGTTCCTCTGTTGTGATTGGTTGTCTGTGAAAGGAAAATGTTTGGTTTTGATTTCTGAAGCGATGAAAGGAGAGAGGCAGGGGAGGAAAAATAAAAGGGTGGCATTGGTACAGAAACGTGCTTGCTAGAATTTTTATGCTATTTACTTTTAGGAACGTCGGCTACGGGGAGGGATAGATGTTATAATATGTAAGAGAAATCAGGTATTTGGGTTCAGCAAGGCATTGATGGTGGTCTCGGAGAGTCGCTTCCACGTAAAAGAGGTACCAGTGGGTCACTCTGCAGTCTAAAACATTCGAGGCAACCAAAGAATATCTAGAAAATAGGAAACTTCTGAATGAACTAGATAAAAAATTCAGTGAAAGATGCTTCACCTAACGAATATCTAGCTTCTTTTCAGTATTCTTCTCACGTTTAAAAGCCACGCACTTTTGTAATCAAGTTGTGGAAATGCCGATAGTTGCTTATTACAAGAGCCCGGATTTTTGCATATTTGCATATTTTGTTCCTTGATAGTGAAACTTACTTTTATAGTGCAAATAAATAAATGTATACTTAAGGGTTACCGCATATTTAACTCATTTGTGCATAATTATGCATATATTTTGCTTTTTCAGCAATGATTCGTATAAATATTTCATCCCGATACTTTAAGCAAGCATACGAGTTAATTTAGCATTTACTGCTCTGTTATGCAGGACTGTTGACTATCGCGTTTCTAAATCCATAAAAGTACGCCGAAATTTAGAAGGTAGCCACCAAAAATGAGTGCTTCCTGATATAAAAATGTGCCCCTCCATAGCTTCACTAAATAGCATTCAACAATCAGAAGGTAAATCTTTAAAGTTCGGTGTGGCCGTTGCATCGTAAAGTTTGATGTAGTTCGTATTAATATTGTTAAAGGGCAACGATACATCTACAGGAATTAAAAAGTGTCTTTTAAACAAGTACTAGTGTGCTGTTAAGAGTAATATTTGAAAAGTAAGCAGTAGGAAAGGGGATATTACAATACCAAAGGAGAAGAGCAGTAAAGCGTATTGCTTCGACAGTAAATGTTTATATTAGCAACAGATGGAAAATCTATAGTACGTGGGTATTAAAGCATTAAGTTTTACTTTTATAGTTTAAGAATATTTTGTAAATCAGTGTGATTTTCGAGTTAGTGATTGTTGGTTTTATTTAACTAAAATACACCCATATTTTTATACCATTGTTATAGATGTCCTGAAATAAAAACTTATACGTACCGCAACAATTACAAACGGCTGCTCATAGAAATATAAAAACATTTTAAGTGACAGAAGAAAATGACTTCTTCCAGAAAACGATAAAAATATTTAGTTGTTATTGCACAAACATGGCTAATACTAAATAGACTGAAAGAGACTAATAAATATTAATTAATTACTGCCTGTATTTAAGATTTTATTATTTGATTACTTCAAGATTTCAAAGATAGAGTCAGAATGAAAAATTCAATGCCATAGCCGGGATTTGAACCACGTATCTTCTGGTTGCCGTCCAGCCGCTCTAACACTTGAGCTACTATGGCCAACGTGTTTTTCCCGGTAAACCAATTAGGAGTTCTCATAAACACATGAGCCATTTACCTTAATGGCGACTTACAACATAAAAGTACTTTAAGGGTTAGAGCAGCTGGATGGCAACCAGAAGATCCGTGGTTCAAATCCGGGCTATGGCTGTGCATTTTTCAGTCTGACTCTATCTTTCCATACTTTAGCCTACACACGGCCAGTGTGAAAGAACAATTAATTTCCACTACTTCAAGATTGATAAATATGAAAAGGTAGAAATAATGTATATTTTAAATGCATGTTATAAAGTTTTAGAGCATATTTAGCAGACTTTTAGTCCATAGATGCATGCATATGTTCATACCTTATAGTGCATCCGAGCTCTATAAGGCCAAACTTCAAGGAAACTATTGGGAAATGAGCATAACTTTTGTAAATGTTGTGCTATATGAGGAATATTTTAAAAACATAAACCACATTAGTTGAATGACACTAAAATTTTACAATTATTTTTTCCCACATTAATAAACATTTACGGTGGTAACCACATTTTTCCCTCTCCCAATGGCTGTGTTTAAATGGATATTAAGTTCTTCTAAAGGAACATATTTATTTCACATTTATTTAATTTATTTAAGGTTTCAGATGTTAATATTTAACGACCTTTTGTATTATAATTGACAGGAACAACTTTCTTTTGACGAAAGAGCGTAAACAGTGGCTTCAATACCCTTTCAACGGGTTTTCTCAATTTGATAAACATAATTGGCCTCACTGCAACCACTAAATTTGTTGACATTAACTACCAAGCAATCGTATTAAGCTGATCGTCTGAGTCGAATTTGGAGCAGTTGTTGGGAAAAGTTTATTTTGGGCTAATAAAATCTCCTTTCAAATCTACTTGCTCTCGATCCTTTGCTCAGTACTCAATATATAGCGTGGTATTTATAAACATTCAATGATTCCTCACTAATCTCTGTTTCATATAATCTTGCTCCACTGACATGTATCACTCCGTGTGCAACTACCTTCCCCCTCATCCTAATTGGCTAATGCTTTCCCGCGATAGGCCATAGGCGGTGCCTTCCCGTCACATTTAAAATTGTAGTAAACGGCATAATAATTGCCAGGAAAATAGATAAAATCATACCAATAAGAATATGAAGGCAGAAATACAAGTTTATAATGAAACTGAGCAAGTTGAAACTGAATGAATGAGCAATGCAACTGAAACAAGTTTATAAGTAAAGGCCTTCAGCCTTTTCCACTGGGCTTTTTTAAAACCAGCACACATACCTTGCAAAACTGCTTGTCTTTCAGTCTTAAAATTTGTGTCACGGCATACTTGTGTGTCCTTCATTCAACCAAGTCTCATCAAGGTAGTATATTTTGCGATTTGTATCCCGGTACAATCTGATTGTCCTCAAATAACGTCTTCGCGTCACAGCAATATCGCCCCTGGAGTGCTAAGTTTTCCTGTTGTCTCAATTTCATGTCGCGTCTGACACACCTGTAAGTTCAGAGCACAGCTGTTCCACTTCTCTCGCTGACAAAGATGGATTCTTTCGCCCCTTTGTAAAGGTTTTCCTTTGCGATGCTTCAGCGGAAAACTGGCGGTAGACTCTGTCATTATACATATAATAAGTAAGCATCAATAAAATAATTTAGCTCTTGAACTCGGCACAACACAACTTCGAATGGGATATATGACTAATCCAGTACAAAACAAGGTCAGTGATTAAAGTCATGAACTGTTTATCTACTCTAGTAGATCTGTTTACTATGAAATGAATGTATGAGAGTGCACATGAGTCAAATTTGCTGCCCGTTTCAGTAATTGCAGTGATAGGTATGATGCATTGATGAGTTAATTGGCGACACCGTGAATATAGCATCCATATTATATCCGGAAGGTGAGCATAAACTCAGCAAAGGTGATTACGTTGGGCAGACAGTACTGGAAAATAGTGCACAACTGTTTCATGTAGTTGTCTCAAATTCATAATCAATGTAATTTCAACAACAAATCTTCAATTATTTGTTCACTTTTATTTTCGTAATTTTCAGGTTGTGCAAACTCTACTTCCGATCCACAATATGGAAGGTAATGTAAGTTTATTCTATAATTTGCGTATCTATAATATTTAGTCATTTTAGATAGCTAAACCAGTTTACTTAGCAGTTATTTGTCAGCAGTTATTTGTTCACGTTTGCCAGTTTAAGTCGATATTCCAATTTGATTTGGTTTAAAACTTAAATATATCTCTTTTCTTCTTTTATTCCAGTCTAGTAATTGTACGACACGTTATACTTATAATGTTAACTCTCTTTCTGGAGCAACTATATAAAGAAGATTGATATTTGCACTTATCATTGAAAGCTGTGAGTAACCCAGTCAGTTATATGCCATAAATCCAACATTTCTGTTAGTAAATACATTTATTTGTAAAATTAATTATTTTATTGATATCTTGGCTGTTATATTAATGAATTAAATACAACTAGAAATTCCTATAAATAAATTCTGTACTATATCCCTTTGTGACAAATGGCTGGTTCCATATATTGTGAACTTAGTATCATGAGTTGTTATTAATTAGTATTTAAATAGGGCATACAGTCACAATAAAACATTTTTAAAGAAAATCCACACGTGTAGAAATAAGCGAGAGAAATATTAATAAGATGCTTTGTGTGGAATTCGACTTTGTTTAAATAGTTATATTGAATCCATGTTAGGTAAACATTTTAAAAGGGACCTGAGAAATGATTATGATAATATAAATAAAGAAAACAATAAGTATGAAGCTGTTTGAGAAAACTTTTTGAAAATGACAATGAAAATTAGAATATTAAGAAGCAGTGAATTTTGAGAAGTCTTAACAGCGGACTTGGAAAAACATCCGACTGCATATGCCAGGGAAATTTAGCTAAGGTGTAGGAAAAGAAGGAAATTGGAGGATTTGTAGCCAAATACCTGATTCTGCAGCTTTTGGTATAAACTATTACTTTCTATTTTTGAAATATTGTCAACTTGTGAGCTTCCTTCTTTCTCTACTACGTATGGGAAGCTGTCATTGTCGATATTACATCCGAAGTATATATTCTGAAGCCTCCTGAAAAGGAGAAAAATATTTCATGTTTTTTTTTTTTTTTAATAAAACTTTAGATGTGTTTGTGTCTGTAGACTTGATAATAGCATAACGGTAAAAGAAATGTCGTTAAAACCTGAACTTGGTCTTAGGTGTGTGTATTTCTGTATACCTGTTTGAGATTGCATATCTGAAAAGCGAAAAGCAGGTTAAAATAAAATTGGAAATTGCCTTTGAGTACTCGATAGGTATATACTTTATAGTGACACCGACAATGAACTCGCAGTCCTTAGGTCATTTGTACAATCAATTACTTTCCTTAACGTTTACATATTTCGTAGATAAGTTGTTCTTTCTTATGCCTTCAATATATACTCTAATTGTCATTTTTCCAGCCGTCCCCATTTTCATTCTCTTATTCTCCCCAGCTAACTTTACTCCATATTTCAGACCTACCTATTATTATAACTTACGTTTACATTTTCCTTTGGTAACTTCCACTTTTGAAGCTTTTATCTCCTCCTTCAGTTGAATAATGGATTAAAATAAATTATATTTATATGGATTGTTATTGAAAAAATAATTTGAAGGTACATTTAATTGTAATATTATGTTAAAATTAAATTCTTTTTTAAAATGATTTTTCATTATTAGTGAAACGCAGTTTTCAGTATCTTCCTAAGATGGAACATAAACGAAGTTCCTCCACAACAAACAAAGCTCTACAGAACACATTTTTCAGTAATTTCGATTTTCTCTAAAATGGCTTAACATTATTTTTATCAAAATGCTATATATTTATAAAAACATTTCAATCAAATTAAAGATAAATATTTTTGAATAGATCCTGATATTCTGCTTATTTAGAATATCATTTGCTTAACTGGTAAACCACAAAGTATAATCAAAATCTTATTACGAGGCCTGTTCAATAAAGAATGATCATAATATTTTACGGTCATAATTTTACGCACTAAAATTCAAACTTATTATATTCTGTTAGCTTAATGTGAAACAAACACGCCGTAGTAGTTTCACTATTGGTAATCCGGGTTCCCGCCAGAGAGAACCAGGCAAGTTCCGACATGGAGGAGCTGCAATGAAGGTAACGCGCGTGGAACAATATGCGGCTTTTAAATTATCAACAAATCTTCAGTTGAGGCCTATACAATGTTACAGGAGCCCTATAGAGAGTCTGTTCTTCCCTACAGCACAACTCGAAGGTGGTTTAATATGTTTAAAAAGGGGAGACAATCAATTTCAAAGGAAGGTGGGCACGGTGCTCCAGTTACTGCTCTTACGGAAGAAAGCACGAACACTGTTGCTGCCATTGTGAGAGAGAATCGACGAATTTCCTAAGATCGCTTTCTGTAATACTGAACATTTCATTGGGTGCCACCCACACATTGGTGACAGAAACATTACACATGAGACGTATTTGTGCGTGATGGTTTCAAAGGCTGTTGGTTCCCGAACAAAAGGATATTCGCATGCAGATTTGAATGCAGTTAAAGTTGATGTTAGAGGAAGATCCGGAGTTTCTTTCAAACGTAATCACTGCTGATGAAGCTTGGCTATATCATTTTGATCCAGAGAGCAAACAGCAAAGCTCAGTGTGGAAATCTCCTTCATCACCAACCATCAAAAAGCAAAAGTGGTTGCTTCTGCTGGGAAAGTTATTGTCATTTCATTCATTGATATTCATGGGGTGGTTTATCAGGATGTTGTACCTGCACACTCATCAGTAACTGTACAATACTACAGGAATGTCCTGAAAATATTGCAAGTCCATATCAGGCGCAAAAGGCCATATTTCCGTGAAGCAGGCTGGATGCTGCACCACGATAATGTGCGGCCGCATAATGCCAACGTTGTTGCTGAACATCTTGCAAAAATCAACGTGAAGTTCACCCCTCACCTTCCCTGTAGTCCGCATTTAGCCCCATGTGACGTTTTTCTATTCCCTAAGATGAAGAAACGCCTTCGTGGGAGGCATTTCCATCATCGGAAGCAGTGGTGAAGGCTGCGGAGGCGATTTTGAAAAATGGTTTCCAGCATGTCTTTGAAGACTGGCAGAAACGCTGGGACAAGTGCGTCGCATTCATGGGAGACTATTTTGAGAAAAGCCATCAAAATTATGAGGATAAAAAGAGGTATGTTGTCAAAAAAATTGTACACATTCTTTATTGAACAGCCCTCGTACATGAAAACTGTACAAAAACGTGCTTTTAAAGCATACAATTTGTGTCAAATATTTTTTTCGAGCAAACATTTGAGTTACTCATATTATTGCTTTAAAGTTTCCAATAAATACTCTTTTCTCAGATAAGAATGCTTTATTTGTATGTCTATCTTTTCTCATGCAAAGAGAAATAAGTATGAATAGCATAAAATAGCGAACGATCGTTGAAATAGTTGACTATTACTGTATTCCCATACTCCTCTTGTACCTACAAGTACATTGCAATCAAATACTTTCTGCAAAGTTCTATCTCGTTTAACACAAAGCAAATGGAGGAATAGGTTTTTGCATTAGGTTCGTGAAAGAGTAGAGAAAGTCACTCTACATCAAAATTTAGTTTTCTGCTAATTGTATTATTTTCCAACAATAAAGATAGTTTTTAAAACAGTCACTCGTGAACGGAGGTCCTCGGTCACATCTCGCGAGAATCATCTTCCTGATTGAGGTTTTTCTTCCAAGTTTTCCCTGGTTCTTATAATTAGAAAAAGTCTGGTCAGATTTCCTAAACATTTCCTTCTCAAAATTCATTTAATTACCTTATCGTCAGCACCCAGTCTCTGTAAAGGGATATATATATATATATATATATATATCCCTTTATATATATATATATATATATATATAGAGAGAGAGAGAGAGAGAGAGAGAGAGAGAGAGAGAGAGAGAGAGAGAGAGAGAGAGAGAACAGTGTTAAACATTATTTTAAATAATCTGATATCAGCACTAGCAGGAACTTCTGCACTCATCCTTGTACAAAACTGCTTAAAAAGCTCTATAGAATCTATTTCATATAATACAGATTTGTGGAAATGGACCCATTTTATCTAGATCGCATGAGAATAGAAGAACGCAATAAGCCTAAGAGATTCTCGGTTCTTTTAAAAGCTGTTCGCTTCGCATTTCTATTTGCGTGACCAGACATAAAAAAGAATGACGAATTCCTAAACAATAACAAAGGATATATTTCAAAATGATTATCTCACAGAATGTTTTGACATAAATTGTGTGTTTGAACTTGCACAAATTTTACGAGGCAAGTCGAGCTACTACTTATACTAAAGTCACCCAAAATAATATTACGGAGGTTATTTCCAGCAAATTTAAGATATATATTTCATGTGTCTGAGAATATCTAAGATATATGGTAATTAAAATAAGATAATTAGTACTGTTTTTCACAAATCAAGACTTTCAAACACATTTCTATATGAAAGGCAGTTTGAGGTAAAGGATTCTCTCTTACATCCTTGTAACATGTAATATGTTGAATATCTATTAAGTATGATGCTCAACAAACATTGTGTTTAGTGTGTGTTTTATATAAAAATACAAGCGGGTTTAATAAACATGTGTGTTTTTTAATTTTGAACCCAAAATATGTATTTCCACTGTAATCTCTTAATCGAATTTTTGGATGGATCGTATCCCTTATTCACACTACGCAAGTCCTAGGGAGGGTAAAACGTTTCTGCTTTATGGATGTTGCAGGAATAGTGTTATCCTCTGCGGTATTTTTATAACAGGGGGTTTCCTTTAGACAATAGCTTACGTTCAGAGAGTGTACCGCGATTGAAGTCAAATATTATACTATTGACATTGTCTGTCCAATAACAGCAGCAGAAGGATTCCTAAGTAAACTTCGATTTCCAGCAGGTACACACATTATGTATGGTCGTGCGCACGTCTGTTTCCTCTGTGTGTATTTCTAGTTATATCGTCTGTCTGTCTGGAATTGACTTTGCTTTTCTTTGCTTCTTTTTATACCGAACCTTTGGAATGGGCGAGGGTGCGGTTGTACCAAAAACTGAGCCTCAAAACCACTGCACTGATCTCTTCAGTAAATTTGTAACTGCAAGGGGCTAGATGCGATTCCTTTGTCCATAACCACCAAACGGGAGTCATGCAAAAATATAATTTATTAGTAAAAAATATCTTTTCTCTCATAACTAGACGCTCTATTTGCCCGCCTCGATAGCGTAGATGATAGCATCTCTGCCTCACGTTCAAGAGGTCTCCAGATTAAATATCCATCAGAATGCGTTACCTGGATAGGTAAGGTATTTTTCCATGTTTTTCCCTTATGTCGGGTAACTCTAAACTCTATGGACCCTTGGCTCATTTGAGCATAGTTTTACCCAATTTGTTCATCGTTTTATATGACTTAACGTTGGAGGATGTAAATTACACACATTAATAGAGATAGGCGTTTATATAAATAATTTCCTCACAACTTTTCTTCTTGTAGGTAAAAATTTAACGCTAGTCCCTCGTGTAATTACTTTGAATTACGTATTCCTTGCAAGACCTTAGACAAAACTCATACAAAAAAGGTTAAAGCTATTTCTATTTGAGAAAGGTGTTAGTGTTTGAAAACTAAAACCATTAAAGAGAAATAACTCTGAAGCTTTTAACTCCAAAAACTAATTATTTAACATAAGGTTTGTGCATTAACAAGATCTACATTTGTGGATACAGTCTACCTCTTACAGATTACACTGCGCGTCAATGAAAATGTTTCGGGCTTAAAAATAGTGAATTTACGTGTATTTCCAACTGCTGAATTCAACAATTACCATAAAAATGATAGATTAGCTCTTGTTTTGAAGATAGAGTGACATTTCAGTTTTTAGAGTAAAGATTTTAAATTAGGGGAAATTTTTGGGGGAGTTGGCACACCTGTCAAATAACAAAACACAATCGGAAAGAAATTTTGGAAATTAAGTGTTGCAAAAGTTAAGAAAGGCATTTTTGTCAGACCAAAAATAAGAGAACTTGTAAAGGATCCTGCATTTAACCAAATTTTGGTGGAGAAAGGAAAGGAAGCTTGGGAAGCCTTCAAGGGTGTTGTTAATGGATTTTTAGTTAACTACAAGCATTTGGTGACAGTGCTCCTGCAAAAATACCGTAACCTTAGATGCAACATATCCCTTAAGATCCATTTTCTACACTCCCAACTAGACTTTTTCCTTCCTAGTTGTGGAGGTGTTAGTGATGAACATGGCGAGAGATTCCATCAGGACATTTCTGTGATGGAACAAATATATCAGGGCTATTGGAATGAAGTAATGCTTGCGGATTACTGTTGGCCTTTGTATAGGGATTCTGTGGAACTCCATCACAAGAGGCAAGCTAAAAGACGACGAAGTCAATAGGCCACCACATGATTCTCTTCAGACACGACTATCTGCGAAGGATTTTTCCAGCAATTTAGAACTCCTAGCAGTAATTAGCAGTTAAAAAAATCAAATGCACTTACATTGTTGTTAGCATGTATGTAATTAAAATGTATCAGTTTCTCTCAATCCGTTAATATGTAATACTTCCACCTTGTGTATATCATAAAAACTAGAGATGATAAAAATTTTTCATTGTCATATTTGTTTTTATCAACCCAAAATTAGTTGGAATTGCCTCATAAAGTGCTCGAAACTTTCAAAAATTATATTTTTGTTGCCCAATGTTATCAGTCACCAGAATCATTCAAAACGAAGAGAACTGGTAATGCGATTTACAGAGAAATCATGTGATTAGGGATTTTTAAAACAGTCAAAATATTCGAAAAGTTCCCATGTTTGGAACTAGTGACGCTCTTCAAAGTCGTGTACTGGATCCTAGGAAAATGCTGAAATGAAGAGCCAATTTGAATATTTAACTCACCTTCCATTTTTATTTATGTTTTTCACACAAAAACGATATGTATTTTCCAAAAACTTTGGTTTCAGATTCATAGAGACTCAAGAGGTACATTTATTGTGAAATTATTGTGAATTTACATTCACATTACTTTCTGCATTCCATTATTTTCAACTTATTCCTATGAAAGCCTATTCTTCTGTTTTCGTGCTAATCGATATAAATATTTGCAATAAAATCCTTTTTACGTACTTACTGGCAGCTATAATGGAAATAAGAAACTAACAGACTTAAGTGATAGTCTAATCTTTTAAAGGGTCATGGCTGTCAAATTCACTTTTCTTCCATGGCTTTGCAAAGGTGATTTTGAAGCTGAAAGAGTATGAAGTGTTTAGTAGATCAAACAAAAGTTAAGAATATTCTGTAAGTCAATTCCATAATGCTCGACACAAATTGTGCGTTTATACATATCTGTACTTTCATACAGTATTTTTTCCTCGGTTTCATGCTGTGCAAAAATTAAACATTCACTCACTAAAAATGTATAGGTCCTCCAGGCTTGCTCTCAGAAAATACAAAATAATAGATTTAATGGATCATAAAAGTAATGAAATTATAATAATTATTCACAAGTCGCATTTGAGAAGATAAAAAATCCGAATCTTCGTGTCGTATTCTTTATTTTCGAGTTATGCTGTTCATAACTGATCATTACATACTTTGTCTGGTATGATCTTGTCTGTCCATTTTACATAGGTTGTTTAGAATGATGTATTCATATGTTATCCCCTGACAATTCAAGCTATATGTATAATATACAGCCCATGAAAAAATGTAAAATATGTGATACTTTAACCAAAATTACTAGAGTCGTTATTGAGAACATTTGCAAAACACTTTCCACATAATGGATATTTGTCCCATCCTAAAGTAATTTTGAACATGAATGTTGTGCTCGGCACTTAACCGATTTCGTTTTTTAGTATATCTAGTAAAATAGCACTATTAAATATTTAGGTAGAAGGTTGAATAAAATAATTATTTCACTTACTTTGTGTACATAGTAATAGTATAGTAAGTAATGTGAACAACTAATACCTCCTATTTAAGGTTTATGGTGTACGTATTTGAAATTTCAAATAATTAACAAGGAAATCTCAGAAATTTCTAATAGAAAAATCTCACATTTTGTGTGCTTACCGAGCGGGATGGCTCAGGCGGTTTCGTCTGTGGCCCGCATTCGGAAGGTCCGGGTTCCATATCCATGGCCGACTTACCTGAGGTTTACCCTGGTCGCTAGGCGAATGCTGGGTAGGTTAATTACATCCCCCGAATGTCCAGTCCCACCATTTCATCTCTATTGTCATTTCATATTCTCTCTCCTCTGGTGGTCTCTTTCAGGGTAGAAGTGTCGACGGGTGTCTCGACGGTTCATGGCAGGATGTAATGCTCTGCGGAAAACTACTTCCTCGTCCACTAGGTCGGTTGCCAGTCTCCGCGCCTCTGCTGGATCCATTTCGGGAACGCCGGCCAGGGACCTTTGGTGCTCGGCTGCTGGGCTCGTTACCGTCCCGCAGTAGGGCAGCGTGTTCGTTGTCCTGGCCTGTAGGGGAAGTCACTAAGTAAACTGTAGGGACTCTGCCCTTTGCACTGTCATGGCTCTTTGGGTCGGTCACCCAGTGTCCCCTCTCGCCTCATCCTTCCTCCCAGGGATGCCCCACTTGGGAGCTTAGGCACAATGGGACCAGCATGTCGCCCTACGTACCGAATCCCCGCCGTAGTGAAATTCTAATCCTAAACCTTCACTGTGTGCTTTCTTACTTTGTCATCATCATCATCATCATCATCATCATCATCATCATCATCATCATCATCATCATCATCATCATCATCATCATCGTCATCGTCATCATCATCATCACGGTATAAGCCTTGTGGCCCGTTCCGACTTCAAGGAAACTGATCGGACCATCTCATTCCTGGCCTGCCAACATTTCTTCTACCTACAGGTTTATACCCGTATACTATTTGTGGTTTACGGTCTTCCGTCATTCTCTGCACATGATCTTGCCAATTTAGCCTGTATGCAATGATTGTTTCACTTAGACTCCTCGTTTCTTTTCTTGTCTATGAGTCTATAACCTGCCACCTGTCTCAGAAATTTCATCTCAGCAGCCTCCACTTTCTTCTGTTGTGAGATAGTCAAGACCCAGTTTTCACACCCATAAAGCAGGATTGGGATCGCCATTATTTGATACAGTTTTAACAAAGTTTGACGATTACAATTTTTAAAAGTTCTTTTTATTGTGCCACATATTATTTGGAATTTGTTTAATTTGTTTAGTATATCTCTAATACTGGTATATGACACAATATAGCCAAGATAATTAAAATGACTTTGTTGTTGAATGGGTTTATCATTTATGCAAAATCTTGCTCTCAAATATTTCGTTCCTATAGAAGCCATTATTTTTGTTTTTTTCATATGAAATTTGAAGATTATATTCTCTTGTAACATTATTTAATTTATGTATGACTCTTTGTAAGTTATCTTACTTTGTAATATCGAATTTATTGTGTATAAGCAATGCAGATTTCTTCAAGCGCACATATTAGTTCGAGCTTTTGGTGCCTTTGATCTATGTCTTGCTATATGTTAGAATTTTTAGGTATTTAATTGGTAAGTCACTTTTATTTTTTCTCATTATCATGTGAATATTATGAAGCTTCAAATTCACCATATATTGGTCCACCTCTGAGAAACATGACTATGGGTTTAGCCCCTGAATACTTTTTACCTACCAAGAACGAAAATGTAAATGTGCACAGAAGGTTTTCCTTGATTAATAAAATGTATTCAAACGAACAATATTACGTTAGAAAAGTTTGTAAGGAAGATGATAAGTCACACGAATACATAAAATCACTAGACTTTAGTTAACATGAAGCATTGTTATTTCCTATCGCCCATATTTCTCCTGCCCCACTGTGTATTTCACTTTGAGTTAACGACATCTCGAAACATGACAGTTGAAGTTTTTATAAATGTGAAGGTAATGCTATTGTCCCACATCTTCCTATACTATCTAAGAGGAAGTATTATTATGCCATAATATTTCACAGATATACATATTTTGAAGCTTCTTGTGTTAAAAAAAATTGAGAAAATTATC
The DNA here is from genome assembly GCA_030765055.1 of Mantis religiosa. Lineage (NCBI taxonomy): Eukaryota > Metazoa > Arthropoda > Insecta > Mantodea > Mantidae > Mantis > Mantis religiosa. Next base: position 60,110,422 of record CM060951.1, on the reverse strand, counting down.
CGCGTACGCGTGCTTGTGTACGTTTCTATGTGTGCACATCTGTGAGCACAATAACTAAAAGCGAAAACTTAGTAACTTATTCAGTATCTGCCAAACCTTCCTTTATGTGGAGAATTATTGAAACATTCCTATTTTATTTTAAAAAAGCAACAATCTAACAATTTTAATTAAAAGTTAAGAGTCCCATGTAATTTTCAAGACATTCGTATTTTATGGAAGTAGTCTAAGATGACCTCATTGCTCTGAAGAAATGTTACATAATTTCGTAAACGTGTGAGCCATGAGAAACAGACTCGCAGAAAACACACTATAAAAGGGTTAAAGCGCAATTTATTTTAAATAAATTTGATGTCCATTAATTTTGATTTTAAAGTGCTGTCACTGTTCCGTTGTTTCTCTCAATGTCATGATAAGAGTATAGAATTTCAAGGCCGGCGGTGTCTTATCACTTCTGTTTTGTGCATTCTCCTTGTGTCTACCCCAAATAGATTTGGAAATTAATTGTTCTATCACACTGGCCGTGTGTAGGCTAAAGTATGGTGTCATGCCGACGTATCATGTTGGCACGTTGGCCATAGTAGCTCAAGTGTTAGAGCGGCTGGATGGCAACCGGAAGATTCGTGGTTCAAATCCCGGCTGTGGCATTGAACTTTTGAGTCTGACTCTATCTTTCCATAAATAGATTTACTTGAAGCTGTATAAAAATAAAGGCTTGTTGTAAGAATAAGTCATGTGAATTTTAGTGGTCATCGTGCATAGAGACTCTCAGAAAATGAAATTGCAGATGGTTAAAAAGTTAAATATTGGCTACCGGAACTGAATCCAATTTGTTCCAAGTTTCACAAAATAGACATTTAGAGACCATTGTCGTCGTCGTCGTCGTCGTCGTCATTGTCATCCTTTTTGTTGTTTTTCCTTTACTTCATTGTCTAGGTAATTTACCTATCCACAATTAAGACCTATCTTTCTTTGTTTCAACACATCTCTTTGTCCTTTATGTTCATCCTTATTCACAATGCCTGGAATTCTTTCTTCATCCATCCGTTGTAGACCTGCATTTGTTCCTGTGTTTTCAGATAGTTATTTTCTAAATTTCGTAGAGAAGTCAACATGGGGAAGAACCACGATACTTTAATAAATATTATGAAGTATCGCATTTTTATCAAAAATATATATTTATTTTGTAACCAATTGAGTGCAGCAGTCATATGTGTATGAAGACTGCCTAGGAAAGCATATATCACGTTCTCGCACTTGTTTGTTTCCACGATGTTTTACACTTCTCAGAGCAGTGCAACATGTCGAAAAATTAACGATGAAAACAAGAAACACGACAAACAAACAAGTGCCCCTTCGAGATTAGGGACGAAAGGAGATGGAAAACATGATGGAAGAGAAAAAGAGAAGTAAGTAGAGGGGGTGGTGCAGTAGTTGTGACAATATTTATAGTTTGATTCCAATCTCGAAAAACCTCCTGGAGTAGTCCTACTGGTTGTTCACGACAGGGGGGCCCCGCAACCACCCCGCCCCATCCTCGTGACGTCACCGGTGTCCCACGATCATCGCAACCTTCCACCCACCCACTGACCAACACGAGAAAAGATGTAACATTCCTTTACAATGTTTTTGGCATGTATATTTATGTGTTATCATGTTCAGGCATTCGATATATTGGCTGGATTCGCTTTCAGAAACATGACTTTGATGTTAAAATATGTTCTTGGCGCGGAAATCTATTGAAATCAAGCACGTCACATTAATGGGCATTCCTTTCTGCGGCACACAACATTACATAAAATTGTTAAAATATTTTAAGCATATTTATAAGCTGTAAAAGTGTTTATCTCGGAGGGAATCTACAGGCCTTGTCTCGGCTCTCTCCAGCAAACTAAATGACATTGAGATATGTTTAGGACTGTTAAGGTTTTTAAATCGACCATTTTTCTACAGCTTAAGTTTATAAACCTTTATTCTGGCGATAAATTAGCATTCTAATTTGTTCCACAATGGAAACGAAAGATTAAGACGGTTAAGTAAGTAAACGCTATGGTTTCCAGTTCTTAAAGAAGAATAAGTTCCAGGAAATACACATGATCTCTACCTCTTTAAATAAACAGCAGTTTATACGTTTTTCATAAATGAGAAGACACTTATGTTCTTGAATTGTATGCCTCCAAACAGTCATTGCTTTATAGTTCTTCCTATAGTTTAATAATAATTATATATTTCTCTTGATATACACATTTTAAGGGAAGGCTAAGCCACTGAAGTTTCCAGAAATTATATTTTGTATATTTTTAGACATTCTTACTGTTCCTAATTTCTTCTTGTCATTCGCATTTATCACTGCAAGTGAATTATTTATATTTTGCTACTACCGGGTTGTTATACTGCAGTGTGAATTACGCAGCATTTTAGAGTAAAAAGTTAGGTCCCATACACAATTTAAGTTTGGGCCCATATTTTAAAGATAAGCTTCGTTTTACAAATTATTGTGTGTTCTCAAACCAAGTAATTTCTTTATTTAAATAGTCAGGCTTTGATCTATTCCTGCTTTAAATACGCATCTTGATTGATATAAATAATTCATTTCCTAAAAAAATGGTTGAAAATTGAAATTAAATTAAAGGCACTGGGAGGTCGATAGGTTTCAAAATATATATTTTTTGTTTTGTAACAGGAATTTGTTGAATATCTACTTCGTATAAATATATTATGCTCGACAAAAACTGTTATTTCTCCTCTAATAGTTTAAATTCCATTATTAGTTTTCATTCAGATGCAACTAGTCACCCAATGTTTCATTATGACTTTTACAAAACTTTTACATCTGCTCTCTTAAAGATTATTATTTTCTTATCGTAATTAAACAAGGCTGAAGAACATATCTCTCTACTAAAGATTATTGACTTTTTCGTAACTAATGTTAGTTCTCAATTCTGTGATTGGCCGATCCAATGGCACGTCACCACATCACGTCATACCACGTCACACCACTACTACTTCGGCCAATCACACTACATATATTTTTACAAATTCACAATCTCCTCATAATTCATCTGAACACAACCCAAAAATACTGTTTCAGTTTTTAATGTTAAAAAATTATATAATTCTTCAGCTTTAAAATGCTATATAACATAGTTTGTCAGCTGGTATTAAAGCCCTTTAATTCGTCAATTTAAACACGGCGGAGTAATGAAACGCCCACTGCCTGAGAATGGTGCTTAATCTTTGATTGTGATTTCCTAAAACCTTGATTTTTCATACTTTAGGTGCATGTTTCTCAAAATCTATAAAAGACATTCACACAAAATTTGTAGTGGTTATTTGTCAATGTTCCTTGAACACATTCGGCTAACATTTATATTCATGTGATTTATGAAATGGAAGAAAACAAATATTCAGTCCTTGAACATATTATCTTTTTTTTACTGAAAACTGATTAATTTTTCATGTGCATAGTGTAAACTATATGCAATTTTCATTTAGCCGATATTATAAAGCTGTATCTAAGGTTATTTAGGATAAACCTTGGTGCATGTAGCTTTAAATTCCTACAAGTAAAGTGCACCTGAAGTATAGGGTGGAATATTTTTTTCAGGACACAGGGTGTGATTTATGCCCCTTTTGCATGGACCTATGTAAACGTAATTTAAAGATTATACAGTAGTTAAATGCACACATCCTTATCAGTAATCATACCGAATTTCAATTTCTGATATTGTTTAGTTTTCTATATATTCAAATTTTAATATTGGTAAAAAGTGGCCTTGTCTGGGTAAAAATAACCTTAAGTGCCCTTAAATTTTGGCTTGTACAACCAATCACTAAATGCTGCTTAGGATCTAATGCGATGTTAACAACATTAGCTTTTTACTGTCTCTCCTAAGCATTTACGGCTGGTAGAGGATGTTTCGTATTCCATCAAAATTTCGATATTGAGATTTCACCATAATATACATCTTTAAATTCCTAAATAAGAACAAATAGTTTTTAAAAGAGGTCTATTGTATGTGAATGGTGTAGCTGCGTGCGCTTTTGTCTATAAAGAGTATAATTCAGAAACAAAAAATCCTTTAAATATGTACCTAACTTGGTGCCTTTAAGTTCAGCCCCTTCTTAAGATGAGACTCGAGGATCTTCAACAGTGGAAAACTAGTTGAACATTTTTCTCTCTAAACGGATCTAATAACTGTGGTGAAAGCACCATATACAGGTTGTCTCTAAAGTCACTATCCATTTTAATGAAAACGCAATATGTTGTTTCTTTTCTTTTCAGATACTGGTATCTTAGTGCAAGATGTTTAGCACAGAAGAACGGTTGCCGTTGTTTGTGCACGGTTAAATGGATTGTCATATGAAGACGCCAGAGCGGAATTTACCCGTAAATTACACAAACCAGCCCAATCAAGGGCACACATTCGTCTGCTTGTGAACAAATTTAAGTGTGCCGGCAGTGTGTGTGAAGAGACACGCCTGGACGACCACACGTCTTGGCAGAAACAGTACAGCAGGTTCAAATTGCCAGTGATAGGAGTCCGAAGGCATCAATCCGACGCCTCAGTAGGGAGCTGAACGTCCCTCGCAACATATTGTGGAAAATTCTACGTTTCACTCTACGAAAACGTCCGTATCACATTCAAGTTCTGCACCATCTTGAGGACGAGGATTTCGCCTGTCGTCGGGCAATGTGTTATGACCTCTTGGAATGTGTAGAGAATAAAAATTTAATGAACATTTTATTCTCCGATGAAGCCACTTTCCATATTTGTGGGAAAGTGCACAGACACAACAGCCGAATATGGGCATATGAAGAACCACATGAGGTATCGGAATGGTCAATGTTTGGTTGGGTATGACAAACGCAAAACTGTATGGCTCATTTTTCTTTGCCGAAAGGTCAATAACAGCTAACATCTACCTCAAGAACTTTTCCTTGAACCGCAGCTTCAAGATGATGGCATACTGGATATAGTTGTGTTTCAGCAAGATGGTAAGCCTCCACATTTTGCAAACATCGTCCGTGATTACCTGAACAGTACCTTTCCAGGGAGATGGATAGGCAGAGGTTCACCTTTGCTGTTCGCTTCCCGTTCACCGGACCTTACTCCTTTAGACTTTTTTGCATGGGTGTACAAATCTAAAGTGTACGCTAGCAAAGTGAATGGTATACCTGAGTTACGGAATCGTATCAGGGAAGCAGCACGTCAAAATACGGTTGACATGTTACAGTCTACATTTCGTTCCTCTACTAAAAGATGGCGTATGTATTTTGAGCTAGACGGAGGTCATGTAGAAGAGCATTAGAATATGTGTGACACTTCAAAATAATATTGATTTTTCAATCACTGTCTTCCTTCATTGAAATGGATAGTGACTTTAGAGACACTCTGTATATAAAATATTTTCGTGATAACTGAAATGTAGACGTATCATATTTTCTTTGAAAAAGCCTATGAGGCCCTCTTCCTATTGTATAACATTTTTGTAGTTGGTAAGTCAAAATAAATAGATAAAATATTACTGTATAAAAATATACATCTCCGTAAAGGATACAACTTTTATGAAATAATTCATTTTGTGATGTTAACCATTTCTGGTTTACTGGCACCCCCTATTATACCTTCCAGTTTTAAAATAGTTACAGTTTTCTAAAATAGGAAGTCGTTATTCTCTCTGTGCAAAGAGCACAGAATTTCAAGCTATTACATAGCGAACAGCTCTTAAATTCTTGACTGTCACTTAAGCCATTTGGTCCTAATTTCCACTGTCCCTACAGGTAAATGTGTAATCAAGTAATTTGTATGCGTTTGTTTACATACACGGCGTTTAATGAACTACACCGAAATATTTTCAGAACATGTGGAGATATCTTAAACAAGTAATTTGAGATAGGAGACTTACGGTCTCATGGCTCAAACATGGAACTTACATCTACACGTTCCTAAAGTGCCAGTACGCCACTGCTAATACGTTTTCAATGCAAAGTTGATAGCAGTGATGGAACGGCTCTCGTATTCTGTCCACGTGTAACTTCACGTGGTGCTATTATTTGGGCAGTTAGTTACGAATCATGCCATTTCTTCTTATTAGAATTTACATATTAATAACGAAGAAAAAATTAATAAGACAGGAACTGAACCAATGACCTTTGGAACAAAAAAATGAAATAAAATTAATTAAAATAAAATAAAAATCTGCATACTATACCCCGGAATCTAATTTCTTAATCCGGGGTAAATATTCAGACTTTTATTCATTTATTAAAACATCAAAAGGATATACAAAAACATACACAATTTAGAGATTGCAAATAAAAAATAATGAATACAAAAATTTACAAACATTTTAAAATATACACTAATCTAACAAAAATCTACACCACATTTCTAGTAAACATACATAAAAATAAATTAAATTTCTAATATATAATTAAAAGTTTAATTTTTTCTAATCCATCTCTTTCAAAATTTTGTAAAATTCGTTTTATTTATTTTTTTTACTAAAGGTTCAAAACACTTAAAAATATTAAAAAAATAATATTACTGGTTTCCAGTAACACATCACTAGTAATCCAGTTATTAACTTAACTATATTTTAAAATTCCCCATAATAATATTTTGTCGCCGGTAGCCGGCGGCCACAATTGGTACTAGTATCCAGCACTACTATTTAAAAAAAAATATTAACCACACGAAGCTATCAATTACAGATTAATTAATTACCAACCATAAATTTTGAAAATGAGCAATTATCTATTTACCTACTTTCAAAAATTAATAAAATATTCTCACAATTCATTGTAATTTAAAAAACAAAAATATTTTTATGACCTTTGGAACACCAGTTTTCTGAGCTACGTATTGGATCGCTGAGCAGTTAGAGAAGCACCATTAGAGTAGACTTCATGACGCAGGAAGCAATAATCGCTTGTTCAGTGTCACACTGGCAGGTGATTAGTTCGAGGTTTGAGAGATCTTCGAGGAATTGAGAACGCCAATAGCGCGCTACTTAGGAAGCAGCTTTAAAGACATTCTAATCCAATAGTTTGACCAACTTATCAGTATCTGATGCCAGTTAGGTTTAACACAATTAACTACGTTATGTTAAGCCGCAGATCATGCATTGGCCAGCTCAACTTCTACAATCTCTGATGTCTAAAATTCTAGTCAAGTATAATTTGATGAAATTATTTCGCTGTACTTCAGCAATACCCTGTATACATTGCTAATAAACTTTATGAAAACGTGATATAATTAAATTCTAATCCTATCTTCCTTAACAAACAATTCTGATTGGATAAAAGTAAATCAGTAAAGCAAACATCTACCCCCTATAAGAATTTCATGCTGATATTTAATCAATGATAATGTTATAATATTTAAAATTGTCTAAATAATAAATTGTGTATTTTTCTCTTAATAAAATACAGTTACTTTACTTAAGCTCACTGGGAGGTTATTTTTACCCAGACAAGGCTAATTTTCACCAATATTAAAATTTGAATATATAAGAAAATTTAACATTATCAGAAATTGAAATTCGGTGTGATTACTGTATAAGGATGTGTGCATTCAATTACTGTATAATACTTAAATTACGTTTACATAGGTCCATGCAAAAGGGGCAAAAATCACACCGTGTGTCGTGAAAAAAAAAATATTGCACCCTATATTTCAGGTGCACTTTACTTGTAGAAATTTAAAGCTACATGCCCCAAGTTTTATCCTAAATAGCCTAAGATGCAGTTTTATAATATCGGATAAATGAAAATCACATATAGTTTATACTATGCATATGAAAAATTAATTGTTTTTCAGTAAAAAAATATATATATAATATTTTCAAGGACTGAATATTTTTCATCCATTTTATAAATCATATGAATATAAATGTTAGCCGAATACGTTCAAGGAACATTGAAAAATAACCACTACAAATTTTGTGTGAATATCTTTTATAGTTTTTGAGAAACATGCACCTAAAGTATGAAAAATCAAGGTTTTGGGAAATCACGATCAAAGATTAAGCACCATTCTCAGGAAGTGGGCGTATCATTACGCCGCCATGTTTAAATTGACGAATTAAAGGAGTTTAATACCAGCTGACAACCTATGTTATATACATCATTTTAAAGCTGAAGAATTGTATAATTCTTTAACATTAAAAACAAAAAACGGATTTTTTGAAACCTATCGACCTCCCAGTGCCCTTACAAACTCTAAATGAAACTTAACAGAAGCCATACGGCATACAAATTATATTAACCCTTATCGTCATTCATTGATTAAATATTTACAGTAACAGCAGCTCATTAGCAGATTACACTAATACACAGTTGTGGGGTCTTTTTTTTTCCTTCTTTTTAAATTTACGTCCTCCAACGTTAAGTCATATCGGACGATGAATGAATTGGGTGAAATGATGCTCAAATGAGTCCAGGGTCCATGGAGCTTAGAGTTACCCGACAGTCGCCTTGAAGGATAAGGGAAAACCCCGGAAAAGCCATATCCAGGTAATTCACCCTGACCGAGATTCGGACTCGGGACCTCTGGAACGTGAGGTAGACACGCTACCATCTACGCTACCGAGGCGGCATCAGTTGTGTTTCAGAATGGGAACAGGTATTAACGTTATAAACAGATGTTTAATTTAAACCAGATTGTACATATTATAATTTGTGGGTTCGTAGAATTAAAAGTCCAAGTTGCAGAGGTAAACATGTACAGTAGCAGGATTACGCCACATACGCAATTACAATCTTCCAAGGTCGCCGTTCAGAAACAAAAGCGTTCACACAATTCAGTTCTCATTACACACTCTCATTACGACACTGTTTACGACTCCTCCGCTGTTATATATACCACTACTGATATCACTAGATATTTTTGGAATATCCTGTAACAAACTAGAAATCGAATCTTCTGAAACTAGACGAAACCCGAACGTTCCAGACGCGTAACTTTATCTGTGTCGGCCAGCCCTTTTTTATCTCCCTGCTTAGGTAGGCTGTTTATCTCCGTGATACATTATCCGTCCGTTATCTCTCCGAGCCGCGCACTATCTTAACTAATGGGATCACGACAATATCTATTATTTTGTTGTTACCTCATAAAAGTAAAGAAATAAAATTCTTATTATCAAAACCTCCTCTTTCATTGTAAATATTTTTACACAAGAAACCTTAGATATACTTTGCAAAAGGAACAAACACACGCACGTATTCTACATTACATTTATCCTTTATTCGAGAACCTTATGGTGGGAGAATCCAAGTATAATACTGATTTGAAGTAATCATCACTAGAGGGGGAGGTGGAAATCAGCCGTTAGTTCAACAAACAAATCTGATGAACACATAATATTTTATCCTTACTCTTGTACGAACTATTCTTTCAAACGTCTAATACTCTATTCCCTATCATGTTAATCAATATATAAAATTGGGTAAATTATCTTAGAGTATATTTATTATGAATTATAATGAATGATATTAGGAGAATATACAGTACATTTTAAGGGATAGTCGAAAAGAGCGTATCGATAAAAATCACTTTGAAATTCTGTTTCTTGTGCGTTTGCAGGAAGGGGTGAACGGGTTATTAATTTACAATTGATAAAAGTAGAATAGAAATTAATTGTTCTTTCACACTGGCCGTGTGTATGCTAAATTGTGGAAACGTAGAGTCAGACTGAACATTTCAATGCCATAGCCGGGATTTGGTTAGAGCGACTGGATGGAGAGCAGAAGATCCGTGGTTCAAATCCCGGCTATGCCATTGAATTTTTCAGTCTGACTGTACGTTTCCACAATTTAGCCTATACACGGCCAGTGTGAAAGAACAATTATTTTCCATTAATTGACACAATAGTGGTTAACTATAAAGCCCGGGCTTAAAGTGCTTACATGTTGTAAGTCGCCATTAAGGTAGTTGTCTCATGTGTTTATGAGAACTCCTAAGTGGTTTACCGGAAAAAATACGAGTCATTGGAGAATTTAGTGTCATATAGGCGCTTTGGCCATAGTAGCTAAATGGTTAGAGTGGCTGGACGGAGACCAGAAGATCCGTGGTTCAAATCCCGTCTATGGCTTTGAATTTTTCAGTCTAACTCTACGTTTCCCCAAAAGTAGAATACTCTAAAATGTAAACCAATAAACGCTCTTAAAAATGGGTATCTGCCCATCACCTGAAATAGAATGAATTTAACTAACTAAAACTGATTTCATGTGCAGCGAAATCGAGGCTATTCCCAGAAAAATTCATAAAATAATTTGACATGAAAATATAGATCCTTTTTGGGATTTTTAAATGTTCGCCATAAAGGATAGTTTGGAGCAAAAATTTCCGTGTTGCATCACGTTGGAGGTTTGGCTTTTAATAAAATTAATTTCATGTTTTGAGTTGCTTTTTACACACACACTTACAAAGGATCTGGAGGATTCAAAGATATATTTTCAGTGAATTTCCCACAGTGAATTTTGTAGAAAATAATGTTTATCCTTCTTATTATACTTAGTAAGCAAAGTAATATTAATCAATCTCATTCAATGATGTGGATAGAAAGGTAACTATACTTTTTGTACAGGTAAGCTTTGGTACCCCTAAAGTTTTAAGTATAATACCGGTTTTCTTTCGCTAGTAATGCACACTTAGTTATTCCAACTACGTTATCCGCTAGGGTGCATCGTTATCTCCTTTCCAACGTTTTTAGGACTAAAGGTTTACCTAAGAACATCAATTAATATTAATGAAAATATTGAACGTTATAGAAAGTGTACATACATGGACTTCCTTCACAGTAAAGCTATTATGTGTTGCAAGTAAGCCTTGAAAGCTAAAAATTCCAATATTCTTAGTTTAGTTTAGTTCAGTTCAGTTTTATTCTGAACCGTCAATCTATCTTTATCAGTCAGTTAAGTGCAGAGGTTCTACTCCCATTAGTCCTGGACCCGTTGGACCGAGGTCCCGGGCCTCCTTCTACCCGGGAGCGATGGATACTCCGGGGCTCTTTCCATAGGGCAATACCTGATTTCTTAAAAAGCTCCCCGCTGAGCACAACGTCAAGACGGGATGGAAATGTATATGCCACTTACGTGCGTCAACCCCGCAGGGAAGACTCCGGCAGTTACCTGGCCGGAGATACCCAATTTTCCGTGGGTGTCGGGAACACACTGCCCCCCTCGAGTCCAACCCAATCCCAACAACTCCCATTCAGGGTGAGGCTCGAATGTTCGGCCCGAGGCTCCTATAGAGGACGGATACCCTTCCCTACGGGAAATCTATCTTTAACACAAAAATGTATTTTAATTTTCATAATAACGACACACTGACGGCAATATGTTTTATATAGATAAATATACAAAGTGAAAGGGCTGCCCAACTTATTAGTCCTTAATTTATTGAGTTATTGCCCGGGACATTTAGGAAGACACTTGGCAGGGGAGGCGCTGATGTCTGCTTATACCGTGCGGCTGGCTATCAGAGGGGATGGAGAGGTGAACTGTATTTCACAAACATATGTACATTATTGAAGGCAGAAGAACGCTATGTAGCACAACAAAATTGACTTATTTAATTCTGGTGCGAAGATTCCGATTCCTGCATATACATTTCACTTGTCATCTGTGGTGATGTCATCTAAAAGATGGATAAGTATTAGCTTTAATGTCTACAGATAGCGCAATATTGAAGCGAGCAATTTTCCAATCCTCTTCAGTGTTGTCGTTTAAACATCGTCTTTAAATTAGCCTCAAGTCACAGAACACACAGGCTTCATGATATTCCATATCAATTTAATCGAGTTTAAATCGCAGTGATAAGGCGGCAATCTATATTCCGACATTCCACTAAAATGCACGGTATATTCTTACATTTTTAAACTAAATTCCATTTTTTAGATATCTTCGAGAATTCTTTCTGTCCAACATCGAAATTAATTTTTACATTTACTATATAGGATAACTCATTTACTGTTGGAATTAATTTACGTTCTTGATAATACTCTAAAATGTTCTGCGAACGAGGCCCTTATCGAAATTGTCCATTTGAAAACCTTTTTCCGAATATAGCTTTCCTGGAGTGTAACTCCCGTACTTGAAACACTAGCTTTTTCAAATTCTTTAACGACTTTTTTTCATTGTGGCTTCATTTTCTCCTAATGCCATAGCAGTTCTAGCCGCTGTCCTTTGCAAAAGTGGAACTATACAGTTTTGCTTCTATTCCGCGCGGAACTGGAAAACATTTTGAGTAATCCTTTTGTTTTGAGAGTTTAAAACCCTCCGAGGTAACTTTTTCTTAAGTTTCATTCTTTGCGAATTTTTATTAGAGACCCCTACTTTGTGATACGACACTCCACTGAATTGCGACGCTCATGCGTCACACTACAGTTAACAACTGATTTAACAACTTAATACCAGCCTATAGCCAGTGATTAGTTCCTACTATCGCGTACATAACATAAAAAATTACACTCACTCGGCAGCCCTAAGAGGGCCAAGACCTATCAACCCGACTTTCGGCCTCACGCCCACTTAAGCACGGCACAGGTGGGAGATAATCCAACCAATACGGGGAGGAGATGTGGTCAGCATCTCGGCATCCCCCAGCCGGAACGTTGGTTTTCGTAACCAGGGCCACTTACTTAGCGTAAGCTCCTCACTTTCCTCACGATGCTGAGTGGGCACCAGTCCTATTCCCGAGACTTAGAATCCGCACCCCGCGGATGGGATCAAACCCAGGCCGCTTTCCGTGATCAGGGACCAAGGCTGCCTTAGCCCGTTACGCCACGGTGGAGGACGCTCATAAACGAAGCTCAAGCTATTTATCCCGAGTAATACGTAATCTCTGTTTCATATAACCTTGCCCCGCTGACATGTATTACACTGCGTGCAACTACCTGCCCCCTCACCCTAATTGGCTAATGCTTTCGCGCCATAGGCCATAGGCGGTGCCTTCCTGTCACAATTAAACCTGCAGTAAACATCATAATAATTGCCAGGAAGATAGATAAAATCATACAAATAAGAATATGAAGGCATGCAAAAATACAAGTTTTTAATTAAACTGAGCAAGTTGAAACTGAATGAATGAGCAATGAAACTGAAACAAGTTTATAATGAAAAGCCTTCGGCCTTTTCCACTGGGATTTTTTTAAACCATCACACGTACATTGCAAAAATGCTTGTCTTTCAGTCTTAAAAGTCGTGTCACGCCATACTTGTCATCTGTCCTTCATTCACCTAAGTCTCGACAAGGTAGTATATTTTGCGACTTGTATTCCGGTACAACCTAATTCTCTTCCTCACACAGCAATATCGCCCCTGGAGTGGTAAGTTTAACTGTTGTCTCAATTTCATGTCGCGATGTTCCTACGCTTCTAACACTCACGCCTGTAAGTTCAAAGCACAGCTGTTCGACTTCTCTCACTGACAAAGATGGATTATTCGCTGTGGGTGCATTAAAGACATGCACCACAATTCTTGTTTCTCCGCTTTGTAAAGGTTTTCCATTGCGATGCTGCAGCGAAAATCTGGCGGTAGACTCTGCTATTATACATATAAGTACACGCGCAATAAACGATCAATAAAATAATTTAGCTCTCGAACTCGGCACAACAAACCTTCGAATGACAATATATGACTAATTCAGTTCAAAACAAGGTCAGTGATAAAAGTCATATAAAGAAATATGTCATCACTACCGCTAAATCACGTGCTATCGTGCCATGTGCTTGATGGAAAAGAGCCTCCTCTTTACTTCGTTTAAGAATAAACATGCATTTCAGATAAATCAACTCTGTTGCGTAATATATTTAATTAAAACAGTTACGAAAATATAAATTTGGCAATTCTATTCCAACATATAAAGATATATCACCATGTTAAATAAGAAATTTTTAACGCACAACATTCTGTACTACAATAGCAGCCAAAGAGACGTGATAAGGTCACGTGACCATTAAGAGATACGGAGCAAGCTTATGTGAAACAAGGATTAAGTACATATTACACTTAAAAGAAAAAAAAAGACTTAAATTAGAATGTATACTACACTGACACTATGTTGATTTTAAAGAACCCTTATCTGGGAGCTGAATATTTGTTACTAAACAAATGATCAACCCACATATAATAATGTATTTTTATGATACATGTATTAAATACATCTCTAGTTCTAAAGCAACATATCTGAGATATAGTCTTGAGAAATTCAATTTCAGGACTTCAGTGCTTGGTGTTAGCAAAGTTGTCAGCAGTTACTGTTTTCACTTATTAGATCTGTTTCTTTACATTCACGCTTTACATTTAAGCCAATTAGTACCTACATAAGTAGAAAAGGCGAAGTAATGTTCTCCACCTAAGACTTCGATGTGAGGTTTCACTATAAACACATGATGTGGTTCGTTGAAATCCCCTTTCCCAAGCTCTCCTTTATATGGAATATTATCAACATATTTTACTATCTCAAATACGACTAACGATTTGGTTTAAAGTGCCACACAGTAGATAAAATGCAGAAAATAGCTTGAGAAGCCACTATTTGGAAATAATTATTTTTAGGTTTGTAAAACTTGTAAATTATAAGGGATAATAAAAGGTACTATATAAAATGATAGGTCTCTTTAAACCAATGTATTTAAAATACCTATTTATGACATTAGTCCAAGAGATAAGAGTTGTTATTGGTTTTTGTTTTTAATACAAGGGGCGTCCAGAAAGTAAGTTCTGCTTCAATTTATCTCCACTCCAGCGCTGCGATTGCAGTTCCACACATGCGCGGTAAACGCTCTGTATCAAGGAGAAGAAACGTGCGGCATTGTGAGATCGCTATCAGCCACGTACGCTTTGTTGTGCTTGTTTATAATGTCGGTGTAGATTGAAATACCGCCGCTTGTGAAATCAGATCTGTGATTCGTTTTCTGAATGCTAGGAAAGTGAAATTTATCGGCTGTCAAAAGGTGTTGTGTTTCTTCACGACAACGCACGACCACACACTGCAAATGCGACGAAAAACATCCCAGAGGGATTTGGCTAAGACGTGTTTGACCACCTCCCGCATAGCCCTGACCTCGCTCGTAGGGACTTTCATCTGTTTTTCCATCTCAAATCTTTCTTTTGCGGTCAAAACTTCAACAATGACGAAGAGCTGAAAGAAAATGTTTCCAACTGGCTGAAGACACAGACAGCAAACTTCTATGATGAAGGTATACATAAACTTGTGCCTCGCTGTGATAAATGCCTACAAAATTTCGGCAGTTATGTGGAAAAGTAGTTTGAGTTGTGGAATTTTGTGCAATAAATTATTTTTCTGTATCTGTACACAATTTAATTTTATTACCAAACAGAACTTACTTTCTGGACGTACCTCGTAGTTTCAGCATTTGGAAATTCCATTGTTATGCACTTGTTTCTCCGGGTATCGCAGAACGAGTAATAAAGATCTAGGGAGCTCTTGTTTAAATATCTTTGTATGGTATTTGTTCAATCCTCTCACCTTAAACGTCATAAGTAATTACAGTATCTAATAACTGAAAGTAGATCCTTTTCTAGGAACAGGATGTGGAAGTTATATAGAACGAACGATGGTAGATGAAGGAATTCTGGTGAACGTAACGCATCATATGAAAAATTATCGAGTCCACAACTCAGCGTTTTATTTATGTAACAACAGCTCTAATTAGTATTTGAATGTTATTTTTATTGTTTTTGTTCCATGTTATGTTAACTGGATAGTTTCATCTCTAAGAGAAAAACCTAACTCAGATTTTCAATTTTTCATCTGTGTAACGAGTATCGCTGTTGTGTTTGAGTTCCATAGTTTTATGTGATCACACCATATAGCTATTGTTGTAAACTTCAGACCAGGGCCGTTATTCCACTCCTGCACTGAGACCATAATGTTCTCTAACATTCGACATGTGCCCCTCTCCCTTTCTCCCACTGTCGTTCTTGGCTTTAGACTGCTGGAATATTAATTTAGAGCCACGGTTCAATGCTGGATATTTTGTTATTTTTAACTGTTGCCATAAATAAGAAGCCACTACATTCCTGGCTGCATGGAGGGCATTGCAGCCACGTCGAACTGCCTTAGGGGGTGGTCTCACTTCTTTCATTTCACACGACATTGAAGGGTTTAAATACATCCTCTTCTCTTCTTCTCACTCCCAAAGAGAGAAAAAGGCCAATATGAAAGATAGATAAAAAGGTACGGTACAAATCGTATAACCATTTTTTAAACGATCAGGGTGACAAGAAGAACACTAGGAGAAGCTTTCCACACAATACATCAGCCGTAACATAAATTAATGTTTAAGATGGGCGGCGGAGAGCAAGCAGGGCGCATCGTAAAAATTTATTGCATGAAAAGCCCACCGGTTCTTTGTAATAGGAAAGAAAAGTTTTATTTTAATGCTTCCTTTGGCTCCAAAACCATGAAACACAAATTAAATTTTAGTGCTATTCAGTCTGGGCGATGCATTAGCTATGTAGCTTTTTTGTACTTAAGTATGATTTTTCTAGATATCTGATTTGATCCCAAAGTATTTGACAGAATTTTCTATTTTCGTATACTCCTGCAATGTTTTACATATATCTTGACATGTTTTAACTTAAAGTTTGGAAAGAGAGAGTAAGTGATTATCTTTTATTTTCTAAATTTTGCTGCTTGTTATGTCTGCAAGCTACGGAAGATTTTACTTTCAGCTATCGAAGTGACCTATCTCAGTAAATTAGTATTGAACCTGTAAGTGGAAGCAAAGTTCTTGAGCATGGAATTATTTTTAGTGCCTTGCACAGGACAGTGTAACTAACGTTTAAATTTTTACACTACCTCAGTTATCTACCTAATGGTTCAGACTTCAGTACCATTGAAAACAAGGGAAGAAAAAGCACACGTGTATTTTTATCAGGTATAGTCTGGTCAGACAGTGAAAGTGTCTTTTTTATAATCGAAAGTAAACTTAATAAATGTATTCCCATTAAGTTTCTAAAGGAAGCATTACTATCTGCAAGTAGATACTTGACAACAAAGCAGTAATCAGGATGGAAATACGGCAGTCTCCATTGAAATATTGAAAACTTACTTAATGCGATAGCAGAAAACATTTTTGGGAATATGTTTTTATAAGTCATAGGCCGACAACCAGCGTTGCACAACATCAGCCAAAATTTTCTACACCCAAAAGGCCAACCGGTCACTAGGTTGGAGATGATGGACATGAGTTTATGGGAGCATACTCCTACAGTAAATCACCATTACAGTAAACAATAGTTATAGTAAATATTAGTTATGAGATTACATTAAGACGGCTATACTCAGCAGAATTAAAGCGCGTACTTTATTTAGCTTCAAAACATTTACGATCTCAATGTTTAATTTGTACTAAACATTTTCTTAACTTTTATCAGTGAATCAAATTTCGTAATTAAATTTTTAAAATGGCCTAGGAGTGCAGTGCAATATATAATTTTCTGTAATCTATAAACCTGCTTTTTGTACAAGCTGTGAACTTTGAGTTCCATTTTATCAGGTCATCAAGTTTGGAGTTGATCAATCTGACCAGTTAGTGATACTGAATGACACAATTTGACTTTCCACCACCCTATTTAAAGCGAACTGCAAGGCCGCCTCGGAAGCGTGGTGGTAGCATGCCTGCCTCACGTTCAAGAGGTGCCGAGTTCGAATCTCGGTCAGGGTGAGCTACTTGGACAAGGGTTTTTTCCGGGATTTTCCCATATCCTTCAAGATGAATGTCGGGTAACTCTAAGCTCCATGGACCCCCAGACTCATTTGAGCATCATTTCACCCAGTTCATTCACCGTCCGATATGACTTAACGTTGGAGGACGTAAATTACAACAACAACAACAAAATCTATTTGGACGCAGGCTGATTCAACTTCTACACTGATCTAGAACTTTGTGATACTCTATTTCACTTTCATTAATTTCCTTGTTTTATTATTTCAACATTGGAGATCTTATTTGTTGAATTGTTCGGCTTTCAAATAATATTACAAATTAAAAGTAACACTGGATTGGTTCCGCAAATTGGTTGTCAAATGCTCGCAAAACTGACCAGCTCTCTTAATTTACATACAGTTCTATTGCACAAAGATTTCCATTCATAATAGTTGGCCCAAGTAGGTATCCCATTATTCACTTCCATTATGGTAAAGAGTGATAAGTTAGGCTCATCACACAATTTTACGAATTAATCGACTTAAGTACTACAGTATTACATAAATGTACATTCACTTGATCTCTGTGATAAATTACAGCCCCTAAAATTATTTCTGAGGTGAAATACTGTAACTTATTTCTCTTATATCGGAATATACTATTGCCAAAACTTTATAATTAAAAAGTGATTTATAAACTGAATTATAAATTATATCGAATTTTTGCCAGTTAAAAATTTTACTAATGTTATTCTGAAAAATCGGAAAGATCCTAAATTTTAGAATTAGATTTCAAGATCATAAATGCCTTGTTTTGTTATAACATTCTGTAGTTACAAAGTTAAAAACAAGATTAAAAAGAATTTAGTGTATCTGAGAGAGGAATGATTGTTGTTTTTACCTGTCATTAACAGGAAGCTTTTAGCAAAATGTAAGTTGTAACTATCACGACATTGCCAACTTGTAAAGCGACACTTGGGGAGGTTTAATTAGAATTGGTGCAAATATGGAGTTCCCAGAGGAATAATTCTGTGCTGAGGCAAGGAAGAAGTTATTGACAAGTGGAATGGATGGAAGGGGACACCTTATGTTTGTATTGAAGACATCTGCAGCATCCTACCTTGCGAGTTACATGTTTGGTTGCCTCATCAATATTCCAGACAGTCAATCTGTGAAATGGAACCAGCAGCTGTTTCTCGCCGTTTCCTCTTCTCCATCGATCAGGCAAATAAGAGAAGGCAGGGCCCACACTACCACGCACACAAATCCGAAATAAAGGAAAGTGGCGCGTGAATGGTAAATGAAAAGAATGGTAAAAAGGAGTGGAGATGGGGGCGAAAAAAAGGAGTACCTCAGCGAAGATAGGGTGTATATATCTATAACGGGAGATCATTCGGTAATGGCTGATGTTAGGAGGAGAAGAAAAAAAAACGGAGTTACACTCGGTAGGAATGAGAATTCACGGTGCAGAGTGACTAGGAGTTTTGCATTTTAATTTTTCATTCCTCTCCAACCCCTCTTGGTTAGATTTTTTTTCCAGTTTTTTGCTTTGCACTCGCATATTCTCCACCTTCTATTGAAAGACGTATTTCAGCAAATGGACAATGGGTGTCAAGATGCGTGCTTCTGGCAAAAATCGTTCTTTTTTTTTTCTTTCTTTCCTAACACAAATGGTTATTATCTGACTTATGGAATTCCAAATTTGCACACATGCATAGCAGAACTTTTGTTATTTCGCGAAAAATAGTTTTCATTAAACCATTTTACATGGAAAATATCTAAATCCCTCTTTTTGAAAAACGGACAAACGAAGTAATCAGTTTCATCAAACTGATACGGGTACTAACCGAGATCTTTAAGACAAGAACTGAGATTGAGATACCAGGACCTTCTTCTCTGATTGGGGCCTTTTCTGCGTTCTTTTGACGTTCAAATGCCGTGGAGTTAGGTCTGGAACGTCTCGTTCCTAAATTTTTTTTCCTTATGTTTGAATTCATATATCATCAGTATTCACCGCTTATGGCACTTATGCAGTAAGATCAGTCGTTAAACACTACTTTAAAAGTGTAATTTTTAAGCGCTAACCTTGAAAAACTGAACAGTGGGTTAAAATGACTATATTTGTACACAATGACAGTAAACGTTTATACTAAAGCCTAATTAATGCACATGTACAAATAATTAAAATGTTATATTTTAATGAAGCTTATAAGTAATTTGTTCTCGTGTGGGAAAGGCAACTTTACTTTGCCCACTTTACAAATATATTCTCCTAAAAGGCAATGCTACGTTGATAAATTAGTAAATGCTGTCTTATTGGTTTAGAACCAGAAAGAATAAAGTTATTTCCAGCAATTGGCATAGTATTTTGGAATGTCAAGAAATAAATATTCTTATCATCATCATCGTCATCATCATCGTCATCATGATCATCATCATCAACCTTCAAGTTAGGCCAGATAGGCCTGTTTCGGCTCAGAAGGTATCTTCTCAGCGTCTCCCTGGTCTTCCAACATCTCTAATACCAACTGGTTTATACTGCAAGGCCTGCTTGGTGAGTCTTTCTTCTAGCATTCGAGAGAGATGATCTTGCCATTTCAGTTTGTACTCCCTGAGTTTGTCATTTAAAGTAAATATTTTTAGTTGTTCTCTTATTGTTTCACTTCTAATGTGATCTTTAAGACTACAGCCAGCTACGTATCTCAAACATTTCATTTCAGCCGTTTCAATTATTCTTTTATCAGTTCTGTTCAAGGTCCAGGTTTCGGCTCCATAAGATATAACAGGCACTGCCAGAGTTTTATAAAACTTATATGTTTTGTAATTTATAGATCTTTTGTTTTAAATCTCTGTCACATTCATAGGAAATATCACATCCTAAGCAATTAAAATATTTAACTTGTTCCAGTATTTTGTTTTTGAGGAGCATTTTGGACCGTGTTGGGTATTTATCGATAAAAGATCAATATTCTTATGGAAGGAAGGAATATGAAGAAATTAGAATTAGGGAAAAACATAATGGAAACCTAGAGCTTCTTTTTAAAGGAAAATTAAGGGCTACTGGCTGATGAAAACTAGTAGTCATAATCAAGAAGAAAGAAAAATTGGCTATATATTTTGGCTATAAGTATGGCCCTACTGCTTGACAACCATGTCGATCCTCTCTCACAATGGCAGCAGCGGTGTTGATGTTTTCTTCCGCAGGAGAAGTAATTGGAGCACTGGGTCTACCTACCTTTGAAATTGACTGTCTCCCCTCTTTAAACATTTTAAACCACCTTCGAGCTGTGCTGTAAGGAAGAACAGACTCTACATATGACTCCTGTAACATTGTATAAGCCTCAAATGAAGATCTGTTGAGACGAAAGCAGAATTTCCAAGCCGCATATTGTTCCTCCATTGCAGCGATAGGCGATACTGAACATACCAACAATGAAACTACTACGGCGAGTTTGTTTCACATTAAGCTAACAGAATATAATAAGACTGAATTTTAGTGCGAAACATTATGACCGTAAAAAAGTTATGATCATTCTTTATTGAACAGCCCTCGTAAATATTACATTCAATTTGCTCCGTTTTAAATAAACAGTTTTACTTTTTTTATAGTCCGGTTTAGCCACACGCCCTTTTTTATTTAATCATCCATCTAATTTGAGGTTCTCTGATTTGCTTAGCTTATTATAACATATTTTCTGTATTATTCTTAAATATGCGTTACAGTTTCATGTTCAAATTATTTAAAAGCGAAGACAGTTATTGTTTTTAGACTTCCTGTTGACTAAATTTAAAATTATTTGAACTACTTTATGGTGAGAAATAAGCCTGGTTCTTTGAAGAACATCGTAAAATATTTAATTTTGTGTTTGATGAAGTTAAACTTTCAGAGACACAAATGTAAATAAAAAATTACACCTTAAAATAGTTTTTAAGCTGAAATAATTAATACAATGTGTTAGAAATTGCATATTTCAAAAATAGAAAAGTTTTAAATTGTTATATAATGCTTGTAGTATGAAAAGGAGCGCTACAAAGTTAAAAACAAAGAAGTTTCAAACACTCCTTTTACAGTATACCTCCCCTTTAAACCAAGCATAAAATTCACAATTTTGAAGCAGCGCTATGAACGCAACTCGGCATAATGTGTATATTTCCAGTATAGTCCTATTGAAAAAGATAAATGGCAGCACATAATCAGCATTGTCTTTTAAATTCCTTAAGCTCTTATCGCTTGTGATGTAGTGCATTATCTGCATTGATATTCTAGTGCTCTAAGTATTTCCCCATATTTATAAGAATTTTAAGGACATTTCTTAAAAGCGTTCCAGATACGAATAACCAAACTCTAAAAGTATGAACGCTGTTTTCTAATAGTACATTCATACCAAGAGACCCAGAAACATCCTAACCGGCTGCCTGTTTTCCTCCCCGCACCCATCGCGCTTGTCTTCTGCCTCTAACATAGAAATATCTCGAGGGCATCTACCAGGGCAGATCCTCACAGAGTGAAGACTGACCCCTCCCCCTCTAATGACCAGGGAGTTACCGAGCTGTCCCGAAAGGAAGCCCGGCGCATTCGTGGGGCCTTCCATAGGGCAAGACCTAGAGACTAACAAGGTCCCCCGCCCATCTGGTCCTATGGACTCAAGACGGGATGGAAGTGGATACGCCACTTACGCGCGCCAACTCCAAAATGGGAAGGCTACCGATATGACCTCGGTGGGGCCACCTGGTGATCTAGCACACCTTCTACTAGCTATGCAGACTAGTATGCGGGAATATTATGGCTTCCCTCAACCCTGTCCGGAGACGTACCCGATTTCCCACAGGTATCGGGAACCACTGCCCCCTCGAGTCCAACCCAATCCGAACAACTCCCTGGGAGGGATGGGGTCGAATGTTCGGCCGAGGTTCCTCTAGTAACGTCAGAGTTATCACGAGTGCTAGGGTTTCGCAGCGCCCGCACCACAGCAGCTGAAGGGATCGGATCCCCTTGCATACGGGGCGCTAACATAGAAAGTCGTGGATAGAAATATGCAATGTTTTTAGAACTACTTTTAAAGGCTTTACTTAACTATTTTATTAAAGAAAATGCTGAAGCTGGCCAAGGGTACAGTCGATGTCCATATTTATTTGGTACCTCTTTAGGAAACTATCCATCACCCGCCATAGTTTACATTGAGAAATGCTGGCAATTTCCTGGTGGATATTTTGTTTTAATTCTCCTTGGGTGAGTATATTTGTCTTGTACATTTTATGCTTTAGGTTACTCCAGAAACAGAAATCACAGGGGTTTAGGTCGGGGGACCAAGAGGGCCACAGATCTCTGTGTACCAATAATACCTACTATCCTAAAACAGATGTTCAATTGTTACCATAAAAAATTGGCTGCATGAGCTATTGCAGAGTTGAAAAAAGGCGATATCATGCTGACCGTCTGTTAATTCTGTAAAAGAGGAGGCAAGATTGTATTCACATGCGTACGGCAGTCAACTGTTGACTCGAAAAAAATGGGTCAATAGCTCTTTCTCCGCTAATGGAAAAGTGCTGCTATCATTTCTCTGTTTAACCAGAGCAGTTAAAGAGATTATGTAAATAAAATTCAGTGTCGATTTGCTACAGTCATGCATTATAAGACAGATTAGCGTTATAAGACAGATAGCACCAATTATGTTGTCTGATAATAATGTATTTGAAGTGAGTTGTAGACTATTCGAGGATGTCGAATTACGGTTTCCGTATCTCAGCAAAGAAGGTAATTATTGACATAATATCCATTGACGTGTCACATATTAACACTTTATGGTTTAAAAATAAATATCTTCACACTGAATGTGAGAAGCGTACATTGCCGTAAATTATTGTAAGATTAATTGGGAAGCTTCACTGTACCTGCCAAACACGAATGTATAATCCAATCATGGTCTAATTTGCTAGGGACCTATTGCCGATAATCCGTATATAAAGCACAAAACACACGAAAGAAGAATGGGAATTTTACAAAATTCACATGTTTATCAATGTAATCCCATCTACATCATAGATCATCACCAAAGATCCAAATACCTAATTTTGGAGCTTCTCGTTCGTCTACGAAAACACAGTTTACTCTAGACTTCTAACATTCTAAGAACTCCTTTTATCATTTTCCAGAAGTGGGTTATATGCATTTTGCAATTCTCTGTGATCTCTGAACGTAACAGAGTTCTAGGAACGCCTATGCTCACTGGACCGTCTAATTGCTTCATCTATACTAACTTACACTAATTGCTTTCCCTTAACTCGCTAATATAGACTAATGACTTCTGCTTTTTCTGACAGAAAATGTAACTCAGGCTTCCTATTTGTGCGTTTAGTTTCAAGTAGAAAAATGTTTATACGTATTGAAAAGAAACGCCTGGAATATCTCTCAAGTTTTAAGTATTTAGATTTCAGAGTAAGTTTCGATTAGGACAAATATTTAGAAAACAGGATACAAAAATTTAAGCAGATATTCGGAACCGTAGCAAGAACTTAAAGATATAAACGAAATTGAAATGTTATAAAATCATGATAGTCCTAGTGTTCTTATATGGATTTGAGTCCTTGGATAGTAAAAGGGACAAAAGTAAATTACAGCCAGCAGAAATGAGAACCTTAAGAAAGGTTGAACAATGCACCAGACGAGACTTAATAAGAAATTAAAAAAATTCGAGAGGAATTAGATGTACACAAATTACAAGATAAAATAAATGGGAGCAAACAGAATTGGAAGTACCATATGAATAGAATGAGTGAAGGGACAGAACTGTATGGCTCAGGCGGTTTCGTCTATGGCCCGTATTCGGCAGGCCTGGTTTCGATTCCTGTGAAATGAAATGTGTAGTGTTTAACGCCCGCTTTTACTACATACGGCACCGCAGGCAGTGACACTGATGATACACGAGATGAAGATGGAGCACCGGTGGAATGAGATGGCGGGGGAAACTGGAGGTCCCGGAGAAAACCCGCCCCAGCGCCGTGTTGTCCATCACAAATATCACATTGCGGTCGCCTGGGAGCGAACCCGAGCCGCCTTGGTGAGAGCCAAGCGGTCTAACCACTGAGCCAAGGCGCGGCCTTTTGATTCCTATGGCTGACCTACCTGACCCATAGGTATTTTTCGCGGGGTTTCCCAGATGAATGCTGCGTAGGTTAATTACATCCCCCGAATTTCGCGTCCCTCCATTTCATATCCATTTTCATTTCATATCAATCACATGTTGTGATTTCTTTTAGGGTAAAACTATCGGCGGGAGTCTCGGTGATACATGGCGGGACGGACTCCGGTCTCCGAGCCGGTCTAGTGGGCCGATTCAGGAACGCGGATGGCAGTATGCCGGTTGTGCAAGCCTGCCTGCAGCCTTCCTTGCCCTGTGGGTGGGGATGGGATGGGCTCCGGTCTCAGAATCAGCCTCGTTACTGTTTCGGGACCGCGCTAGGTAGGATGACAATTATCCCGGACGTCAGCGGAGCATCTATCTAGTAAAGTGTAGGGACCCCGGCCCTCTGTACTGTAGTGAATTCCAGTGGTTGGCCACCCTTGTCTCTTTTCACCTGATCCTCCCTCCTGGGGGTGCCCCACTTGGGGCATAGGTATAAAGGACCATTCTGGTCGAGGTGCCGAATACCTTCCAAACAATCCAATTCGATCCAATGAGTGAAGAAACAATACCAGTTTTAAGAAGGCACTATCATCTCGGAAGAAGAGATGTAGGACACCCTAGAAGATGGGAGTAGCTGTTAGAATGTAAAGACGGAACAGGCAGAAATACCTAATCCCTGAGATAAGGAAGAAAAGTATTTATTGCAATTGATTATATGTTTTCCTATAATCTTATTACAAAGCTATTAATAATACGTATGGTTTTTTTTTTTTTTTCCTTCTGTATCAGGTACTGTAAATGCAGCATATACGATGTCCCAATGGCTATACTTGTAGCATAGCTCATATTTTTCAATGCAGGGCCAGTAGTTAACAAACTGTATGCAGTGTACATATAGATCTACACTATCCCACGTAATTATGTGCCTTTTGTTGGTGGTTTTGAAGCTTAGAAAGGAGCGAAGCTGCTAAACATAGGCAGGTGAATGCAGAGAAATGTCAGCTCAACTCTTGGAGACCCATTACTCGAGAGTTGTTGCTTCTTGTTATTGTCCTTTTTAATGACCTTCCGTTAATGTAAAATTTATTGCAGCCTGGCCCCAAATTCACGTCCCTCGTGTCTTTTTAAGAAAAACCATAGAACCTAGGCAGGCACATTGCGGGATCTGTCGAAATAGTCTTTCTTCCTCACTTCGTCTTGCTGTCAGCTTTGTTTCACTGCTTCGATGTTATCCTTCTCCTTCTCACCTTCCTCTCACCAGTCATCCATACGGGTAAGAAGGGCTTAAGAGAATTTTCAACTGAAAAGAACTTGAAAATCTTTCCATCGTATATGCATAATTCATGACAAAGCTATTTATGCTTCTATCGTCTCAGCGTATATCGAACGGGATGGCTCAGGAAGTTTCGTCTGTGCCTCGCATTCGGGAGGTCCCGGTTCAATTCCTAAGGTCGGGCTACCTGACCTATGGGCTTTTCCGAGGGGTTTCCCAGGTCGTCTGGCAAATGCTGGATATTAATTACTTCCCCCGAATTTCCTGTCCCTCCATTTCATGTCCAACATAATTTCACAGCAATCACACCCAGTGGATTATTTCAGGGTAAAAGTGTCGGCGGGAGCCTCGGCGCTGCATGTCAGGATGATATGCTCCTGATAAACACTTCGTCCTCTGGTAGGACGATTTGGGCCGGCCTAGTGGGGCGTCTCAAGAGCATGGAGGGTGGGATACTGGTTGTAGTGCCCGCCTGAGAGTTTCCAACTGATGAATAGTAGGAACCTTGCCCTCTGGATTGATGTGACTCCTTGGGTCGTCCACCCTGTCATCCTTCCTCCCGGAGATGCCCCACTTGGGGCACAGGCACAATAAATCAGGACTGATCGCAGTGCCAAATCTCCTCCGTAAGATTCTATCCTATCCTATCCAATCCAATTAAATCCTATCCTATCGCTATACTTCCACACAATGGTACTCCACATGTGAGGAATCCATTGTATAGGCTATTTTTTGATGTCTCTGGTCTCTCTAACTCCAAAAATGTATGATTTTCAAATTTGAGGTAACTGATATAGTTTTTATGCTAAACCACCAAAAATCTCTCAACATCATAGTACAAAATAGATATTCCAATTAGAGTATTTTCCAAAGTAATTTATGAAATAAAAACATAAATATACCTCTCATGGGTAATTTCCACTTGACGTTCTCTGCTCACGTACGCAGTAGTTAGAGAAGATATTACATTCCACTCAACAATTTTGAAACCTAAATTTCACCTAAAATAATCCCTGGGTAAATAATATCTCCTGGGTAAATAATAAAAATTCATATTTAGAAGAATGTCCCAGTGTGTCCCCGTGTCTGTGAATACGATAACTCAAAAATTAAAAGTTCATTGATTTCCAAATACAGCATATTTCAAGGATGCGAAACAAAAATGTTCAACAAAATCTAACTACCCTAACCTACAATGTATGTGGATAAATTAAAAATTAAAAGTTTGTTATTTTCTGTTCCTAAGGGGCCTTAATTTGAAGATTTAAATATGTTAACACAGAACAGCCCTTTCCGGCACACCTGCAGTTTCAATATATTGTAATTTCATTTTTCAGAGTTTTCGTGTACTTTTCTCTGCAACCCATTAATCTACGTGAATTATGTTTTTATGGTTCATTTCTGAGTCAAAGGGATGCCTATTATAGATAAAACTATTCCTCGCATTGCTTTTGGTGCATACATACATAAATTTGACATGAGTTCGTAACATATATTCTTGGAGGTAAAATGTGTTCAAATATTACAAACAAGTATAGATGCACATTTTCAAATAGTGCAGTGTTAACAAATACAAAAGTTCACTAAAATATTTTGTTTTATCGTCACCGGAATAATCCCATAACCGTGATCGCTTCAAAATTTTTAAACTTTGTAGCATGTATCTGGCTTTAGCCTTTAGCATGTATGGGTAACTTCAAATAGGTTATGTTTTAAATATATTAGTGCTTTAGTATTGAAGGTTAAATAATTTATATTAAGCAGTTGTTGGGAAACTTAAATTAAAATCACTTTGAAATAGCAATCAGAAATTGCCTTACTACTAACCAGTGCTTTTAAGAATACCTTATTCTTTTACTCCGATTGTGCCAATTTTAAAACGTGTAATAACACAGTTTCTACAAAAGTATCTCAATTATTTATATAATATATATAAAAAGTATAAAAAAGTAAGTACACGAGTATGTAGAGAATGTCCTGAGCGGGCACACATCACATTATATCGATTCTGCAATCGAAAGTATATTCTGTCTACATTAATTGAAATAAACAATTGTAGAAATAGTTTCTTTGCACACTTCGTTGTAAACATCGGAAGATACAGGAGTCGCGATAGTCATATGTTTTTCATATACTGCTCTTGAAATTCCATATTCTTTTTATGGTATCAGAGGAAAAAGCTGCTGAAATGCTACGGCACCTTAAAAATGTAATGTATCGCACTAACATGATTGTTCCTTGTAATCACTGACATGATTCTATATTTCTTATGTTAATTTCATATTTCAGAGTGGCTTATCTTTATATTTATTTTAGTCAACATGATATTTATTATTCTGCTATATATAGAAGAATTAAAGGTTATTGTTGTGAGTACTGTTTTCGCGTGTTGAGTCATTTGCTAATATCTCCATCACTGTGACCTTTTGGTCTTCATGACATAGTGCTTTCGGGGAAATTCTGCTCTGGTGACAATGGAGGACAGCATTATCCAGTTATGTGTGTTAGTAAATCATTTAACAAGCAGGAACCATAAAATAAACATTATGTTTAGTGTATTCTCTTAGGTTACATTATATAATTTGCTTCAATAACACCTTTATAAAGTATTATTGAAAAAAATAATATTGCACCTACCATTCCTTAATCTACAGACTTCTACAGTTCGCTGAAGATTATATGAAGCAGGTTTACCAGCACGCAGGCCTCGTAAAAGGGCTAAACTGACACCTGCAATGGCAAAATAACCTTTAGATTGGGCCAAAGAGATGCAGAAACATCCAGTGGAATTTTGGAAAAACGTAAATAGTATGAAAACTGTATATAGCATAAATTAAAATACGTACATATAAATTTTATGAAAATCAAATAAACAGCTTAAACTTTGTTTCTCTCATTGCTGGTTTTGTTATACAATCTTTGAGAAATTTTAAAACTGTTTAATATTAATAGAGGTTTTTATTGTTTCAGGTAAACATCTCAGATGCATCCCTGTTTAATGTATATGAAGAGAGCAGCCAATATGTGAGAAGGGCAGATAAAGAAGCATTTTTCCCTCAGTGTGTCGATCAAAGAGTAAAGCACCCAACATCAAAAAAGTTCTGGAGCTCTATGTCTGTCCATGGACCTGGAAGATTATACATAGTTGTGGGATCTGTGGAGCAGAAACAGTATAAATATGTATTAGAAACAAGACTATTTCCGCAAAGTAAAGAATGGTTTCTAAATGGTGATCTTGTGTTCATGCTCTCTGCCATAGAGCAAAATCTGCAACCCAGTTCCTCAAAGAAAACAATGTAAAAGTACTGCAATGGCCGGGGAATAGCCCTGATTTAAATCCAATAGAGAATCTGTGGGGCATTGTTAAACAGAGACTGAAAAAGTTGAAAATAACAACAAAAGTTCAGCTTATTGGGGGCCTGATAAGTATTTGGCACAGAGATGAATAAATAAAGGAAAAATGCTCCACCCTTGAAGAGAGCATGCCTAAACGCATCAAAATGGTAATAAAGGCTAAAGGAATGCATACAAAATACTAAGAGTTGAAAAAATATTTTGTAATATTATTTATGTTAAATACATAGAAAATAAACGGTATATGTTAAAAATGTCGCCATTGAGTCTAATAATTTGCACACGTCTGTATATCAACTTTCTTTTGCGTTTACACATTTCTTTGTGGGATAAAGCTGGTAATACAATATTTTGTTTCTAAAGATCATATTGCTGTGTGATGGTTTTGAAATATTGTACCTTTGTATTGCCAGGAGAAGAAACAAGAATATAAAGCGATTAGCGATTTAATTGTTTAAGGAAAAGTATATAAGTATTTAAAAAAGCAAAACAACTGCAAGGAATATCTTGGGGATAGCTAACTCCATTACAAATTATATTTCACATAATTGCATACTTTAACGGAACCTCGATGTATCACGTAGTAAGACTTTGTGTAGGTATTTCTTAATTTATCAGTGATGAATAAGTTATTCAACATAAACAGAACTTCTCGAGCTACTCCAGCATCTTGTTCTTTTTCTCTGTTTAACCCCTTCGTAGGAGTAATTGGCATAATGAATGGTGGGGAAACCAGAGTATCCAGAAGAAACCAGACACCACTTAGTCCACCGAAATTCCCAATACTGTTCACTGGTATCGACCACTCGGCCACCAGAGTATTCAAGATATTCATTTTATTTGCTGTGGATATATCTTAAACATATGTAATTTTAATCATAATTTTTCTAGAGAAAAAAGTATTTTTGACTTTTTTGTATAGGTAGTATGTGGTAGAAGACTTTGTTGAAAAATTTAATGTCTATGGAAGACACTTTGAACTTATATACCAAGTTGGAGTTTTATGGAACTTACTTTTGAGTTATGATGTTCATAAACTTGAAGATTTACCCACAGATTTTTGTGTGCAATGAGCATTAAAACACATTCAGTGAAAACGTAGAGTCAGACTGAAAAATTCAATGCCATAGCCGGGATTTGAACCACGGATCTTCTGGTTTCCGTCCAGCCGCACTACCATTGTGCTACTATGGCCAACGTGCCGATATGACATTAAATTCTCCAACTGACTCGTATTTCCCGGTAAACCACTTAGGAGTTCTCATAAACACATGAGACAACTACCTTAATGGCGACTTACTACATGTAAGTACTTTAAGGCCCGGGCTTTATAGTTAACCACTATTATTTTAATTAATGGAAATTAATTATTCTCTCACACTGGCCGTGTGTAGGCTAAATTGTGGAAACGTAGAGTCAGACTGAAAAATTCAATGCCATAGCCGGGATTTGAACCACGGATCTTCTGGTTTCCGTCCAGCCGCACTACCATTGTGCTACTATGGCCAATGTGCCAGCATGACATTAAATTCTCCAACTGACTCGTATTTTCCCGGTAAACCACTAGGAGTTCTCATAAAAACATGAGACAACTACCTTAATGGCGACTTACTACATGTAAGTACTTTAAGGCCCAGGCTTTATAGTTAACCACTATTAGGTTAATTAATGGAAATTAATTATTCTTTCACACTGGCCGTGTGTAGGATAAATTGTAGCCATAGTGGCACAATGGTAGTGCGGCTGGACGGAAACCAGAAGATCCGTGGTTCAAATCCCGGCTATGGCATTGAATTTTTCAGTCTGACTCTACGTTTCCTCAATTTAGCCTACACACGGCCAGTGTGAAAGAATAATTAATTTCCATTAATTAACATTCAGTGAAATCTTGACATCGACATCTTGGATGGAATACAATTCTACCTATACCTAAGTTAAAGTATAGTACAGAAAGTAATAACATACTTCGGAGAAGGAGGTATCACATCAGCAGATTCCGTAATTTCGAATTAGTTTTGTAATGAAGACTTCTCAAAATTCTGATTAAAAATTTCATGTCATTAAGTTAAACTGGGACTAACTGATTGTATTTATTTTGCCAAGCTATATGTCCATTTAAATAATGGTATCTCCAAATAAAACATTGCACTTCTTTCGAACAAAAAAGTAACATCAGCAGTAGTACGGCCACAAGAACTCTCGGAATATAAGAATAAAAAATTCTCTATTTTCCAGCGCCTGGGCATTCGCTCCACATTTAGTGTTTCTAAAACCTTTGTAACTACCCAAATATTCTTAAAATATTCTTCAAAGTTTTAACTTTCTCGCAGAAAGTATATCAGTGAGACAAATACACTGAATTCACTTCTCATATCTGAAATATAAAAATGAGTGATCACGAAATACTGCGTTAAATAAATTGTAGTAATTGAATTTTTTTACTTCATAGCAAGAGAAATAATGTCACTAGGACGTATTTAGAAACATGCCATTTTGTGAACGATGACCATAATTTATTTCCTAATGTTGAATTAGTGAAATAAATATAATAACATTGAGCAAGATTATAACGCCTATCTCTACAGTTGAGTACAGTTTTGGCATCTCAACAAAGTCGTTTAAAATCCTGTTGTCAGCTGAGGCTGTGTAATTTTCCTTAATCGGAGAAATTTTCTATCTGCACAGTCTGTACATAGGAAGTGAATATGAGTGATACCCTTAGGGGTAACCTCATTCCACCCAATAATGACTGTACCCATTTCTGAACTGAAGACACCCAAAGGTCGGAGTTCCATACCATTAATCTCGATGCACTGAAATGCACATCTCTCTTGATTTGATCAAATTTCGGGATATAAAATAAAACTCAAATTAATTTGTAGTATACATACATATTAAATTTGTTAAATAATAAAATTCTTAATTTCTAAACAGAGCAATCCAAGGAAGGGCTGTTAGATTTTTGAGCTTTTTTTAAATAATGAATTGTGCTTCAATAGGAAACAACGTCTGGTCCATTAAATGTGATTTATCACTTGGTAACAAAGCGGTTCCAGACCTAAAGTATAGTATCGCAGCGTTAACAGTACATCAACTTGAATATGGCACTGTCTTGGGACAGTAATGCAGGCACAGAGTTAAGACGCGATACTCTAAGATTCCATCAATCGGTCCTCTCCGCTGTTATCTTCTTCCTTGCCTCCCCCTTCCACCTCGGTACAATCTCTTCACAGCCCGAGTTCAAATCCTCCAGTTGCCATCAATCTATGTTTCCCGATGCCTCCATTTGCCACTCTGCCCCATTTGTCAGGCTCCTGAAGGAGGAAGGAAGCAAGACAAGCCAACTCTTGGATCTACTGCAGGCTGTTCCATTGGGTTTTGCTATCGAGCCCTTCTATCTGTTATTGCAGTACTTCCTGTCCCCGCTGGGGTTTTTGGGAAGTGCAAAGGACGCCTGCAATTTGATTTGGATCGAGCGGTAGGTTCACCATCACAGAAACGAAAACTTTGACATACCAACTTACTATCAAACATAATCTGGAGCACCCCGGAACTTATATCAGAGAAATACTATTGCATTAATTATTATACTGAATATATGTAATCGATTCCTTAAATCTGTTTTATGTGTTAGATGTGGAAGTAATTTATCTTACCTATGTTCAAGTCAATCCGAAATCTTTGAATTATAGCTGACGAAGTTTATTGAAATATAGAGTAAGTTATTCATTTAATTTTCTATATAAGTAGAATTAAACTTAACTCCGCGGCGCAAGAGCCTGATGTCCGGTCAAGGCCTAAAATCCGAACGCTCGGTTCACCTCTGGAGTACGGGCGTCATAAATAGGGTACGATAGTGAGGGGTGGGACGTACCGGTGAATGGCGTCTTCGCAAATTTGATCCACTACTTTTCCTTGAGTTCGACCCCCAGAGATCTTAGAAGGCCACTCCATAGCAGGTTTCCTAACGGGAGAAAATCTCAACGCCGGTGCCGCAAATAGGACCCATGTCTCCCGCTAGGCAATCGGCTACGCTAACAGCGCTAAGGAGACAACCTAAGTAACTTAAGCAAGTATCTTCTGAATAGAGAAAATATGTGTCATTATCAATATGTCAAAACTTATAGTTAAGTAGGGCAGCAAGCAGAAACCCCTTCAAGAATCCAACGGTAACAAATGACTTACCCTACACGAATATCTGCTCTGTTAAAGCAATTATTCTGCTTCTCGGAGATGCTGAAGTAGCCATTAAGAAACGATTTCAATATATATAATATTTCTTTTTTGAGGTAGATCTGTACTTAACTGATGCTGAGACAACGCTCCTGTGCTGAAGAAGTAATAGCTACAGCTACGTCTATCCCCTTTTCATAAGCCCATGAGACAAAGAAGAATAAGTTAAAACAATGTTTGTGTTTACAAATATGGTACATTCAGTAATAATGAAGAATGCCTCACAGATATTCACAGATTGTTAGAATTATAACATTAATTGAGCATACCAATATCTTTATTTCGTAACCTTTAATCAAACTTACTTGAGAAATGTTTAAAGCGTAAAACAACGAAAGATTCTCCAAGTACGGTGACTGCAATTACATTTTAAATGCAAGGAAAATCTTTACATATACAAAGCGCTCAGTTTGTTCTTATTCCACTATAGCAAAAAATGGTGGGCAGAGCTTCAAATCACGTGATTCTCGAGTGGACAGCAGCAACTTCCTTTCAAAAGCAGTCCAGATCTCTGTCAGCCTATGTAATTTGCGTACAGCAAGTTGTTCATTGTGCATTGTTGTCATGCGATTTTTTATCTCAGCGCTGTTTTTGAAGGTGTGTATTTCTGCATCCAGTACACAAAATGGGACACAAGAAGCTCACTTGTGAGGAGAAGACGCTTGCCTTAACTTTGTTAGAGGTAGGTACCCCAGTAATTCGTATAGCTGCTGATCTAAAGGTTTCAAGATAAGCCATTTACGACCTAAAACCGCAGCAGCCCCTTTGCCATGTGACACCACACCAACTCGAAAAACAGGCTCAGGTGGTGAAAGAAAGACTTCTCCAAGGACTGATGACCTTCTAAAATGTGAAGTGATAGCTAATCCATGGATTAGCAGGTTTAAGAAAGAATCATCCAGAGCTGCTCAAAAGTATTGCAATCCGGACTATTCAGCATCGGCTTCTAAAAGACTTAGGTTTACCAATTCGGTGTGCTGCCAAGAAGCCTCTTCTAACTGAAACTATGATGAAGAAAAGAGTACATTTCTGCAAAACATATCAGCACTGGACATCAGAGGAATTGCGCAAAGAAATGTTTTCTGATGAAAGCACTTTCAAATTGGTCAGAGGAAAGTCCAAAAAGGTGATAAGGCCAATAAATGTGTCACAGTATGATCCAAAGTTTACGGTAAAAACTATTCAACATCCAGAAAGTGTGATGGTATTGAGTGCCATCAGTGGTAATTGTCGTAAAGGTGACTTGTACTTTCTCCCTAAAATTGCAACAATGATGGTAAGTAATTATTTAGAAGTGTTGCAACAGCATTTGGTCACATTTTGGCCAATTCATCAGTGTCTGTACTTTATGCATGATGGTGCCTCCACTCACAGAACAAAGATGGTTCAGAAGTTCCTAAAAGAAAATGATATACCTGTACTTGACTGGCCTGGTAATTCTACTGGCCTAAATCCAATAGAAAATGTTTGGGTTCAAATGAAAAATAAAATTGAAGAGCTGCAACCATTAAATATTAAGGAGCTGCACGAGGCATTGAAGAAGTTATGGGTGGAAATGGACAAAAAATATTTTGAAACTCTAGCAGATTTGATGCCCAGGAGACTCATGAAAGAGATACAAGTTAAGGGAAATATTAACAAGTAGTAATTGTACGGAGAAGTTCAAAATAAAACCACGTTAAGTCAGTGATTGTTGTTTTCTTTACCATGTCAAGATTTCCATTTTGGCCACTGTGTAGTGCAAATTGAATTTTGGGCATAACCCGAAATCGCCGTCTTCCATCCTCAACTATATATTTAATTTAAATTTTTTTCGAATATCACATGCACACACAAACCTTAATGATGAGAGGTTTCGCTTGTATTATCCATCCACTTTGGATTTTATCTTCATGGCAGATTATTTTGGGGAATACAGCTAGACATCAGTTTGATCTGCAAGGTAGAAACGTCGATGCAGAAATTCTACAATTTACTCGTTTGCTTGTTGGAAGTGGAGTTGAACTGTGGAGCATTGTCCCAGATGCACTACCCTTTCTTGGCTTGGCGCAGTTATCAAGCAAGCAGTCATTAACTTAATCCGTTCAAGCAATGACTGTAGTTTAACGGCTATATTAGTTCTCGATTTCCAAAACTTAAAGCAATTTAGCGGTAAACTTTTCTTTTATAACGTTATGACAATTTTATTTTGCAATCGAAAGTTCAAAGCAAAATCTGGAATACATTTTTTTACAGATAATTCTGACTTGTAGATGCACTGCTTTCCAGGAACCGAAACCGGAACTAATGCATTTCTTGAGATCATCGGAATACCTAATTTAAGTAGACTGATTTATTCTGTCTTTTTCTTACATAACCTCATTTACTTATGCATTAATAAAACTTCAACTTCTGTTGCTTTTAATATATGAAAACTATTTCTTGAAATTATTTATCTGCATACCACTTTTATATAACTATGGTTTATAAAATCATGTCTATATAATTCCAATATCAACGTCTTAAGTAGTTCCAATATGAAGTTAAAATTCAGTATTCCATAGTAAGTAGTTATCATGAAACGTACTATTTTCTGTTATCGAGCACCTTGTGATATGCACTGCACTCAAAAATTACAGGAGTAAACTGAGTGGACAATTATATTCGGAGCATAGAAGACGAATGGAAAAGTTTCCAGTTGTATAGAGCATTAGAATAAATAAATAAATGAATGAATGAATGAGTGAGTGAGTGAGTGAATAAATAAATAAACAAATAAACATACATACGTAAATAAATAAATAAATAAAATGCTCTGTTACCAGTAAGTATTTGTCCCAGCCCTTAAAAGTCCATAAAATGTTGAATAATAAAGGACGATACAATCTAGAAGGGAAAATAACACTTCAAGGCAAGTGGGGACGCATTTTAGAATCTTAATATCTTAAAAAGTGTGTATGTTCATCGCTTTTCGAAAAGAAGAAAACAATTAACACATAGAAATGGAAAGAAAATCGTGATGGAAGTAAGATATTTTGATGGGTGTAATGCAAGAACAAAGCATAAACAAACCGGCTAAATGATTCGGATGCGGTGTGTTTCAAAAGGAAGAGAGATGTTCTGGTAGAAGATTAAAGCAAATATACCGACATCGGCGATACGTAAAAATTCTTTGGAATTTGTCCCTAGAGACAAAGCAAATAATTTCCTTTTCATTTGCTTTCTGTTTCACGTGATAGTGTTTGACTACCCTAATTTGGGAATAAAACCGCAAAATATTCCTGCGCTTCTTTTTGCTCTATTTTGGGAAATATTACTTAATTCTTCCTAACACAGCCGGGGCGTGCACAGTAGATGTAGCATCTGTTCCTCAAGGAGCTTCTCTTTCTTCTATTTCAGAACAGTCTTGAATGTTCTTCTGGCAAACAGCAATTACTAGTGCAATCTATTTAACCAAAGTGCTACTGTGGAGGAAGCATCATATTCGGCACAGAAGTCTGTATTGAGATTTGACAATAAATGCCTGATTTGAGACTTCCTGAATCTTCCTTAAGTAACCTCTTTAGTAGAAGAAAGGTATTAGTGTGTGTATTATCTATTAGAGAGAGAGAGAGAGAGAGAGAGAGAGAGAGAGAGAGAGAGAGAGACAGATAGAGGGAGAGAGAGAGGACCTAGTGGTACTTGAAAGCAGAGAATCGGAAACTACAGAAGTTATTTGCATATTTAAGACAAGATATTTAAAATAATCTAAATTCTTTATATTTGCATGGCTAATGAAATTCAGAATATTGCGATTTTGTTCATTCATTTTAACATTACATATATAAGTGAGAAATCCCCAGAGAAAGACAAATGCAAACAAAAGCCATAATTTTTCATAAACGGCTCTTTTCATATAAGGTCAACTTTCTCTGCTAATTTAAAATTAATTCTAATCATGACTTTATGATTTATAGTGGATAGCAGAACGACATTATTCATATGAATGTTGTAAAAGTAAGAGATGAGTGTGAATGTCGCTATTCATTTGTCATTGTTCCACGTGCCCATGCAAAAGCATTGAATTTCAGAGCTTTTACATAGTGATTGTGTTTTTCTAAAATCTAACAAAGTTTACTAGCTGTATCCTACAACAAAATGCCCAGAAAATATAAAATAAGCAAGCTTCTGTATAAATAGTCTCAGAGCGAAAGAGAAAATCATTCGAATATAACTAACTCATGACTTTCTTCTGTCGTAATGTGGTCAAGTCATTGCTTTGATTATGTATCTGTTGGCCTGCTTTTATCTAAATGGGACAACTGTCCTTACCATTTTCGCTCTTTATTTACTTTTTAAATGTTATATTTTGCTGCTGTCTATTGTTTTCATTTTATCATTAATTATACACCGTATGTGTAGGTCTAAATTTCAAAACCATTCTTATTTTGTAAAGTCTAATGCTGTTATTTTCCTGAAATAAATTATTAAAAATGTTAATTCGCACTAAGACTTGTATTGTACTTCAAAGAATCTCATTAGTTTTTTATGGCTATCCATGCATTAAGTCATTATATATGTTAAATGTTTTTATTGGAATGTAAGATAATTCTCTGTCTACTAGATAGTGTACAGAAAACGACACTTCGCACGCTACAACCTTTACAGATTTATTGCGGTTAACACTCCCACGAGGAAGGGATGACGTGAGGGAACCACGGGAGGCCACAGAGACACATGGAAGTCCGTGAAGGTTCAATATTCCGATGCCAGGTCTCGCAATGCCAAAAACCGACCTTACCTCTTAGCAATCACATCTACCACAGAAGGTTGCTTAGCTCTGAGAAGAGTATTTATAGCGCGCAAGCATCCACGCCATCTGTACGTCACTGTTATACAACATGAGCGTGAAAACAGTAAAACGTGATAAGGAAACTGAATGAAAGCCATGGTACGAAAATATGTATATGATATTTCGCCTGTTATAAAGAGAAGCTACAAGAAAACTAAATTGTATTGTGCATTCGACGGGAACCGAATCTGCAACATCCCTATTATGAGTCTCGCACGTTACTGCTGCGCCACCTAGCTCGCTAGCGTTAGGGAAAGTAAACTTCGGGTATCTCTAAGCTGTACGGACCCTGGGCTCATTTGAGCATCACTTCACCCATTCCATTCATCGTCCGATATGACTTAACATTGCAGGACGTAAATTACAAAAAAAAGTAAACCGTTTCAAAATAAATTGATAGTTAAACTCACCATGTGCATTAGTTATATATTAAAACACACATTTTAAAACTGTTTAGTGTAAAACTAATGAAATACACTTAAACGTGACCTTTGTGTACCATATT
The DNA here is from genome assembly GCA_030765055.1 of Mantis religiosa. NCBI lineage: Eukaryota > Metazoa > Arthropoda > Insecta > Mantodea > Mantidae > Mantis > Mantis religiosa. The sequence continues at coordinate 60,071,442 of CM060951.1, read as the reverse complement.
TCACCTCAAAATTGTATCCACAGGCAATTTGGGTGCACTCTGCTTTTATAAGTGTATGCCATCCGGAGCGAAATGAACCTCTTTGTTCGGAACCTTTTGCATTTAGCGAAGAAGAACGTTATCCGTAAACATTCCGAAGGCTAAAATAAAGGAAATGCTGTTACATTTCATACATTTTTTTCCAACAAAGCTGGTGATAAGCTAAGCAATCGAAGGACCGCAAACTATTTCATGACAATTTACACTGCGAATTCATTGCATACCTCGGCAGAAAGGAAAAGAAAATTGGAATTCCGTCTAGGGAATGAAATATTTTATCTCCTGAGGCAAATTAAATGTCAAACGTTTCCTTTGTGTTACAATTTTCCCATGCCGAAGTTTAGGTTCGATTAGAAGGAGAAGCCTGTTTGTGAGCATATCCCAAAACTCTAGTGTGGGAAAATCGCAAGAGTCTGTCGAAGTTTGTATGGCTTTTAAGTGGTCACGCTTCCTTGAACAGAATGGCAGGTCTATACAGTGTCACCTGCTGTATTGGATTTCTCTCCATGTCAGGAATTTTTACTTCTTTTGGATGTTCTCCTTACAGGTTCATATGTTTATGTGCTTGAAGCGTCAGCAAGTTTAAATACCCTATTTATTTGTTTTCTGAGAGTATTGCAGAAATAATCCATGGAATTCGTGAGCAGCTTGCTCGTCTTAAAAACATTTTTTAAAAAAATGCTGAGGTGACTTGTTAATAGCTGTTGAATAAATAATGCACTGGTAGCTCAGTTTAGAAGTAGCAAAATCCTTGACGTTGTTGAGTTTCTGCATTGCAAAATATGGGTCCAATATGCAAGGACCTCTTCTGTTTATCTTCATATCGAAGTTATTGAACGCACAAGATTAACAATTTTATATTGAAATTATTATAATTGTCATATATTAAAACAAGTCATAATATGAGTTGCCAAAACGCTTCAGACAGATTCAGGTTAACTCTACTTCTATTATATTACTATCAAGCAAGCAGAGAGGAAAGAGGCACTAGTCTCGTACACTACTGAATTTCTAAATCCCTGGCAATGCGTTCATAGGGGGAATTTGCAGTGAAAACCTGTGCTTACCTATTTTCTAGTCAAACTGCAACTGAACAGAAACGGTAATCAAAGTGTAGTTAACATTTTCTCTGGAGAGAAAATGCCATTTAGCTAGTCCTTTGTTAAACAAAAGTAATCACATAAGTCAGAGTAGCTAAGAAAATGAGAGTTTCTGTGTAATCATCAGGAAGGAACCTAACAGATCAAATTTTCAGGTAATAAAAGGACAGGAATTTACTGTTGCACTTAAGTGAATTCTGAATATTAGAAAGGAAAAAGGAGTTCTTAGAATTCAAGTTACTGAGTGAAAATTTGTGTTTAACAGGCAATGGAAAGTTTCAAACCGCACGCATGCGCTCTTTTGCCGCTCTGCATATAGCATATGCAAAACAGAAGTCTGTTTATGACAAAGTTCTTATTTAAATATTGAGACTTTTCTTGGCTTCCATGTCCATATAGATGACGATTTTAATATGAAATATTAATTGATATTTAATTCCTGTTAACATGATGAATTATTTTGCTTTAAAGATTGAGATGATGACATAGCAAATGAAATATGTTTCTTTAATTTTCTACCAATCCGGAAGTTTATACAAATGTAAGACCGTTCAGAGAAACTATAAATTTATTTACTTTTTATAATGTTTAAATTTGCATAAAATTGATTATATATAAAGTACACATAAGGTTATGCAAAATTTGAATTTTGGTGGTTATTCTTGTCACACTTCTAGACAACTTATATTAATTTTCATATCTAACATGATTACAATAAAATTACATTTCTTTAAGTCTATCGTAGTTACTTCTGGCAAATATTTATTACAAATAAAAGGAAGCTGGAATAAAGTTTTGTATGAGGATATAGAAAATCTGTAAAAACTGTCATAATTACATAACATTCAAGCTTTTTCCACTGCTTTGGGCTTTTTCCTTTGCCAACCATGTGATTAGACCAATAGAAGTTTACAGTTAACACTAAACTCTGTTACATTAAGTTTGTAATGTCATAATCACGACTAGAAAACTTTATAAGCAAATAAAAACAAAAGAGTGGTTAAATAATCAAAAGAAAAGTTTATTAGAAAGTGGGAGAATGCAGTTGAATACGCCAAATAACAATTAAACGCACAACAGAAATATAAAACCAATAAATTAATAAAAGGACATATAAGCTGGTCATTAACAGAATTGTTGGTGTTATACATATATAAGGATCAGGAGATTAAATTACCTTCTTGATCAGGAGATTAAATTACCTAGGAATAAGAGCAATTTTTCTTTTTGAGAGCTCTTGACGAAAAAAAGCATGGTGATATTCATGTAATATAGTGATGATTAGTTGGATAAAGATTAGTCTTGATTGCAGATGTTCAGAAACTATGAAATTGCATTCCAATAATTTTTAAAGACCAATATCTAGAAGGTAAGCAAAAGTTTACAGCACGCACCGGAGCTCTTATCATGATCTAGAATGAAATTCACAAAGCATGAATGGGGAGGTTCCTACCAACTCAAGGTGAAGAAAGTCAGCGGAGCTGAAAAGGGTTGGAGGCGCAAAGTGATTACTACTAGCGGGTGCTCCCTTAGGATCTTTGGGGTTGTGGCTTGACTGATGACCAGTGGTCTTCTCTTCTCTGTTCTGGACCAGGTACTAGCTGGCCACGTATAATGCACTAGATTTAATCACTTCCTCCAGCCTGTTTACCTTTCAGGCCATGGGGAATATTTTATGAGCACTGTCTAAATCAAAAGATTCTGTTGAATTCAGCCCCAATGGAATAATTTTAAACTATCACCACTTTTGAATGTTGATAACTGTGTATATACATTCAGTTACTCTGGAAGGTTTAATCAAATTTGAAAAATCCAGTGTTCGCTCTTCATATTTTCTTCTCCAAGTTCCACGAGCATTATTTACTTTAGCAATATTTTTAAAAATCCTAATGTTATTTATCTATACTTATGACGTAACGTTATCCATAAAAATATTCATTTGGCATGCACAAATGCAAAGTTTGACATTTAATCAAAATCGCTATAGCCCTGTTTACAGAAGATAAATGTTCCTTCTTCCTGTCTTCCTACCTCCCACCCTCCCTCTACCCCTTCCTTCCCTTCCTCCTTCCCTTGACTTCCCTCCCTTTCTCCTTTCGTCCTTCCCTCCTTCTTTCCTCCTTCCTCCCTCACTTCTTCACTTCTTCACCTCCTTCCTCCCTCTCACACTTCCTTCCCTCCTTTCTTACTCCATCCCTTCTTTCCCCACTTACTCATACGCTCGCTCCCTTCCTCTCAACCTCCCCTCGCCGTACGTTGGTTCTTTCTTTCTTTCTTTCTTTCTTTCTTTCTTTCTTTCTTTCTTTCTCTAGCTCTTTCATTCTCTAGTTCTTTCTTTCCCTTTCTTTCATTCTCTTTCTTTCTTCCTTTTTTCTTTTTTCTTTCTTTCTTTCTTTCTTTCTTTCTTTCTTTCTTTCTTTCTTTCTTTCTTTCTTTCTTTTCTGTTTCTTCCTCTCTTTCTTCCTTTCTCTCTTATTTCCCTCTTTCTTTCCCTCTTTCTTCATCTATTTATTTCTGTTTTTCTTTCTCCCTTTTTTTATTTTCCATTAATGTTTCTCTCTCTCATCTCTCTTTCTTTCTCCCTTTCATTCCATTATCTGTCTTTCTAACTCTCTTTCATTCCTTTTCTTCTCTTTCTTTCTTTCTCTCTTTCTTTCTTTCTTTCTTTCTTTCTTTCTATATTTCTTTCTTTTTTTCTATATTTCTTTCTTTCTTTCTTTCTTTCTTTCTATATTTCTTTCTTTCTTTCTTTCTTTCTTTCTTTCTTTCTTTCTTTCTATATTTCTTTCTTTCTATATTTCTTTCTTTCTTTCTTTCTTTCTTTCTTTCTTTCTATATTTCTTTCTTTCTATATTTCTTTCTTTCTTTCTTTCTTTCTATATTTCTTTCTTTCTTTCTATATTTCTTTCTATATTTCTTTGTATATTTCTTTCTTAATTTCAGCAAATGCTCCGTTTGCCTACTACAGGTAACTTATAGAGAAGATAAAAATAGCCGTGTGTGTTGGGAGGGGGGCAGAAGAGAATTTGACTTCTGAATTCTAAATTAGGTCTTAAATAAGTTATTATTAAGGCTGTCTTTACTTTACTATATAGATAGAATTTCATTCGGTGTGACAATCTATTAAAGTTATCATAAATGTCCTTTCATAATATAAAAATAAAAGAAAACAAATATTGGATATTCTAATGCTGAATTGTATAGCGAACTTTCCTTCTGCTAAACACGTATTTTCTCAAATAGTCTATATTTTTAGGGGAACAAACCTTAACGTGCAGCAACGATATGCCACAATAAATTGGAAACGAAGATAGGAAAAAGAGAAAAATGAGTTATAGAAGAAAAATGTGGAAATTATTGATATATCTTGGTCCCTGTTCTCACTTTCCCTCATAATCCACCACACTGTGGGAAATGCCCCCTTGGACACCTTCAGCCCTCCGTCTTCAATCCTCCTACAGGAGGAAAAAAGGAGAAGGGAGGAAAAATGAATGGATAGCTCTTCGTATTCCCACTGCATTTTCCGACTCATCGAACGACGCTAATATCGATATATCACGCGAACGAGCTAGCCAAGTGAAGTGTAGGGCCATTTTGGTAGCAGATGCATCTAAAAGAAACTGAGCACAAGGTAATAGTGTGCAATACATAAGCTTTCGTAACATAATTTATCATTTTCCTCCAAGTTACAACATATTGCGTCTCTCCTATGTTAGAAGTCAACCTGTAATTGATATTTCCTCTTGTATTTTGAAGAACTGTTTAGGAAATTTAGAAATAAGTGACGTTAACGTAATGCATTGGAAAATTATAACAAGTAATACATACATATATTAAAAATTATAATTTAGCAACCAATATTACTGCTAATATTTTACTATTTTGGTACTAAATCCTTTGCTGTGTTCATCAGTTTAAAAATAAGTTTAAAAATCCTGAGTAACCTTTATTGAATCAAAATGAAAAATAAGTTCAATGATTCTTTATGAGGTTTAAATTTCCTAAAAGGTCACATAGACTTTAAGTTGTCTTATTGGAATCGTATTCCTTAAACCCTGGTAAGAAATTATCTTGTTTTAAAATTGAAAACAGGCAAATTACGCTTCGGTATTTATTGTACAAATTGCTTATTTTCCAATATATTTCTAGGAAAATTATGTTTGGCATCATAGGAGAATATTACATATAAGGCTACAAATATTACAACAATATTTAATATGTGTCTTGAAACACAATGTACCGGGTAACTATCGGTTCTAAGGATCCATTAGGATAATTAGGCTAATTTACAGCTAAATTCTTACTCCTGATTGTTATCCTAACTGATTCCTTTGACTAAATCAGTTAACTTGGACATAAAATAAAATATTAAATTATAGAATTGTCAATCTTACGAAAATTGCGTAAGGAATCTTAACTTAATGTTCAACGATTTCTAAACTCACGTTTTGGAATATCAAAGGAATAATCATAAAACGTTTATAATTAGGATATGTCTCCTATGACTCCAATAAATTGACAATATTGGAAAGGAAAACGTGAGTGGTTGAAGAAATTCTATGGCGATAAACAGTGCAAAATTTCCTTGAAATTATCCATTAACATTTCTGTGACTTTGCTAACATTTTAAATAAGTTAAGCAGTATTTAAATGTGATGTATGTGCATTGAATTCCAAAAATGTTTCTTCTCTGTCTACCCAAATATACAGTTTTCAAAATGCAGGTTATGCTTTCTCAGTTACCCAAAGTTAAATACACCATCAACTGCTTAAAAGTTAATTATGTAACAATCATAAACATTACATATATGTACTTGTGTTTTGTCTTTACTCTGTGTAATATTATACGTTTTAAATTTAAATATGACTTTCATTATTCATTTGAATGTAGATAAATATAACTAAAGAGCCCGCCTCGGTAGCGTAGATGGTAGCATGTCTGCCTCACGCTCAAGAGGTCCCGAGATCGAATCTCGGTCAGGGTGAGTTACCTGCATAAGGCCTTTTCCGGGATTTTCCCTCATCCTGGAAGACGAATGTCGAGTAACTCTAAGCTCCATGGGCACCGGGCTCATATGAGCATTATTTCACCCACTCCATTCATCGTCCAATATGACTTAACGTTGGAGGACGTAAATTTAAAACCAAATATAACTAAAAATATCAAACTTGAAACGGATTTACTTTTATTATTTATTTTTTAATTTTTGTACTAAATGATTTCAGAAATATAAATAATATTACCATAAATCACAAACCTTAATAAGTAATAATAGAAATAATAGTAATCATTTATTATTATTATTATTATTATTATTATTATTATTATTATTATTATTATTATTATTATTATTATTATTATTATTATTATTATTATTATTATTATTATTATTATTATTATTATTATTATTATTATTATTATTATTATTATTATTATTATTATTATTATTATTATTATTATTATTATTATTATTATTATTATTATTATTATTATTATTATTATTATTATTATTATTATTATTATTATTATTATTATTATTATTATTATTATTATTATTATTATTATTATTATTATTATTATTATTATTATTATTATTATTATTATTATTATTATTATTATTATTATTATTATTATTATTATTATTATTATTATTATTATTATTATTATTATTATTATTATTATTATTATTATTATTATTATTATTATTATTATTATTATTATTATTATTATTATTATTATTATTATTATTATTATTATTATTATTATTATTATTATTATTATTATTATTATTATTATTATTATTATTATTATTATTATTATTATTATTATTATTATTATTATTATTATTATTATTATTATTATTATTATTACTATTATTATTACTATTATTATTATTACTATTATTATTATTACTATTATTATTACTATTATTATTATTATTACTATTATTATTATTATTACTATTATTATTACTATTACTATTATTACTATTATTATTATTATTACTATTATTATTACTATTATTATTACTATTATTATTATTACTATTATTATTACTATTATTATTATTATTATTACTATTATTATTACTATTATTATCATTATAGTGGCTGTGGCTGTGGCTATGGCTATGGTTATGGTTATGGTTATGGTTGGTGTGGGTGTGGATGTTATAAAAGAGCGATCTCAATTTCAAGTTCTACAAAATAATAAACGTTAAAGGACTTTCTGATCCCGTAGTTCGTATTTTTAAATTTTAAAAAATCACTATGCCGTGTACCTATAGGTACACCTTAAGATAGTATTACAAATATTTTTCCTTAAAGTATTTTAACTATGCAATAAGAGACAGTGAGTACAACAATACTCATGAATGTAATATTAAGAATACCCACGAGTTCGATACAACATTTCAAACAACCTTAGGTTTAAAAGTTGTAGGAAATTTGTCCTGAAATAATTCGGCGTTCATAGTTGACATATAAAAGCCTTTTCATATGATGGTAAATGAGACATTAGCTAGTCTCCCTGCATTCCCTTTGGTATTACCTATCTTGTTGAACCCCCCCGTAGGGGAAGGGATCCGTTCCTTTTAGCTGCCAAAGTGCGGGCGCTACGGACCCCTAGCACTCGTGGTACCTCTGACGTTACTAGAGGAACCTCGGGCCGAACATAACGAGCCCCTCCCGCATGGGAGTTGTTCGGATTGGGTTGGTCTCGAGGGGGCAGTTGGTTCCCGTCACCCACGGGCAATTGGGTACCTCCGGCCAGGTCGCCAGGGCCGCCCGGAGGGGGCAGAGGGTTGTCTTATAAGTCCCGGGGACTAGCCTGCAGAGCTAGTAGCTGGTGAGCTAGACACTGGCGGCCCTACCAAGGTTATTTGGTAGCTGGTTCATTAAGGACTGGCGCGTATGTGGCGTATCCACATCCGTCCTGTTTGCCGTAAGGCAGACGGGGGGGGGGCAGCTTATAAAATAGGTGCTGTCCTAATGGAAATAACAGACGAGGCCCGGGTTCCCGGTCCTACGGGGCTGGGGCTTATGGGAAGTAGACCTCGGCGAGTATATCTTGTTGAACCCATGAACAAGACAGCCACTTGCATGTACTCTCTTTTGGAGAGAAGTACGAATAATATACAAACAGCATATAAAATAGCGTAAGCAAAAATAAATTTACATGATTTATATCGTTGTTCCTCCGAGAACAGAATGTCACAGATCGTTCAAATAAATTTGAAATGCATTTTCTCTCTAAAGGAACTTGGACTTCATAAACGAACTTAGTGCTAGGAAACCGTCACTGCCAATTATATTTCTATACTATTAAATACAAACTTGTTTATTTTTGAAGATTACATTAATTACACTATTGATTTATCTGGTGCATACTGAAAAAATTTGATAAAAACATTTTGAAACAATAGAATAAACATTAGTGAATGTAGACGATACCATCGAGAACCGACCAAATGGCTCGGACAGTAGTGTCTGTGGCCTGCCATCGGGTAGTTCATTATGCGGTTCGCATGACCGATTTTTCTTACCCATGGTGTTTTTTTTTTTTTTTTTTTTTTTTTTTAGTTTAAAGCTAGTATACCTGCCAAGTTATCCTTCCGTTTCACTTCATTTATCATTTGATTTCTGCTTTAATCCTGATTGGCTATTTCAGTGTTCCAAGTGCTGGAGGGAGTTTCTGTGTGCATATCAGGTGGACTAGTTTCTGTAAATTCTCTTATTCGGGTCTCCGTCACTCCCAGGGGATGTGTAAGTACGCAAGGGTGAGGTTAGCCGATTGTAAGGTTCGCCATTGGGGAGTTAAAATATGTAGATATTAGGGACCCTGCCCTCTACTCTCGCCTCTCCTCAGTCTTCCCTTCTCCGGACGTACTATTAGAAGCAAATTCATATAAGGTTTCATCGATGGAGGAGCTAAGTTTCTGCTCTAAATGTTTTCGCAGTGCTACAGTCATGCCACTTAAGATATATTTCCACGACAACGTTAAGCAATATACGTATCATTTAACCCCAGGGGTCGCCTCCCATGTTACCAAAGCAGTTCTTTATTAGAAGCCGAGGTGCTTGAACCCAGAATTTATGAGACTGACAGGCAAATAGACGTCTTGATGATGGATAGAAACGGATAGGGCCCTTAATGATACCACAATACCAAAGCCAATTTCACAATTTTCCCATCTAGTCCTTTGATTCCTTCCTGGCTGGCTGGCTACTTGTTTGAATTGACTCAATCTTTTTATGCCTTTGAGATGCTTCGTCCTCCTTAGTCCTTAATGAATTCTATTCGTTCGGCTGAAGTAGTGGTGGCAATCGTGATGTCATCAACTCGATGCTGTGTCTGGACCCCCTGATGTAAAGATCGGGGTCACCCTCCTCATTCTGACACACTGTCAAAACCAGAGGCTTCCTCGTCCTCAATGATGAATACAGGATGTCTATAAACAAGTGCACTGCTTTCATTTGATATTCCATGATGAATGCATTAATATGAGTTATTTCACCTGGAGTTTAATTATGGCTATTATTTTGATGGGAGAAAAGTTTACATCATCCTCTTCCTGGATGTTTAGCATTTGTCTCAATTTTCAATTAAAACATCTATATTTAAATTGCTTTCATGCAACTCTTACTATTGCATCGCGTCGATAGTGGCACTGACACATTTCTTATTGCAATTGCATTTTACCAGCACTGTACTCGCCGTTATTTAAGAAGCATAATCATTTTGTGTTACCTTTTTCTCTGAAGCAGCAAAATTGTATATTGTTAAACATAGTATAATTAACATTTAATTTAAAATTTAGCGTGTTATGCTTTTAACGTATACTCAATCTTCTCCCAAGAAGTGTATACTTGCTAATGTCTGTTGTTTATCGATTATATACGCCAGGTAATGAGAAATAAAATGCAGAAAGAAGCTAAATTCTCACTACATATGAAGACACCTCTACCTAAGTCAACAAAGATGCCGATTTATTTCATAAAAACTTTCCTGTAATTTAATGCTAAGATTGCATTTACTCTTTGATAATTTTTAATACGATACGATAAAAATTTGCACATTAACTCATGCCATAACTAAAGATTATTCACCCGTTAAATAGTTACTATTAAAGTTGTAGTGATGTGTTGTGGTGAGTCTTTTAATTCTCAGATTGAATGGTGATAAGCTGAAACATTACCATACCAGTATAATAGAGGTAAGTACTTTATCATCGCACTCAGTGGACAATGATCGTGCAGAGTTCGGTTTAGTAGATAATGATTTTTATGAGTAGGCGATACTGAATAGTACTCACTAAAGTTATGTTGTTCTTGAATTCTGGAACGTTTTCGGTCTTCTTTAAGGATCATCTTCAGTGACCATTACTACATATACTGACGGTAGAATTTTCTCCTTCTTCCCAAGAAGATTGTGACTCTACCAATCAGCTATTTCTGATGTTCCAGATCAACTTTAGAAACTGGAAGGTTTGCACCAGTCTGGTCAAAGGGATAATCTCTATTGAGAAAGACTTTGAGATGCTAGACTTCTGTTCAGGGATGGATAGCTGGAAAACTTGCAGATAGTTTCCAGTTATCCATGTCCCGCGAGATTATCCCTTTGGCTGAGACTGGTACACATCTGTCAGTTTCTAAAGTTGGTATGGAGAAATCACAAAATCGCTGATGGACGGAGTCACAATACTTTTGGGAAGAAGGAGAAAATTCTACCGTCAGTAGGTGCAGCAATGGTCGTTGAAGATGATCCTTAAAGAGGATCGAAAACGTTCCAGAATTCAAGAACAATAGAACCATGTCTCATTTTTAACACATGTCTTATTCAGAATTTTAGTAGATAATGTTTATATAATCGAGTACTTAGAAGTGCACCTTTTCCTTTCGACGATTGCATTCGTAGGAAATCGTCGCAAATGTGCTTGTAATAACTCAATTCCTGATTTTATTCACTGACAATAGAAGGAAACATCATAACAAGATATTCTGTCCCCTAGAAGCAGTTTAAACGTAAAAGGGCAAGCAACGTTTGAGGACAACTTGAGTGGAACAAGTGTGACGATAATATTACTCCATATGAACCTATGTTAGACCATGAATAGAATGGAATGAATGAAAGAGAAACTAAACAGTTACGGAACAATTGGGCGGGACATTGGAGGCGTAATCGGATTAAGAATCCGCAGTTGTATTTACTGGTGAGCTAAAACTGCGGTTGAAATGCGTTTTCAATATTGTCAGCGGTCGCATTGTTATGTTGGAGCTGTGACAATCCAGTGCCGGGTGCGCGTGGACAGGAAAGAAAGAGACAGATAGTGGTGCGCCGAGTTAGACGCTTGCCGAGAGAGAAAGCAACAGAGAGGGAAAGAGACAGAGAGATGTCTAGACATTTCCGTATTTCTCTTGCCGCCGCGATCGTTCTCGGAAAATGAACCACATTCTAGAACAACGACTGGGAGGTGTAAATAGCTGCAAAGTGTGAGAAGGAGTCATCAGTTGCAGTTGAGCTGAGTTGATTTTTGTGATGTACCACAGTGGAATATTTTGTTTGTTTATGTATGGAGGGCAAACGAGATGACCTTAAAGACTGCTGTTTTTCAATGTCACGTAATTTTGCTGCTGCAAGGTTTGTACAAAGCTTCCACTTACTGCAATAAAGAGTGTTTTTAAATGGCTGCAAACAAGACTTTTAATTCTATGAATCCACGAAATCACAATATTCAGCTGAACATTCTTACTATTCCCACTCGTCTCTAACTCCTAGTCTTGACAGTGTTGCAGATTGAGAACAAAATAGAATCTTCCTGCTGCAAGTGCACTCATATCCCGGTGAAGTGATATAGCTTAACTCTAATTACGTCATTTGCCGCATCCAGTACGTGTTCTATAGATTTAAGGTAATTGGAAATTTTATTTTATTTGGTTCTCTCACAGTGAGATTACACTGGAACCCTTAAATCGATTTAGATTTGGGGGAAAAATATTTTGAAGTTCTCTGTTTTACAGAAGCTAGAAAGTCATGTATATATGTTTGTCACTGTCTGTCCCTGAACAGCTTAGCTTAAAAAAGGAAAGTGGTATAAATACCTAAATTTGTACTAAAGTCGGACACCATTTAAGTCTTTCGAGAAACAATGATCTTCCAAAATGAAACTATTCATTATGAGTATCATTTTTTCATTTTATTATATTTTCTCGAAACTGGTTCAAATTCTTTTTATTGAAACATCATAGTTGAAATTTGCAGAAATGTATAGAACGCTGAATTACTTGAAAGCAACCTGTCAGACCTTCATCTTTGTTACTATATAATGTAATAAATTTATGTAAATAAAAGTACATAAGCTATAAAAATGTCATCACAGAGGAGCAAAGTTTCTCAAAATACATCATATCTGTCCACGCTTTAAGTAATGCTCTCTACACCGAATTTCATTTTTTTGCCTATCATTTAAATTTTGGAGTATACATACACATTCAAAACTATTGATTGTAATATCAGCCTCCATTATTCCCTAGTGTGAATGATGCAAGAAGATTTTGCATTCCACTTGGGAATTTCATATCAAGATATCATGTATGAATTACTGGTTAAATATTAAACTTGGTGTTTAATTTCAGCGTCTTTCAAGATTGGGGCACAAAGATTTCTCACAAATTCTCCCATTCCAAATATTTCTTAGATTTTGATTAAAATGCATAGCACGTGTTTTAAGATAATTTCTTAAAAATTAAAAATGCTATACCTTAATTTTCTTAGAATTCCTGTTGATTCTGAATGACTTCAGTACAATGGTAAGCTGAGAGAGGGACAATATGGCAATATATGTTTAATATTTATTTTGTTAAGTTGCTCATTTTTAGATAACATCACTGGATTATCCTTTATCAAGTGGTAAGCAGTTATACGTACCTATACTTATTCTGTTCTTTGTCATATAAAGGGAATTGGATTTCCATGCCGTTACGTAGCGAACAACATGCAAAAATCTTTATGCCTACTCTACTCTGCTTCTATTTTACCTCTAAAGGGATATGTAATAAAAGTATTTCTGTTGACTTTAATTTATATTAATATAAAGTAAATATAACCTTAAATGTTTAAAGAATATTTTTGAGGGGGCTTGGAAAAAATCACGAGAAAGTAAGAAATGGGATGTATTAAAGCTATGTAATAAGACAAGAGGATTAAACTATCGATACTCTTAATGGTGACTTTTCATGACTTTGATCACATCCATTAGTAACATGTTTGTTTTTCAATATGCTGTAACAATTTTAGTTTATTTCATTACAGTTAAGCCAAGTATAATTGACTATATTCAATTTAGTTCACTTGTTATTCGTCAGAATTAAATACCTGGCTTATGTACAAAACAGTCCAAAATATATAGCGGCGAAGATGTGACACAAAATATTGGCAATGATCATGCCTCTTACTGATTATCTGTCTGTAAAAAAAAGATGCACACATTAATATATGAGTTTAACGATAAACGCTCACACTACTTTTTTAAGATATTGGAATAAATTGGAATTTTTCTATTTCATAATCTGTTTTTTCACCCCTCCCCTAAAACACCTTTAATATACGTATATCGCAGGTAACTAAACGAACAAGTCGCTGCATAACGGGGCTAAACTTAGACTATAACAGCAATGTTGATAATTTGAGCAGATTTTGCCACTCAAAATACTGCCAGTGTATAAATATATTACATAGATTTAACTTCAAATAAAAAATTGAAATACCCTTACGGAATGTGCTAACCTTTTCATGATTTTTTATGGTTTTAGGGGAACGTTTATAAATAAATTACGATATTATAAACAGACCTGTTTTATTTTCAGTTTGTTTCTATGAGTTAAATATCTTCTGAGGAGTGTTTAGTGTAATTTTTCCCCCGGAATTGCTTTATATCCAAAAGATTGCATTGAATTCTATAGTCCTTAAAGTTAATTAAATTTTTCAGTCAATGCTCGAGATAAATAACAAGTTTAACACTTTTCTTAATTATCGGGGCAAATAATACTACTGTCACTAATTCCAAACTAATGTTGTATTTTAGAAGCAGAAGAGCAACCAAATTAAAATATATACGATGTGCTGCACTGATATTTTGTACTATCTTCTAACTAAATGAAAATAAAAATAGACATGTATATATGATTTCGTTACTTTCTTTGTAGGTGTAATGGGAAAGGGAGAATAGCAAGGCTTAAGCAAGCGTCAAATATGTTAGGAGTTTGTCGTTATGTGAGAGCTTCGAGATTTCATTCGCTTTACATGAGTAGAAGGAAGAAAACGAATAGGTTTTCTCTATACATTTTTTAAAATTCAAACCATTAAGACATGTCTACAAAGTGCTTAAATTTAAAAAAAAAATGTTTGACAAATTGTATCCTCCAACATATATGTGCCTTTCTCTGCAGTAAGCTTTGTCTGTAGCTTACTTTTTAACGGTTTTACAAAAACATTGGAGGGTATTCCCTGAATGATCAAAAATACATTTAATTTTGTAATAGTATATATTAAACATATGGTGCATATTTTGATAAAAATCTTTGTAACATTTTTAACAAAAACAAAATCGTTTGAAACATTCCCATGTAAAGAGTATTTTAGTATTGGGAGATGCACTTGGAAATTTTCACTACCTCCTACAAATATGCAATAGTTAAATAGGAAGCACAATTTTCGATTTTAAGCTATGCAGTTTACAGTTCTTTTCCTGAAAACGCTTCTTCTGTAGGAGTCTCAAAACGTGTATATCCCGCGAATTAATGAAATTGAATTGTTGTTTGGCACACAATACTTACTGTACTTGCTGTACGTATGCAGTAAAGGAAGTGGCTAACGTTTTAAGGGAGCAATACGTTTCTTGATAAACAGCCGTTAGAGCTTGGTAGCAAATAATGACAGTGTAGCTGTGCCATTTCACAATCGCAGTTATTACAGTGTAGGACGATCAATCCTGAAGAGGTCGCACACTCGAAATTGAGCTCCATAACAAGAAGAGATGACTGACCTTTTATTAGACCCAGCGTGTAATCATTACTGGAGCGTAATGACAACTAGTGAATCTTGAGCAGTCGTACGTCATTGCCTTTCTAACTATCTATTGACGTGCCCTCCTCCACCCCCACTTGGCGACCTACAACACAAGGAGTCCTCTAATTGAATACTCTGCTCCCTCCATTCTTTGTGTATGAATTACGTCGCCATCAAAATGCCTTACAATAAAGCACGCTTTTATATTAATGATGTTGTTGCTCTCGGTTATTAGAGAGATAGTTCTACAAAATGAATCGCTGACTTAAGAATTAATTTTATTTCCTATAGACTGTGTTCTCAAAAAATATACTAATATCAGTTCATTTGACTATTGCGCTAACAAACGATTGTTGTCACAAAGATGTCGCTAATTTAGGTGTGATTATATTGTAAAATATACTGAAAACAAAACTGCCCATTGTTTTAATTTCAAAAGTCCAGTTCGATCTATAACATAAATGTAGCAATTGTCCGTAAGCCCGCCTCTGTGGTTTAAAGCTATCTTCTCTGCATTACATTAAGAAGGTCTCGAGTTCGAATGCCAGGCAGGGTGAGTTATATGATAATTTTGTTTTATTTCCCTTTTCCTAAATAACGAAAGTTGTCTCTATGGACCCTGGGCTCATTTGAGCACCAGACAACAGGATTATCGGCCTCAACGATGCTTCACCAATTTTGAAACCGTCAACTTGCTGCACCTCGAGCAGAGTCTTATCTTAGGGTATGCGTGGGTGAATGATAAAAGTAAGGATGACACCGGAATCTATGTTTCAAATGTTTAATAAATGTTTAAGTATTCAGTTAAATAAAGAAGTTGCCGACCAACGAAAACAAACACACACACACACACACACACACACACACACACACACACACACACACACACACACACACATACACAATAACCATAAAAGGGAAAGCAGACCTATACAAGACACTGAGAGCCAAAGAAGACTATGACTCACCACTGGAACTTAATAAATGGAACCATCCAGCTCAAACAGTGAAAATCAAAATGACAGAAGATGCAGACACCACTACCTACTTCAACGTCTACACGGATGGCAGCAAGATGGCAAAACAAAGTTGGAGCAGAAGTGGCAATTTTCAAAGGAGTAAACCTACATAATCACTCAAATTCAAGTTGAATCAAAATTTCTTTAATAATCAAGCCGAACAGATAGCCATCCTAAAAGTTATAGCAGAAATCAATTTAATGTAGCAAAATTAGAAAATACAATTACAGTCCATGCTGACAGTCAAGTAACCCTGTCACTCCTCGAGAACAATAAGAAGCATAATTCCATAACAACAAATATACACAGAATTATAGCAGTACTTAGTCAACAAAACTGGAAAATATACTTCAAGGGGATAAAAGCACATATCGGCATTCCTGGAAATGAACTAGTGGACAAGTTAGCAAAGAAAGCAGGAGAAGAAACGAGAATAGAAGCAGTTTACAACAGGATACCAAAATCTACAATCGAAGTAGAAATTAGAGAAAAGGGAATACAGAATTGGTAGAATAGATGGAACAACTCAACTAAAGGAGCAATAAGAAGGAGTTTTTCCCCTCCATTAGAGAGAGACTCAAGGTGAATCTGTCACTCATGCCATGCTTTATAGCTCTAACTACAGGACACGGAAAAACCAATTCATACAAATACCGATACCACATCGCAGATAATGCTACATGTTCATGCAACACAGGACACCAAACAGTCCATCACATAATATGTATATGAATGCCCAGAAGTACTACAACAAATAAACACATTAAGAGAAGACATTAGGAAAAAAGTAGGAAGCTGGCCAGCGACTACACAACAGCTTGTACCCAAATATCTGAGTCTTCCAACAATTCTGCAACTCAATAGGACTGTGAAGTGAAGTGTGCTGCAGTGTAAAAACAAAGTGTAAAAGGTGTGACAGTGAGTGACATCAACATTGATTACAATTACAATAATAGAATCTATAACGACATAAAAAGGACCGAATTAAGAAACATATTGAATAGCATAGAATGCAAATCATGTAATATTACTTATAATGGGGCATGCTGTTAATAAATCATTAAAACTAAAAAAACTAAAAAAAAAAAAACACACACACATACACACACACACACACACACACACACACACACACACACACACACACACACACACACAAACACACATTCGGAGTTAAAATATTTGAATCTTCTACTACGCGATGGCACATGATCCTATCATTGAGGCAAAAATTACACCCTGTACCTTACCCCAGTGTCCAAGATTCTGCCCAGAATATTATTAGTATCAAAATTTCTCTAATAATCTTCCATTTTGCTAATGATTCTAAGACCACTACTACTATCTTCTATAACGTTGTTGACACTTAATTTCTACATTACTGAAATTTGATTCTTTCCAACCTAAAGTCTCTCTATAAATTTCTAAAACATGCTGTCACATAATACACGAATTCCAAGCTACCCTGCCTTACCTGATCTGGTCACTTTGAATAGTAACCTAGCCCTGTCGTCGCCTAACCTACCTAAATTCTTCTCCGAAATGACTGAAAACCAGCCCTCGCTAGTTACCTTACTGAAATCTTATTCCCAGCCTAACTGTAGCATAATTATATGCCCAACCTAAAACTCTTTAACACTTAACAGAAATGCACAAAATATTTATAGTGCTGCGAGGCACTGTTGCGATGGGCGCGATCGGTGCGCGCAAAGAGACAGATAGGGCAGCGCGGAGATAAAAGCTTGCTTTAACGGAGAAAGAAAGAGACAGATAGGTGTCTGGAAGGTTAGTCTTTCTTCTCCTGTCGTCTTGATTGTTAGAGAACATTCCACTAATTTCTAGAACACTGAGTGGAGATATAAAAGAAACCGTAGCTAGTTTATCGGGACTGTTGTAATTGGACATGTGTAGTTAGTTGAAAGTGGAGAACTGTTAATTGTGGTCCATTTGATGTGTACCGCGAGTGACTTTTTTCGTTTGTTGATGTGTGGTGAAGCAACCAGAGACTACTGCGTGTATGAAGCTGTGAAGGTTGTACAAAAGTGTGTTTCTGCGGAAATAAAGAACATTTTGAATTTCTGCAAATTTGACTTATAATTTTACGAACCCACAAAGTCACAATATTTAATTGTGTTATATAACTGATCTATGATTTCTATATCAACCTTTTCAGTTATTTCATTCATTGATAGGTATGACCTTAACTGGTTAAACGACGTCAAACCTAAAAATGCTGCCTTTCTGTGATATGGTGCGATTTATTATCATTAGGTATTTAATTTCCTGTGATAAAACACATTTCTACGAATCTTGACATTACGTCCATCTGTATAAACGAATGTTCTGTTTTTAATAAAAGAATATAATTTTTTCAGTGTTTAGTGCCTTCATATAGCTACATAGCTGTGGATATACAAGGGGCGTCCAGAACGTAAGCTCTGTTTCAATTTATCTCCACTGCAGCGCTGCGATCGCAGTTCCGCACATACGCGGTAGAAGCTCTGTATCAAGGAGAAGAAACGTGCGCCATTGTGAGATCGCTGTCAGCCACGTACGCTTTATTGTGCTTGTTTACAATATCGGTGTTGATTAAAAACCCTACCGCTTGTGAAATCAGATTTGTGATTCGTTTTCTGAATGCTAGGAAAGTGAAACCAATTGAAATTTATCGGCTGTCAAAAGATGTTGTGCTTCCTCACGATAACGCACGACCACACACTACAAATTCGACGAAAAACATCCTACATGGATTTGGCTGGGACGTGTTTGACCACCCCCCGTGCAGCCCTGACCTCGCTCCTAGCGACTTTCATCTGTTTTTGCATCTCAAATCTTACCTTGGTGGTCAACACTTCAACAGTGACGAACAGCTGAAAGAAAATGTTTCCAACTGGTTGAAGACACAGGCGGCAAACTTCTATGAAGAAGGTATACAACAACTTGTGCCTCGCTATGACAAATGCCAGCAAAATTTCGGCAGTTATGTGGAAAAGTTGTTTAAGAGTTGTAAAATTTTGTGCAATAAATAATTTTTCTGTGTCTTTACAGAATTTAATTTTATTACCAAACAGAACTTACTTTCTGGACGTATCTCGTATTAAGTGAAGTAATTAAATTGGGGAAAAATTTTAAGTTTTAGCTACCTCAATTTCTGAAGTTGTAAGGAGAACACTTAGGAAAACTAGAAAATCACCTCATACACGTAGGATGGTCCTGGCGGGACTTGAACTGTGAACCAGAGACCTATTGACGAGTGCATGCGCAAATGGCCTGGGTTAGATTTTTGAGTTCAGCTACATTATTGTAAATACTCCAAAAGTATTCAGAGTCGATATGATGGATATCTGACAAGTGTATATACTGATCGCGATGAATTTTGTGTAAACGTTCATGTGTTAGCGGTTAGGGAGAAAGGAGTTGGTAGCGGATCATTATCAGCACCCCACTTACCTTTACGATATTGTCGGACCATCTGTATATTTTCTGTTCTACCAGTGAAGGGGCAGTTTCTGCGAATTGAAAGGGTCGTGGTCAGTTAATTGCATGTCGCTGAGCCGTTGTGCCTTTTTCCTGGTGGGATCGCCGACCCAAACGGCAGTAAACGTTCTTATTGCACTGGTCCTTCAGTGTGTGCGTCACTACGGTAACGACCTCCATTCGATCCATTTCCTTTTCGACAGTATTGCCTTGGAAAGGATGTTGTTACTCTGATGAAGATTCCCAAAGGAAACGCAAACCAAACATCACTGGTGCACGTGCTCCGGCTGCAGAAATAGCAAAATAAATGCTATGGTCCAAATGTTCGTGGTTTGAGGGGTATAATTGATCCTGTTGATGAACTTAGATTATAATACAACTTTTTCCAAAGTATCGAGTTGAAAAGCAGAAATAGTTTTAGTGGAAAGTGTCCTAAAATGACATACCTACCATAAGGAAAAGACTCTCCCGTGGCTATATATTTTGAATTATAACCTTCACCTTTTGTATGTTATCTATAGAGTGATTTACGAAAGAAAATCACATCATAATTACAATGTATTATTAGAAAACTTGCATAAAGTCATGTAATGCAAGTGGTTGGACAAAATGATATGCTCTTAGATATTCTACAGTTATTTTCATTTTTCCTTTGCAAATTTCACATGTAAACATATGTCATTTTTGAGACCCCAGCACATTCATTGTGAGCACACCTGAGCCATGTCTCTTTAGGTTTGGAGTGACTAAATACGTCTAGAGACAGGGAGCATCATCAGCATTAAAAAGTTTATATTTTCCTCATCTCCATTGGACCTATCAAAAAAAAGTTTGTTCTTATCCTCTATAGCTGCACGCCAAAATTCCAACATTTTTATGACTTTGGCTTTTACATCTGTAACATGTGGACGGCAGGTCAGAATTTGTGTACTGTTCTGTTTACGTTTGTCAGAGGCAGGCTTAACCTGAGGCCCAGAAGGAAGTGGAGATATGTGAACTGGTCTGATATATAAAGGTGCTGATCCAGAAGAGCTTGCACTATCATAATGTGATGCAGTTGATGAAACTTGGGGCGCAGCTGCATTTTGCGTGATGGTATTGTGACTTTGTGGGTTCATGAAATTAAAAGTCCAATTGCACAAACTCAAAATGTTCTTTATTTCCACCGAATTACAGTTGGAACACTTGCCGATTATATAGAATTACGTAACGCACACAATTACAATCCACTAGTTCGTCTGTCACAGGTCCACTCCACACTCACAATTACGTACAACTCCTCTGATACACGTACACAGTCTTCCAGTCCATTCGCTAGCACGGCGCTCTTCACGGCCGCTCGCCAAGAACTGAACTGAACTCCAGCCCGGCGCGTCGCTTATATAAGACCAACTTACCTATCTAGAAGGTTCCGGGTTAGATGAAAATCCTGACTGTTCCATACGTCAGGGGGAGGGGAAAGAGGTGGTCAGCGTGGCCTAAATACCTCCTGTCCATCACTCAGCTGTCAGTTGGTAGTGCCTTCCGATAATTGGGTGACAGTATACTTCAGTGATTTCAGTTTCATTTTCAGTATTTTCTCCTTCTGAAAGATCTCTCTCTGTTACAGTCGTTGTTTAAAATAGATGATCAGAGATAATGTTGAGGTTGGGTGATTACTGCTCTTATAATTTCCAAATATTATTGCTGAAAATAAATAAAGAAATAAATAATAATACAATGAAATGTTATGTCAAACCACTGTACATAGTAGTCACATATATATAGTATAAGCAGAAACGAATGTTTACTCCGTGGTTTCGAGTAAAATGGCATACGGTTTGGTGTATGTCATTTTACTTGCACTTATGGTATATCACTTTACCCATAGTCATAGCATTCCATGTGCAAGGCCACTACTCAAAAACACATGAGTATTTATCCAAATATTATCATAAATCCTAATATATGCTTAAAATGTTCGCAAAGCTAGAGCACAAATGTTATAAATCAAATTATCCAGACATAATATGACACAGAAGAACAATCACCATAAACATATAAACTATGATGTTTGAGGTTCCTAACATAACACGTAAGCGTTGTAACCGCAGTATCAGTCAGCGATTAAAGGGCGGGAATTAATCGAAATCCGATAATTAAAAAAGAAGATAAATTAATAAAAATGCTTTGATAAACTAATATAAAAATCGTGTTATAATGATATGAAATTAGAATGGATAGAGTAATGATTAAAATAGCGGTTGACTTAAAGAATAAGAAGGGAAGAATATAATTTAATATAACATATATAGCATCCAGGCAAGGAAGAGGGAATATTCTTGTAAAAATCTATACCAGTCGGAGAGACAGGAAGGAAGGACCGTTACCTTCTTTGTGTTAGTAAAAGTTCAATGTCTGAGAACTATAGTATACTTCCAGCCAGGAATGTGTTGGGACAAAGGGCTTTAAAAATTCAGTTGAGCATGAACGCTAAAGAGATTTACTTCACTGATTTGATAACGATGTATACCGTTACAAACAACTCAGGGTAGGCGTTCCCCAACTCAGGGTGCGCTAAACACAATGAGTCAGATGAGTTTTGCAAACCAATGCGAAAATTCGAAATAAATAAGAAACCAATAATAATGTATCACTTGAGAAGGGTGAGCTAGCTTGGTCATGTGATAAAGTTAGAGAGGGGGTCAGAATAAGATTCGAACTGAATCGTGAAGTAAGAAAAATTTACGCAAAAGGTGATACTACGACAGGAAGGACGTGTTCATGTGCATTAAGAAGAGAAGCGAAGATTTATAAGTCCGAAATATATGGAAGTTAAGAATAGCGCAACCAGCCTAAGTGGAAGCAGCATTAGAAGTTTATTAGAGCAAAGTAGTCGCCGTATAAAGAAGAAATAGAAACCACGCGGAAGTAACTTTAAACAACTAATCCAGGGTTTCACGTAAAATTGAATTTATGGTAGGAATTTTACTAACAGGTGGTCACCGATCCAAGTCGATAAGCAAACTTAGTAGGAATTAAACCAAATAATTCTGCAACAAACAAAGTGTTATTAATGCGACTGAGTAGCCAACGACCACCAATATCCATTTCCTACAACCATTCACCTGAGGATAATAGAACTCATAGCTCCAATCAATTTAACACTGTTATGCGAGTTTGCCGTAGCGTCTAGGCAAACAGCCCCAACATTTCTGGTGTATCAGTATCGCCATCAGAAGAACATAAGCTTGTGCTGTAAAGTGCTGCCTCTGGTGGCAGTAACAAGAAACACGTGTTACGTTGCTTTACCAGACTATGTTATTTTAGGACACTTTCCCCAACATTTCGTAGTTAATCACTTCCATATCACGACAGAATCTGTTCGTTTTATGCAGCCAAACATGTTTAATTTTATGAAGCAATATTTCATATAAAGTTAGACATTCTTTACGCAGCAAAACATGTGGACTATAACACTGAGTTCATAAGGCTTGTATATATGCACAATATCATCTATTGATGTATTTATTGATCTATTCTCTAGAAAAACGAGACTTAGAACGTCGTCTTTTATCAGCTTGTATTGAATCTGGATAGCAACACATTTAGCATGCCTTATTTAAAGACCAATTTCTTCAAAAGTCTACAGTCGCTACTCTTTATTCTTACCAATCAGTACTATATCCTCACGTATATTTGAAGAGTTATGCATTTTAAGTATTTTAAAGGCTACCGAGTAATGTTCTTCAGACAAGTCATACAGTTTAAAATTAAGCCATGATACTGTGTCAAACAGATTCACACATCATTTCGTTATGTTGTGCTCAAATATTCGTCCTCATTTCTCGATATCTGTTATAAATTATATTTCTGTTTCTTGGAATATACTAAAATATAAAATATAATGATTAGTTAAATTGGTATTAGAATCTATGTAACCATAAGATAGAAAAACGACTTTAAGCAAAGCGAGTAATAGAACTAGTGTTAAATTTAATGCACTTTCTCCAAAAAGAGCAAGCATATGTTTTAAACTTTCCGACTAAATTTATACTAAACTAATCTATATTTTCCGTAGAATTAATAAATTTATAGTTGAGAGAGAAAAGGCCTAGATATCGAATGAGCAAATAAATGAGTGCGATGAACTCTGAAATGCTAAAGTAATGTGTACTCATTCCAGGAACGGAGAAAATATGTGAATAAAGCCCCAGTCAGGCAAATTTATCCTAACAAAGACCCTTACCGCACCTAAAGTTTACAGCTCTACTTCATGCATTAATTGCAAATAAAAGAAGTACTAAGTCAATTAACTGAAGTATCCGAAAAAAACTTAAAAGTGCGATAAATCCTTACATATTCTTGAAACTTCTTAGGCACCTTTTGTATTCAACATTTTTAAATTCCCTATAATAATCAGGACGTTAATATTTTTCATTTGTTACTTCAAACTGAAAAACTCACTGGAATGAGTTACGAGGGTGGATCAAAAGGTAAATACCTCCTATATTTTTCCTTAAATAATTAAGTTATATGAAAACTTTGAATTTAGCGCAATTCCTCAAACCTTCTTCTCCAATCCCTTGCAGTAGTAACTACCGAAGTCAACAGGTGGCAGCACTGCATCCTCTTGCAAAATGGCTGACATCGACATTCGTATTAGCGTTTTGTGATTGAATTTTTGACTGCGGAAGGTGAAACGCCAATTCGCATTCACGAAAGGCTAAACAATGTGTATGGTGATGCAACGGTGGATATCAACACTGTTAGAAGATGGGTTCGTCACTGTAATGAAGCTGAAGGGCAAACACCATTAACAGATGAAAAGCGAAGCGACAGGCCGGTGACTGCAGTGACTCCATGCAACATTCAGCAGGTCGATGACATCATTCGTGGTGATCGCCAGGTAACAACAGGTGAATAGTGTCGCATTACCTCCCTCAGTAAAGGCAGTGTGATGACGATTATTCAACAACTGGGTTACTGAAAAGTTTGTTCACGTTGGGTACCAAGAATGTTAACCGTCCAAAACAAAAAAACAAGGAAAACAATAGCCCCCGAACACCTGCAGCGCTTCAATTTGGAGGGAGAGAATTTTCTGGAAAAAATTCCTACTGGAGACGAAACTTGGGTTCTTTTTTTTTTTTTATTTATTTTTTTTTTTTTTTTGAACCTGGATCAAAGAGGAAGTCAATGGAATGGCATTACACAACGTCACCGACGGAAAAAAAGAAATTAAAACTCAGCGGTCAGCAGGGAAAATTTACTACGACAGTGTTTTGGGAAGCAGAGGGTGTGCTTATGATTGATTTTTTGGAGCAGGGATGCACAATAATTTTTTTTCAAAAAGCTGAAATCATGTCTTCGCCGAGTTCGCCCAACAAAAACTATAGCGGATGATCTTTCTTTGCATGACAATGCAAGACCACTCACCAGAGTTTACACCACTGCAGAAGTTTAGAAATTGGGATGGCAAGTCTTACCTCACCCCAATACAGCCCTGACCTGGCACCATCAGACTTCCATCTGTTCGGACCACTAAAGGAAGCTCATCCTGGGATTCATTTCGATTCATTTGCTTAGGAAGCAAGACCGTGTGTTTCACCACACTGAAATACATGCCCATCGTGTTGCATATGAATCAAAAGGGAGCTTAAAATATAGAAATAACAGCACATTATTTCAATGCATAACAAAACTGACATATGCAGTTTGGTTATTCTGCAGATTATTTCCTAATGAAATGTTTAAGTCTTTAAATATAATTTCTGTAAACATTTATACTCTGGAGTAGAATTAACTATATCATATTCTTGATCAATTTAGTACAGAAACTCCCATAATCATTCTCTCTCTCTCTCTCTCTCTCTCTCTCTCTCTCTCTCTCTCTCTCTCTCTCTCTCTCTCTCTGTTTCGATCGAGCTGTGGCTAAAAAGTTGTGCAGGTTTCGTCATAAACTTAGTGCTCAAATGAGTAACAAAATAGAAGTGGAATAAAGTGGTTTGCAAATTAATACAGACCTATAGGCTGTGTGCTCTAAGGCTTATAATTTGTCAGTATGAAAACCTTGAAACCTTTAAGTAAACTAGGAGCATAGTATGTTAATGAACTAAAGGATTCAGGTTATTTTGAAAAAAAGAGCAAATAATTGAATTATTTGGACATTTTAATAATGTTTCATCTTTCCATACATTTAGTTCTTAAATATGTTCTTTCTTTTCCTAACTGCACTCGCACATAAGTTGAGTAACCTTACAATGGGGACTAATCCGTGAAAACATGTTATTCATCAGCAGGTTTAGTTTATTGCCTATTGGGTCATAAATCGCTGTTCCACAGAGGGAAGATATATTTGTCGTTTGTATAGACAAGGGAACTGAATCCACATGTTTGGAATGCCGGAGACCACGCCATATTGATGGGAAGAGAAGGAAGGGCGAAAGATGGGTATAAATCCAAGGAACAAGGAAGACAAATGTGGAGGAGAGTTGTAAGGAAGAGAGGGAATCGAGTGGTTTAACTTCTTTATCCTCCACAAACCTCTCGAGAATGTCGCTACCATCGGTCGGTGCTCCAGGATTTATCTGTTTTATCGTATATATGTATACACTAGCCTGAGGTTGCAAGAGTTTCGAAAAATCCAACCCCTTAGAACGGGAAGAATGGGGTGAATGTTGTGGAGAAAGAACCATTCTTAGAGATGTGAGATTTACGGCCCTGTTCTTGAGCATTTTAACCCATTAGTTGCTAGTCGCTGGCGGTGTGTCAAATAGCTCTTGGTGTATGGGAGATCCCCAAATATATGTTCAAAACGTTCTCGAGCAGCATGTAGTAAAGCAAAGCCAATCTATAGCCACAGCTGAGCAAAAAAGGAGTCCAACAAAGAACCTAAGTCAACACGGTAAAGCAAACAACATGTAGAAAGAAATAAAGGCTTCGCTGGAATATTTTATAAGTTCCAGAAATCATCCGTTTAGCTATACCTTAAGTCCTATTTTATTGGATCAATCATCGCACAAATAGCAAGAGACAGAAATTATCTTAATAAAGTTGTAATGATAATCAGCTTAGAATACAACATACTCTTGCCTCTGGAACAAAATAAATTTCGCTTTTACAACCACCATTTCTCCAAATCTACCTTCTTAATTTTGTTTCTCTTCTTTGGCATTTCCCTTTAAGTGTTTTATTCCTATCACCAGGTTCAAGTTTTTATCTTCAATTGCTTTCTGAATGTTTTCTGCCAATTTAACACCGTTTTTGTTTTCTTAGTGGCTTCTATTTCAAGATTGTCTTCAGTCATCTTTTGGCACTCGGTTTACGTGGCTATACCATCCAAATTCTCAGATGATGTAATCTTTTCGTTATATGGATGCTATTTCCCTATTTCGCACCTTATTGTGCCTGGTAAGCTGTAACTTCTACTCAGTTCATCTTTACTTTTATATTTAAATTTGTGATTCTTTGTTTGAGGCCACATCTCTGTCCCATCATATAGCCATATGTATAATAAGTAATAACGTGTATCCCGAATGAAAGTTTTCGTATGAACACAAGTGAATTAACATTATTACCTTCTCTTGAATCGATAGTTAAGAACGCTACTGATGTGCATTTCTTTCCTAAGAAGGAAGTGAGCATGTGTTACATTCTCTGAAGTACCTATTACACTGGGCAATAAAAAAAAATAATTTTTGGATGTTTCGAGCACTTCATGAGGCAATTCCTACTAATTTTGGGTTGAGAAAAACAAATATGATAATGGAAAATTTTTATTAGCTCTAGTTTCTATGATATACACAAGGTAGAAGTATTGCATATTAACGGATTGAGAGAAAACGATACATTTTAATTACATGCATGCTAACAACAATGAAAGAGCATTTAGTTTTTTAACTGGTAATTACATTATAAGAGTTCTAAATTGCTGGAAAAATACTGCGCAGACAGTCTTGTCTGAAGAGAATCATGTGGTGCCCTATTGACTTCGTCGTCTTTTAGCTTGCCTCTTGTGATGGTAATCCGTAATCATTAATTCGGCCCTGATATCTTTGTTCCATAACATAAATGTCCAGATGGAATCTTTCCCCATGTTCATCACTAACAGCTCCACAACTAGGAGGGAAAAGATCTAGGTGGGAGTGGAGAAAATGGCTCTTAAGGGACATGTTGCATCCAAGGTTACGGTAGTTTTGTAGCAGCACTGCCACCAAATGCTTGTAGTTATCTCTTTTGTTACCTAAAAATCCATGATCAACATCCTTGAAGGCTTTCCAAGCTTCCTTTTCTTTCCCCTACAAAATTTGGTCAAGTGCAGGATCCTTTTCAAGTTCTCTTATTTGTAGTCCGAATAAAATGCCTTCCTTAACTTTTGCAACACTTAATTTCCAAAATTTCTCTCTGATTGTGTTTTATTTGACAGGTGTGCCAACTCCCAAAAAAATCCCCCAAGTTTAAAATCTTCACTCTAAAAAATGAAATGTCACTTTATCTTCAAAACAAGAGCTAATCTATCACTTTAATGGTAATTTTTGAATTCAGCAGATGGAAATACATGTAAATTCATTATTTTTAAGCCCGAAACATTTTCATTGTTGCCCAGTGTTATCAGAGTATCATGGTAGGCTACATGTTAAGCTACATGGTAAGCGTATCATGAAAATTTTACCATACATTTAAATGACAGTTTGATCTTCTTTATTTAGAGAAAGGAGTAGAAAAATGGTTTCAGCTGTACTCCATAAATCCCTACAACTAGGAATACCGATATTGTCATTGAAAGAAAAAAACGTTGTTATTTGTACGCAAGACATAATGAACTAGATTGAACTGCAGCATCAACCTGGTATAATGTATCTATAGAATATTAATGAACTGTACCGAAATAGTTCGAGAGTTGTATACATGATTTATAATATCAGTCCGCTTGGCGTAGCGGACTAAGGCAACTTGCCATGGTCCCTGGCCAAGAAAAGTGGCCAGGGTTCGATCCCAGCCATGAAATGCGGATGTTGGGTCCCGGGTATAGGACAGGTGCTCACTCAGCATCGTGAGGAAAGTGAGGAGCTTACGCTAGGTAAGCGGCCCTGGTCACGGAAACCAATACTCCGGCTGGGGGATGCCGAGATGCTGACCACATCTCCTCCCCGTATCGGTTGGATGATCGTCCACCTCTGCGGTGCGTAAGTGGGCGTGAGGCCGGCAGTCGGGCTGGTAGGCCTTGGCCCGTTTAGGGCTTTTTCGCCATGGTTTATTATTATAATGCTTGGTCCTCGGCTAAACGTAACGCTGCTATATGCTGTTAAACTTAACTGCATCAAGTCGGTGTCAAAGTAAAGCTTAATGAAAATGTAATGCGTTCCCCGAATTTGAAAATATTGATTTTGTGCATCGGTTATCATCGTCCTGAATATTTAATGTCACAAAAATGTTTGAAATCTCTAATTACTTGACATGCAATTGTGAACATAGTAACTTCCTTCATACATTATATAGCCTATGCTAGAGATGTTTCTATGTATAACTACTCTTGTGGCTTAAATTGTAATGCCAGAAGTTGATGTCTCGAAGGTTATGAGTTTGTTTATTGCAATTGTGTTAGTGATTTTCTTTCCTATTTTCAGTCCATACAAGGAAAACTGCCGAGCCCCTCCCGTCGGAGAGCTGTTCGGATTGGGTTGGACTCGAGGGAAGTGTTCCCGAAACAAACAGGGAATTGGGCACCTCCGACCAGGCTATGGCCGCCCGTAGGGGGTAGACGGTTACTAATAAGTCCCGGGTACTAGCCTGCAGAGCTAGTAGAAGGTGTGCTAGATCACCAGGCGGCCCCACCGAGGTTTTCGGTAGTCTTCCCAGCGGGGTTGACGCGCGTAAGTGGCGTATACACTTCCACCCGTCTTGATTTTCGAGTCGATGGGGGGGGGGGATTTTTGGACTCCAGATATTGCCCTATGGAAAGAGCCCCGTGTTTTCGGCTCCCGGGTAAGAGGAAGCCCGGGTCCTTGGTCGTACGGGTCCAGGACTAATTGGAGTAGAATCTCTGGCGTTAAGTCCATACGACGAAGTAGTGCAACGCATAGACTTACGACACTATTTTGCATAATGAGCGATTTAATACTACTACCCTTTCCTTGATTTGGTTCACTTAGGTCAGTAAGTTGCGGTCCTGTATAGCTCCTTCCAGCAGATATGCACATTATTTAAGATATGCCAAGAAATCACGGATTAGCTACCGCAGCACTATACAGGGTACGGTATTCCGTTAGGCACTAATCACGCCACTATAGTCGTCGTTGAGACTTGAAAATTCAGATTGCCATTTTGAGCAATTCGTATAAAACTGATACAGATGTTGGGATATTTTTATAATGTACCTTCTTTCACCTTCTTAACCACTTCCCATTTATATGAACAGCATATGAATGTATCAATCATTGAAATTAATTAATTGTCGAAATGAAAGGGCATAAATGGAAAGAATTTAAAATCTAGACAATGACTGCGTTAATATGCTCTACTCGAAAGAAGAAAAAGCGACCAAGGAGACTCGAAATCCAAAACGATAACGAGCATTTACTCTAGAGAGAGGAGAGAGAGAGAGAGGGAGGGAGAGAGAGGGAGAGACTAAAGCAGAACAAGCCCGCCTTGGTAGCATGTCTACCTCACGTTCAAGAGGTCCCGAGTTCGAATCTTGGTCAGGGTGAGTTACCTGGATAAGCCTTTTCCAGGGTTTTCCCCTATCCTGATAGACGAATGTCAGGTAACTCCTGCTCCATGGTCCCTGGACACATTTGAGCATCATGTCACACATTTCATTTACCTTCCGATATGACTTAACGTTGGAGGACGCAACATTACACACACACACACATACACACACACACACACACACACACACACACACACACACACACACACACACACACACACACACACACACACACACAAGACAGAACAAAATATTAAGTAAGCTATAAAACCATTTCACTCTTTTCTGGTGGGTATGAAATTATAAAGTAATACGCTCCCTAGGAATCTGACATCGGTTTCCTACTCTATGCTACCTAGAAATAATAAACACTGCCCTGAACTTTTATCTGGATTCCCTAGAATTATGTAGAACAATAAACTCTTCAAAGAATGGTTTGTAGAATTAAAAATTGTGAAAGCTGTCGTTTGATTTGTTCATCTTCTGTATTTTATGATATTTCTATGTTCTGTGAATGTCCTTAGTTACTATATCGTTATTTTACCGTGATCTTAATCCTCAGGAATTGTTTTGTGACCTTCAAATTAAGCTTGCAGGGAAAAAATGACTTAAGAACCTGTTTTCCTAAGCTAATTCTACAGAAAATCCAGTTCTTTGGATTACAGACAGCTTAATAATTGCTTACATATCCTCCAAGGAGCCCATGGCGATGGAAATTAATACACTACATGGACTTTGTACCAATTGCGTCGCACCATAACTGTACTCAGGTGTTTGTGCCATGTTCTGGCCTCACTACAGCAGTCAGCATCGACTGTGATGTATCGACAGGCACACAGAGTCGACTCGCTTTTTACTCACCTTTCACGAGCAAATGACAGTCGATTAATCGTTCTCGAAGCGCGCTTCTCGCGAGTCGTGTGTAATACATAAAAAAAGTAAAAGAGAGACAGAGTGGAAACAAATGCCTGCAACATCACACTTTATCTATCGGCTTAAAAGCCCCGTAACATGCTTCGAGAGTAATCGATCGGGTCGCTTCGTGTCAGGAAAAAATAACGCTTTCAATAAAGTGATAGCTGAGGGAGGGGGAGAGAATAAAGCAGGCGCATAGTTTTTGAATTACGGCATCTAGAGAGTAAAGGGTACAATTCCTGAGCACGCTTTAGAATCTAAGATTTCGTGGTCATTTGTTACTTTGACACCTAAGACTTATCTTTGTTAAACGTGGTGACAATAACATCACCAAGCAAGAAACAGGAAGTTCTGGGAAATAGGAGAGAGAAAGCCACTCTTTAATAGCAAGTATGCATAGGTTTCTGAGGCAACTTCAGAAATTTAAGTGATATATTATTCATGAACGAAGTTAAATTGCTAATATAATTCGCATGCTCTTGAAAATGTCGTATCTCCAAATTATAAAGATTTACGACATTTGTGTTCCTAGAAAATGCTTCTAATCCTCAAAGCATAGTTCTGAAATGATAGAAATATATAACTCTAATAACCGGTAACGAATCATGCAATATCATGATATAAGATATGTTTAAAAATTGTAGAATGAAGCGTCAACATATGAGCTAATCATATAACTATAAAGAAATAAAAATGTCTGTAACATAGTTAAATTTAATTAATTAAATAGTAACAATATAACTTAAAGGTACAAGCATAATAAGAAATTTCTTGCATTTGGTTTCCAAATAACAGATCGTAATATTCAGTATTAATTTTATTTAGTTATAAAAGTGAGTGAGTGAGTGAGTGAGTGAGTGAGTGAGTGAGTGAGTGAGTGAGTGAGTGAGTGAGTGAGTAAGTGAGTGAGTTTTATTCACCATAGGAATATACAATATTCATGGCTTCGTCAAATTTGTACCCATAAGAATAATACAATTCTTATGAGTAACAATTATGAATAACACAATAGTATTTAAATAATACAATAGTAATTTAGTAATACAGTAGTAATTTAGTAATACAATAGTAATTAAATAATACAATACTGATTAAAGTATTGCAATATTAATTAACAGAATAATAATACAAATAGTAATTAAGAATAATGCAACTTAGGTCACATAATTTTTAATGTATTACATGTTTAAGAACTAGAAAATAAGGGACATTATATCTTTTACCAAAAAATCAATATTTACTTCATTATTTAATTTTGCTCCTTAGAGACTCATCTGTTGTCTGTGGCATTATTTTAATAGGATGTTTTTACAACATTTCTGAAATATTTATAATTTAGATTTTTTAGCTTAGCTTGGAGTTTATTATATAGAATGATTCCTTTGTGAGAGATGAAATCCAGACTCAGAGTGAGGCCATGATGATTTAAATGTATATTTTTACTGTTCCTTGTATTTTATGTGTGATAATCTGAATTACTTTTAAATTGTGATCTATTCCTATGTAAAAAAGAAACTACTTTATAAATATAAATACATTGAACATGTAGGATATGAAATTCTTGAAATATTGGCCTGCTTTCTGTTCTTAAGGGAACCTTTATAATTATTATTAATATTCTTTCTTGCATCTTATATATACACGAGGACTTGGATGCAGACCCCCATAGAATAATTCCATATGTAATTATAGGTTGTACATATCCAAAATATATTGTTTTAATACTTCAATGTTTAGCATCTTTGTTAGAATTCGGAACCCGTAGCACAGTTGACTTAGCTTTTCACTTAATCGCTTTATATGATACTCCCAATTGAGACTGGAGTCAATTCATATTCCCAAAAATTTTGTAATCTGTGTTTCTGTTACAAAGGAGCTGTTTATCAGAAACTGGACATATCTTTTATTAAAAAAATCCATATTTTTAATAGTTGTAAGATACTTTTTCATATACTGAGTGTCAAACTGCTGCAAAACTTGATACCTTTGTTAATCATTTGGACCAAGAATATCAATGAGTTTCTGAAAGCAGTTACAAAACTTCATTTGAACCTTTCTGGTGTTGTATATTTATGTTACACAGAACACCAGCAAAATATTGAAAGAACTTATTAAGGAAGGCTACAAAGTGAAAATGGCTAAATGATGGTAATATATTGCATTCTGGAAAATTATAAATTAATGTCTAAATGAGCAATTATTTGAACTTATTTTAATTCTTTTTGATCTCGTTAGCTTATCTTCTGATTTTTCAAAACATTTTAATATCCTGGTGAAAGAAAGCAAATAGAATTTCTTTAAATAGCGAAAAGTGTTTTAGAACTGTTACAATTTATCACGTCAGAAATTACTAATTAAGTATTATCGACATAAAAAGAGACATGAAAAACGTTTTTTCACTCATAATTTATTTTCATATTTATTCAAACGTGTTGTTAACAGAATTGGCTTATCTTCCTATTTGCTTTACTTTTAATGATAGATGTATTGAACACAATTTCAAGATGATTATAATAAGAAGGTAATATTCTATTGGGAAAATTATTAGGGAATGGACTGTTAATATCTCCAGTCCTGATTTTACAAACACTTTGCCTTAGTTCATGAAATACAAACTACCAAATGCATTAGAACTTTTGGGAACCTATTTCAAATATTTGAAAAACAGACGAACAGCTACGAATGGTTTGCGAAACCTTAATGAAAATTTGTATATTTAAATAATAATTCAGGGAAAATGGAAAGAAATTCTGAGTTTATTTACTACCTATATGTGCATTTAAATGTAATTTCAAATCTGAGATATTCGTATTTTTTCAAAAGTACTTCGCGTCATTGTTATACACCAAATACAGCATCCAGGAGCTTCGAGGACCAATAGCACGGGCACGAAACTGTTATTTCAGAAATCAATTCCTCAGGAATCACAATAAAGTAGGAAAAACTGAAACAGTAATGAGTTCAGAGGTTTTAAGTACTAAGTGGCTTTCCCTTGGAGTTACACAGGTCACCCAGTTACTTTTCTTAATGTTCTCATTAAGATATTGAGTGTTTCATCACTTTACCATATCCAAATTTTGTTTATAATTAAAAATCTAATAGATTATCCTATTTTAGTTTCTGTGTTTTTAACTGTACGAGTAGCTCCAAGTGCACAGCGCATTAATGAGATCCAAATCCCCAAACATTTTGAAGAAATGCACATTCATCACAAACTTTACGAAATCATCCCAAAAGATTTCTTCCCTGAACTTTGGAGCAGGTCTTTCTTATATTTTGCATAAAGACTGAGGACCTTGGCCGGTATCTCTTGGCAGACAGATGCTTTAAAGGGACCTTGCGAGGGATACTCAAGGCTGAGAAAGGTTTCGACATGACTGTACAATAAAAAGCGATAATGCATCTTGCTGGTGAAGTCCCATGATCAGTGTACATGAATTCAGTATTACATGACTATTTATTTATGACCGTGTAGGGCCATGTCCCCTGAATTTATAATGGACATAAGTGCATAGGTGTTATTTATGCCAGAATACGTGCTAGACTACAAAGTCACAGTTAAACATTGATTCAGTTTCGCAAGTATGAACTTCATTTATTTGCACAGTTGTGTGTTGTATTAAGGAAAACTTATGAATAACAACATGACATACAAATTCTTTTCGGTTTTTGCTTTTGTAATTTACGTCCTCCAACGTTAAGGGTCCATGGAGCTTAGAGTTACCCGACATTCATCTTGAAGGATAAGGGAAACCCCGGTAAAACCTTATCCAGGTAACTCACCCTGACCGAGATTCGAACTCGGGACCTCTTGAACGTCAGGCAGAGATGCTACCATGTACGCTACCAAGGTGGGCGTTTTCGGAATTTAAGTATATATTACTCAGAACAGTCTCATACTTCATCCAGAACAGAGAAGTAATTTTAAAATTCATATCAGCGTTATCATAAAATCTAAATAAGGAACTAAGTTTCCACCAAATATTACAATTTGCATCAACTGTTACACGGACAATTAGGTATATAGATTTACAACAAAGGGAGACCCTTCGTGCACTATGAGCTAAGGAGATCTGTTGT
Organism: Mantis religiosa; assembly: GCA_030765055.1. Classification (NCBI taxonomy): domain Eukaryota; kingdom Metazoa; phylum Arthropoda; class Insecta; order Mantodea; family Mantidae; genus Mantis; species Mantis religiosa. Next base: position 60,036,057 of record CM060951.1, on the reverse strand, counting down.
GGCTAACACCTTCCAGGAAAATGGAGGGATGAACAACAGGCCATACAGTCGCGTAGAAGTCCCTATACAGGATCGAAGTTTCGTGTCGCCTCTAGAGATATATAGAGTGGGTAATCAACCGTTCCGTTGACTAAGTGATTATCATTTCAGAGATTTAATTTGAGCAAGCCTCGCACCATTTGTCCGGCATTACCATAAATCACGACATCTATAAGCACACGTGAAGGAGCAGAAGAAAGCGTAATGTAATAGGACGGAAGGAAAATTGTGGTAAATGAGAGAGCACGTCAGCATTGCCTACCAACTAGGAAAACCACAGAAACACAAGTATTTTCTAAATTTACTTTTTAATTTATATCCTCAAAGTTAAGCATAAGGGACAATGAATAAATTGGGTGAAACAATGCTCAAATAAGCCCATGATCTATAGAGCTTAGAGTAATCCAATATTCGTCTTTCAGGATAAAGACGCCTCCAGGAAGAAGCCTTATCCTGACCCTGGTTCGAACTCGGGACCTCTTGAACCTTACGCATGCTGCCATCTACACTATCGAGGCGGGCAAGAAACATGTGGTTAAGGGTAGGTGGTTAACTGGAATTGAACTCTGCAAATTGAATGTGAGCCTCAGAGCCAAGGCTAGTCTAATCCATAATTAAAAGAAATCCAAAACTTTCACTGGTTAGCTTCTTTTATGGTGTGATTATTATTTTAAGTTAACTCTCAGTTATAGCTAACAGGTGGAATTCAACATGAAAATGAATAGAACAAATGAATAGTTTTAATTGAAGGCCTGCATCAAACACCAACTGACAGCTAGGCTAAAAGAGGAAGTACCTAAGATACTGAACTCGAAAAGTGGGAATCTTCTCATACTTAAAATATTTAGCTACACTCCGTGCTTTTTAAAATAAATATATCTATTGCAATATCTATCTTCCATATCTAGGTTACTTAAGACTTGTCCTTCATTTTGAATTCACTACTAAAAGCACTGCAATAAAAGTTAAAGGTATAATAAAAATAAATAACGTTTATTATCCATTACCTTGAAAACTATTTAATATATCACACTGAAGTTTCACAAAAATGCAAGTTTTGCTTTTATAATTCGGAAGACAGTAGAAATCATAGCAATACATGTGACTAACTCACGAATTCCTTGTTAATCAAGTTCTTATAATTTATGATTTTGTTGGAATATTTATTTATATATAATGGGCAACAAATTTGAACAAATAGATTTGGATTAAACAATACAATGTCATAGCCGGGAATTGAACTTAGGATTTCCCGTCTCCGTCTGGCTGTGGTTAACTATTGAGCTACTATGGCCAACATGACATTAAATTCTCCAACTGACTCATATGTTTCCCGGTAAACCACAAGAAGTTCTCATATACAATGAGACGCGCACCTTTTGTGGCGATTTACTCTACTATAAGTGCTTGTCATAGTTACCACTATTAGCTAAATTGATGGAAATTAATTAATTTGCACTCACTCATTCACACAACCACCTAATCTATTTACTCCCCCCTCCCTCCCTACCACCCTCTCTCTTTCTCTCTCACTCTCTGTCTAAACGCTTACAACGTGTACCTTTATACGTAGATTCATGCAGTTTTAAAAATTCCCTGAACACCAAAAGATGCATTACTAGATACGTTTCTTTAAAGTTTTTGTTTTGTGTTCTTAGGGAGCTCCATTTACTCCTTGTTGAAACACCGCTTCAAGTTATTTTGTTGTGTATTTTGATAGCTATTTTTAAACATGAAGTTTTATTCTTCATTAGAAAATAAATCCAAATTTACTTATATGTAGACATAGGATGGAGAGAGAGAGATTGAGAGAGAAGGAGAGAGAAAGAGAGAGAGTCAAAGAGGAATTCCTTTCAGCAAGCCTCAAATTACAATGAAATTTGTGGATTTCTGACTGTTTTAATTTATTTTATAACATTGTTTACATATATTGCCAATTATAAATTACATGTCCACCTGTTGGTGTCCAATGTCATCCAGTTTTTTGTTGCTTTGAAAGTAATAGACATTTTAAAACAATGTTATTCAAGTTATCTTTCTAAGTCCATAAATCGTTATCTTCCTCACAGTTTCAATACTTACTTCAGTAGGACTCCAAAATGATTTTCAAACTGGATGCTGCTACATTTTACTTAGCGTGTTTTACTTTTTGTTCCTCTTATGAGATATAATGGAATAGCGTCTGTGATAATCTAGTTGTTCAAGTTAAAAACACGATTCAAATATTCCTCTTGTTTCTTTGAGATCCGAATCATCACTCAAGTTAAAAGAAGCAATAAGTTCTAACTGCATTACTTCACTTGTAATTATGTCTTAAAGGTTTTTGCCAGAAATTTAGCTTAAAAATTTCATTCCAGCAACCATGATTGTTTATTTTGATTTCTTTGCTTGAAGTGCCACATTTGGTCCATAAAGTAGCATTCTAACTGCCAGTACTTTCTAGAATTTTAGTAGTATGTGCTTTGTGTGGTACAGGGAAGGGTTGTTTTATCCTTAATATAACACTATTTTCATTTGAACATGTAGTGGTTTAAAGGTTTTCATGTTATAACGTAAAGATTTAAAATTATGGATTTGATTTAAAGATGAACGATTCTATATAACCAGTGGGCAGGGAGGATTTAGCCTCTCGATCTTAGTAGATCTTTTGTTTGTACCGTTGTACCCCTGATAGGATGCCCCTGGGAGGGAGGAGTGAAGTAAAAGGGGAAGAGGATAGCCGGGTACAGCTGAGGGCAGGGTCCCTTTATGTTACTCAGATTAAAACTACCCGCTAGGAGATATTACTCTCAGCTCTCCCTTCCCTTGCAGTTTTACACATCCCATTTGTTAAACCAAGACACAGAGACCAACTCCCATGTTGTGTTTTGATTTAAAGTACAACTCTCCACAGAATGACGTTGTTTTAGATATTTTAGTTTAGGAGGCTTATGATGAAAAGCCTAAACTTCTTTTAATAGGTTCCCAAGTCACAATCACATATCAAAGGTTTTCTAAGTAAAGAACGACTAAATTTATCGCATGTGGACAGTGTGTCCACATATTTGTACCATAGCCTTTTGTTTAAAAACAGAGATTAGGATTAAGATTATAACGGAGGAGATTTGGCGCTGAAACCGTGGTTTATTGTAGTTAAGCCCTAGATGGGGCATCCCTAGGAGAAAGGATGAGGCGAGAGGGTAGTATCCCTACTATTTACCAGTTGGAAACCCCCCGGATGGCCAGCACAACTTCCATCCTACCCGCAGTAGTCCAGAAACGGCCCACCAGGTCGGCCCGGAGACCGGAAACCGTCCTACCGAAGGAGGGAATGTTAATCAGGAGCATATCATCCTGCCATGCACTGTCGGGACACTCGCCTACACTTCCACCGTGAAAGACACCACCAGATGAGAAATGGTATTGTGACTGCTGAAATTCTAAATGTTCTTTATTTTCGTAGAAATACACTGTTCAATTCTCAGGTAACAACATTACATCACATATACAACACAATCTTCCAAGGTCGATGACAATAACAGTCAGCTCTCGTTACAACAACACTCTACAGCTGTTTACTACTTCTCCCGACTCCCTCTTGGCGAGTCGTCGCCTTCTTAAATATCTCATTGATAAATTCGAGACTGTTCTGTAACATGCACGAGATATTTCTGGAGTTAACAAGACCTTGCACGTTCTATCACCTTCCAGAAGCGTAACTTCATCTATGCTGGTAATTCCTTTATCACACCTATCTTTATTTGCCAGTTCCTTGTATACACAAGCCGCGCTATCGTAGATAACGGCTTTGCAACACTGCTCCCTCCTCAAGGCTGGTCGTCCCGAACAGCACCATTGTAGCGGGCCAGACGATCCAGGTATACCACCAACATCTTCCCTCGGGGAACCTTCTGGATGCGGTAGACCACGTCGTTAATCCTCTTCATCATCCGGTACGGTCCTTGCCATGGTTGCTGGAGCTTCGGGCAGCCTCCCTTGGTCCGGGTAGGGCGGTACAACCGGACTGGGTCACCCTGCTGGAAGCCTTGGCTGTTGGCTTGCCTGTCATTCGGGTCTTCATGCGGTCGCTCGCCTTCTGGATGTTCTGACGTGCCATCTCATGCATGCTGGCGTCATACCAGTGGTGTTGAGTGTTGACGAGCGGTAGGCCAGCAAGAACAGTGGCACCTTGACGTCCCAGTCTCGCTGATGGCTGGCCGCGACCTTCCTCAGGTGCTCTTCTAAGATCTTGATGTATCTCTCCAACATGCCATCTGACTGGGGATGTAGGGGTGTTGTGCGGGTCTTGTTCACCCCAAGGCTTTCTAGTGCCTCCTTCATTAGGTTGGATTCAAAATTGGTGCTCTGGTACCTGTGGAGCTGTAACGGCATCCCAAATCGGCAGAACACTTGCTCTACAAGGCATTCTGATATTGTCTTTGCCTCCTGGTTCGGGATGGCATACACCTCGGGCCATTTTTGAAGTAGTCCACGACCACCGCCAGGTACTTGTTGCCTCGGTCGGACACTGTGAATAGTCCAGCTATGTCGACGGCGATCCTCTGGAATGGCGCTCCGACGTTGTACTGCTGCATGCGACCCCGGCTCCTAGTCTGGGGACCGCGACTCGCCGCGCACACATGACATTGACGGCAGCATCCGGAAATGATAATGGAGATGAAGTGTAGGAAAAGCTCCCGAAGGAATCTATGGCTCAGATAGGTCAGGTAGGTCGGCCACTGGAATCGAACCCGAGCCTCCCGGATGCGGGCCACAGACGAAACCGCTTGAACCATTCCGCTCGGCAAATCTGTGATATTTCTCTGCCTTAGATAAGGTTAGGAAGCCTGTGAATAAACTATCTAGAGATTTAAAATTGCATTTTTTTTCTATGGTACACATCCGAATGGCAATATGAATTATGATAACCAAAAGATAATATTTATTTATTTTCCGTTGTTCGTTCTTTCACAATTTTCTGCGTTTCACTATACTTGTTCCGGAACCGCAATTCTTGATATTACTAAGCTGTGACGGCCTCTGTGTCACTCTTGCACGAACACGCTATTTCCTGATACACGTGGAGACGTTATGGCTGACATATTGGACTACTTAGTCGCTAGACCTCACACAACACACGGGTCATTTCAGAAACGCGTTTTCTCACTCTTAGTTCGATCGTCAAATGTTTTTGCTTTCAAGTTTACAATATCAGAAGTGCGTGTTTTTATTTGCTTTGCCTTCTTCAGTATTATATATCATGCTGAGAGCATGTTAGTGACAGTTTGATAAAATTTAGTACTTAAACACGTTTTGTAAATCGTGAAGAAACCATACATAAGAAGGCAAAGCGCTTAGAGGATCTATAATTAATCTGGCGTGAATGTACAAATGGATGTTCTCAGTACGCGGGCTTGTAACATCTTGGAGTTTTTTGAGAATTTTATCTTTATTTCTCACGCTGTTCTGATCATCTTGGTTCTTAATATAATAATCTAATAGGTCTGCCTCATTAGTTTATATAGAAAAGCAGGTATAAAATTCACAATAATTACAATGACTGTGTAATATATTAGAGGTGACATATGTGTCAGGTATGAGGTTGTATTTCGAAGCTGCCAGATTCGATTGTCATTTGGCCGGCAGTGTGACCTTGGGCTATTCCACGGTTTTCTTTGATCAATAAGCGAGTGATGGAGTGGTTTCTCCTCAAATATAGATTTCCTGTGAATTTCCTCTTCCTGTTCTCATAGTTAACTTTCATTTGTTTTATCTACAAATACTTCAGGACTGCGATGAGGCGTCGGTGATTGTTCGTGGCGGCTAAACGGTGCAATTTACGATGGAGGATGTTTCCTTCATTCTGATTGAACAACTGGAGCCCTTTGTGGGAACATTTGGATTTATTCGGAGAATCCAGGTTGAAGATGACTCAGGAGACGTTAAGCCAGCATCCAGATTGGATCATTCCGGAATACGTAGGATCCCTCCCTGGTAGTTTGGATCAGTTTCCCATCAGGTTATCCCCTATTTTCGGGTACGTTGGAAGCACAAAGGAACAATACTTTATACTTAGGGAGTTGAGCTTCAGTGCTGTGTCGAGATTTCGCAATACATGTTTTGAGGCTCCTGAACAATTTTTCAGAAAAAGATCATGTATGTGCTCGCATGTGTTTGTGTGAACGTTGTAACTAAATGCAAAAAGACAAATACAGAAAGACCTTCAAGATAACCAATCCCTCCACCCCAAAATATATTTTATGTAGCACATTTTTTTTACAAAATAGTTCTAAAGATTTTGATTAAACTGAGAAATTTTGAAGATATTTACATGTTTAAAAAATGTATATCTTGTGTCTTCTGGGAATGGCCTGTAAGTTGTTTTAATTCTGTATGAAATTTTTATAACTGGAGTTTAAGAGAAAATTCACTACATGAAAAATTTAAATTTCTTTAAAATATCGATATATAAATTTGATTTTAGTTAATTTTTAATGATGAATATTAACATTATTTATATGAGATTTAAAACACATTTATGGAGTGTTATTAATGATGTGAGTTAAAAAGGCATACATTAATTCAGGTCAAAGCAATACACAGAAATATAGAGTTGATACAGACTAAAGCATACTGCATAACAAAAAATGATAAATGAATACTAATGTAAAACTAGCACAAAATAGAGAAAATTCACAAAATTAGCCTCAAACTTGCTGACGTGACCTATGCATAAAATGAATGAAAGCTGCACGTAATACCGAACAGAACAATGAAAATCGGAACTTTGGCAACTGAGAACTCCAACTGGTTTTAGCCTCTGTTTGTCGATTCTTTAAAATTAGGATTGCTATTGGTTTTCAGAGACAAGGATTGAAACTTTCCGTTAACTGGGTTGTGAAAATAGATTTGTAACAGAGTGTTGTAAAACTACTGATCGGTAGAGCACCTGCGGTGCTAAGGGTGCCGGGTGCGATTCCCGGCGTTGGGGGTAGGGATTTTTCTCGGTCCAGGGTAAATTTTCATCTTCCCCAGAGTCTGAAAGTATGAATGAGAGTGCGAATGTGTTCGTGATCTAATGATTAAAACCCAACGAATACCAGTTAACACCTTCAATGTGTTCCAAAGGAGAAAGGCTGCCGATATGAACATGGAACAAATAATAATAAAAAAATACTAAACTCACTTCAGTACCAAACATACATAATATGGGCAATGGTGGATAGGCTAATTTAGCGGGAACGTTGCTTTCCACATTCCAGAAGAGTAGTCACTTATAAAATAACTTTCTAAATATGCAAAGGTTCTGCAGGTTCTTCAGGAGTAAAAGCATTGGGAAAATCTTCGATTTCGCATTTATATCGCACTTTAAGTTCTTTTCGTACTATATCGCATTTGCGAAAAATCACCACCCCAAATTATAATTCATTATTTACCTTACCTGGTGTTTCTGTTTACACAGATTGCAATGACAACTGCCAAGGATGTCAGCATCGTATGTGCGCAGTTCAGTAAATTATCTCAAAGAATCAATTAAAGGGTAGTTGCTGTGCAGATAAGTTGGCAAACGTCGATAGAGTTCTTAATGTTCTGAAATTTTGCAAGTCAGTGTATTATTATAGAAAGTCTTGCAGTTTCAGCGCAAGAGTCTCAGTGATTTATGTACCGGCCGACGTCTCCTGGCAGTTTTTTAGCCTCCGCCCGAATACTTCATGTATAAATCGTAAATTTTTCTCGAGAGCAGCCGTCTTCTTGGGTGGGTATGCTACATATTCGTATAAATATATATTATATCCCCTCTCCGCAACGTCGGAAAGAGATTTTCTATATATTTTTCAAAACTTGATGGACTTGGTGACAATTTATCTGGATTGTGGTTGAAGTTTCCCTCTATAGTTCTTACCAACCTGTCGCTCGTATGTGTGGTGGGGTTTGGGGTGCTTTGAGGGAGGGATTGGAACCTCGAATCTCACAATTTATGTGCGAACATGACCAGCTTTTCAAGACGAGTCTCTCTATCTATGGTTTCCTTTCCTTTTATATATTTCCTTTGCTTTTTTGTTTCCTTTTGAATGTATGTGGGGAAAGAGAGGAGTGTTGTGGCCTTCTCTCGCTGAAGCTACCAGCAAGAGAGATGGCAGTGTCAAAATACTGATAAATAATAGGTCAAGGTATTATGTACGATGTCTCTTCCCTGGCGTATAGACGAGATATATTGTTGGTATCATTTCTTTCCATTCCCAAAGGTTTACTAGCAGCATGTTACGGATCTCAATGCTGGCTCCAGGACATAGCAGGCTATTTGTTGGGAATTACCGGAATAAACTTATGACGTAGTATTTCGTGTGTCTATTTATTTTCTTAGCCAATGTCCTGCTTCTTAAGGTTAGATTTCCAAAACGTGTTCTTGCTTAGAGTGCTGCAGTACTTTGTGTAGCAAAAAGCGATTACGTCACAATTGTATGCACTGCTTTATCTCACTTAACTGTAGTGCTAAATATAATATTACAAAATATAAAAGGTCCTAAAAATTCAGTATTTACTAATTCTGCACAATATTAACCTCAGAGAATAACAAGACTCTCATACACCTGTTCTTAATATAACATACTTTATATATAGTAAATATATTACTGCTTCTTAAATAAAGTACTTCATATCATACTACAGCTCGAAAACAATATAACTGCTGATTAACTGTGGTTAACTCCACATAAAAATTCTGTTTGGTATGAATCGTATCATTTAACATGACCGGCATTTGTTTAGTAAGGTTTGTTTATCTTTAACAGTTTTACAGAGGTCACTCAGAATGGACAGTACATAAGAGAATACCAGAAATACAAGACATGCATTTCATTTATCGTAAACATATCGAAAAAAATGGTTTTAATCAAAATCTCTAAAGTATCTTGGAGAAAATCCAAATCTCAAATTGAGAAAATTCCAGTTACATCCTTGGAGTATGGAATATCTAAATACCAAATCCTTTTCATTTTCTTTTAGCTACATAGAGGAACATACAGATATTTATGAACACACACATGCATTTGTACACGCCTCGGTAGCGTAGATGGTAACGTGTCCGCCTCACGTCCAAGAGGTCCGGAGTTCGACGCTTGGTCAGGCTGAGTTATCTAGATACATTTTTTCCGGGGTTCTCCTTATACTGAAAGATGAATGTTGGGTCACTTTAAGCTCATAGACCCTGGGCTCGTTTGAGCATCGCTTTACTCATTTCATTCATCGTGAACCTTTTGTAAAATGGCCTTTTTGGACTCAATGAAGCCCAAAATCTGGATATGCACTACGCTCTGTACCAACTATGTCCACGGTAGAATATTTAAAACTAATCTAATGATATATTCATATTGATTTCTCTACCCATTCTTCAACACCAGACTTACAAAGCTTTATTCATCTACGTAAATGTCAATCACTTTTAGAAATGGTTTAATTACATTTCTGTAAGTACAATGGGATTGTGGACATACAACAGACTTAAAGAACAGTCAAATATTTTAAGATCGGAACAATGTGAAATTTGGCTTGCTGTTAAATTACCAGGACTTTAAAAAAGGGAATAATGACTTTCTATTTGGCAAAAGTAAAAGAATTCGAAAATTCAAATAAGTATCAGGAAATATCACGGAAATGGTTAACGTCACACAAAAATAATACAACTATGGTATTAGCGACATACACATTTTATGTACAGCAAAATATTATCATCACCTATAGTTTATAAGTTAGGCAACGTCAAAAAGGATGCAGGATACTTCAGAAGTTGTTTCTAGAAAGCTCAACATTCTTTCTTTTTTCATTAATGTGTTTTCAAATTATGGTATATCAATTAAAATAGTTGAGCCACTATTGAGAACTTCATTCCATAAATATTTCTGTGTAAAGAATAGCTTTTCTGTGATAGGATTTTCTTGAAGGGTTGCGTCATGTCCTGGGAAAATGCTAAATTTAAATACCAAAGTTAGTTTTTTTGGCAATGTTGTACACACACGCACACACGTACTCTCACTCACTCACTCACTCACTCACTCACTCACTCACTCACTCACTCACTCACTCACTCACTCACTCGCTCACTCGCTCACTAACTCACTCACTCGCTCACTCACGACTATTTTCTAAAATTTTATTTCTTTTTCTTTTATTCAGGGGACCATAGAACTTATACCAGTTAAATCACGGTATTGAAATTTTACATGAAATATAAACCTTCCTTTTTAGCAAATATAAATATGGTAGAGAAAATAAAAGGGCTATTATGGTACAAATAAAGTATAAAATAAGTAATAAACCCTGGCGCGACAGCCGTAAGAGAGCCAAGACCTACCAACTCGACTGCCGACCTCACGTCCACTTACGCAAGGCAGAGGTGAGCGATCATTCAACTGATACGGGGAGAATATATTAGCATTTCGGCATCCCCCAGGGCCCTTACCTAATATAGCGTAAGCTACTCACTTTCCTCAGGATGCTGAGTGAACATCGGTGCCATACCCGGGATGGAAAATCCACACCCCATGTGTGGGATCGAACCCGGGTCACTTTCCGTGGCCACGGACCAAGGCATGCTGCCTTAGCACGCTACGCCACGGACAAGACTCATGGTGGGACTAATACTTACAAATATTCAATGATTTAGTTTGGTTAGCAGATGGATAATAAGAGGAATTGCGCCTATTCAATGAACAACGAAGTCATTTGAAGGCTTCTGCTTAAATGGCTAAGTCAGGAAAACAAAATAGCCAAAGTGTTATATGTATGCTGTATTTCAGCCTTCCAGGTCACTAATTGTAAGAAGGCTCCTGTCTCTTCTTTCTAGTATTGCCAATTCAAATTCGTTTGAGTTCTTCCTTCTTCTTAACTGGTGTGCTTCCATGTATATCCACAATTTCTCAAATGCTTTCATTATATTAAACAAACCATCGTAACAGAGCAGTATAGACAGTTTTTTTCTAAAGCTAACAAAACCTGCCATAGGTACTTCAAAATGTAGAGTACACTTCTAATTAGAATGATATACATTTGTAGCTTCTTCTTCTTCTTCTTCTTCTTCTTCTTCTTCTTCTTCTTCTTCTTCTTCTTCTTCTTCTTCTTCTTCTTCTTCTTCTTCTTCTTCTTCTTCTTCTTCTTCTTCTTCTTCTTCTTCTTCTTCTTCTTCTTCTTCTTCTTCTTCTTCTTCTTCTTCTTCTTCTTCTTCTTCTTCTTCTTCTTCTTCTTCTTCTTCTTCTTCTTCTTCTTCTTCTTCTTCTTCTTCTTCTTCTTCTTCTTCTTCTTCTTCTTCTTCTTCTTCTTCTTCTTCTTCTTCTTCTTCTTCTTCTTCTTCTTCTTCTTCTTCTTCTTCTTCTTCTTCTTCTTCTTCTTCTTCTTCTTCTTCTTCTTCTTCTTCTTCTTCTTCTTCTTCTTCTTCTTCTTCTTCTTCTTCTTCTTCTTCTTCTTCTTCTTCTTCTTCTTCTTCTTCTTCTTCTTCTTCTTCTTCTTCTTCTTCTTCTTCTTCTTCTTCTTCTTCTTCTTCTTCTTCTTCTTCTTCTTCTTCTTCTTCTTCTTCTTCTTCTTCTTCTTCTTCTTCTTCTTCTTCTTCTTCTTCTTCTTCTTCTTCTTCTTCTTCTTCTTCTTCTTCTTCTTCTTCTTCTTCTTCTTCTTCTTCTTCTTCTTCCTCTCCAGCTTGGTTTAGCTCATTTAGCATATTCCGGCTCCAAAGTCTTGTTCCTTCCATCTTTTCCTCGGACTTTCTAGGTTTATTCACCCTTGTGGTTGGTAATTATATGCTATTTTAGGAACTATATTTTCTTCCATCATATTTTGATGCTGCTTCCAGTTGGTTCTACATTCTATTATTGCTTTATTTAATTCTACTATTTTAATTGTTGTAGTATTTCATCATTTTAATTCTTGTCTGGTTTTGTATATCCAGCTATGCTTCTAAGGAATTTCATTTCTACTGTTTGTATATTTATTTTATGTTGTACCGTCATTGTCCAATTTGGACAGCCATTGTTCTATTCGGTTTTACTACAGAATCTTTTCTTGCTTTATTCTTTAGTGTTCTTTTCATTGTACCTGTTATATAGTTAAATTTATTTAGTGTTTTATCGAAGTCTGTTACCGATTTTGTGATATTTCACAACCAAGGAAATCGACATTTGTTAACTAGTTTTATTTTTAGAACTATTTTAGACGGAACCGGGTGAATACCTTTAAATGCTAGAGTTTTTGTTTTGCTTATAGATATTTATAACTTGTATGTTTTTGCTATTTGATATAACTTATATACCACTCTATGAAGACCATTCTCGCTTTTTGCTATTAATATTTGATCATCTGTGGAGACCATTGCTTTTACTGTTCTGGTCCCTAGATTGATTCCCCCTGTCGTTTGCTGATTCCATGACTCGATCGTATCGCTGCAACAGTATAATTTTTTCATAATGTGCGAGATGATGGATGGTTAATTATTCTCACCTTTGGTGACGATCTGGTAGAATAGTAGATGCCTCGGCCACAGGAGCAATGAGTCTTATGTCTGCCGTGGTATTGGAGCGAGAATTATTTTATGCTCTTATGGTTGGAAAATAACAATCCCTCTCCTTTAAATATCTTGAAATTTATTCCGAAAAACCATTAATATATTCTATCACAATTTTAACTTTTGTAGATTCTGCCCCTTCATAAAATGATTATTGTTGCATCGTTGTACTATAAGTTTCTGCAGAATTGCAGAACGACACCATGCAAGAAAGTCTTACTACGACGGTAATCTTGTGCAGAATTACCCCAAACCATGTGAATATTCTGGAGTCTTTGCGAATGATATTTCCAGAACATCTAAATTACTTCTATCCTATTGGCCCACGTCACAACATTACGTAATTACATTATTATAATAACCATAGGAACACTATATCGTAAGTTGTATCATTTTGTGACTTACCCAGTTTCACAACTTATGTTATACAAATTACCTTTTCCAGAACAATCCAGAACGAATTCCCAAATACTTGTAAAAATATGAAATAACCGTTACATATATAAAATAAAAAGATTGGTTGATACTGGGCAACCTTGTATAGCTCCTTTTGTAATCAGTCTTAGTTTCGGTTATTTATCAGTTATTTATATTAATAACTTTGAATTTTATCAAATACTGCTACTCCAGATAACTTTATTATTATCCATAATATATATATATTTGATAATAGTAATATTCACATTTTTAATTATTCTTTCTTTTGTTTTATTGCTAAGTTTAGCTCTTGAGGTCATTAATAATTAGAAGTATTCAAATTCTGGTCCTGCTTTGAACACTCTATTTTAATAGTATTTGGTATTATCTTCATCTATATATTTTCTCTTAGTCGTTTCTGATATTCTATTTGTTCCTAATCATCTTTATCTTGTGCAACAATCTTTCGGTCGTCCCTTTGTTGATTTCAGCCTTGGGTTTCATAATTATTTATAGTGTTAAACTAGTAAGGACGAACCATTTGATGCCTTCTTGGAAAGTAAACGAATAAGGCATCAATCACTGTTAACCTTTCTGAGGAGAAAAATCAAAACGCTTCAAATTCAACTGTCATGCATCAAATTTAGTTTAACAAGAGGCGCGCGCGTGCAAATACACAAGGAGAGCAAAGGGATTGCAAAAACATGTTTGTTTTTTTCAAGTATTTGTGTTATATCTTTCGGTTCCTGTAAATTAGATCCGTTAAAGTAATTCTAAGTTAGCTTCTGTAATGATTAGCAACCAAGGAAGAAGATATGATCTGTTTCCCTTGGCCACTTCTGTACCATCCAGATCCATTGTGTGCTGGGGATAAATTCTTCCATAGAAGAAGGATTGGTCGGATAAAGAATTCAAAGCCGGGTCTCCCTCTGTATTTGCATAAGAAATGTCATCCGAGGAAAGAAAGGAATAAGAGGAGAAGGAATCGTGTGTAAAGGAAAAAACCAAACCAATCGTGAAGAAAGTTAAGCAATAAGAGATGACACAAGAGGCATCTCTTCCAGTCAATCCTCCTCCTTGTCTTGTCCCCCTCCCTCCCTAAAAATGCTTTTCTTATTTAGATAGAGCAGAACAAGAAGAGGACAACAAAAGACGAATGTCTAGCGTATGCATGCATGCGTGCGCCTTCACCCGTTTTTGTTTGAGCTTGACTGGTTTGCCTGATACGATGATGGAGATGCTCCCGATCGAAAGACATCTCTCCTTCTTTAGGCCTTTTTTCCCTCTTTTCATCTTTGGAAGTTGTGAAAAGAAGCATTATTAGTAGTGGCTAAGAAAATAAAGAGTAGGAATTCCAGAACTTTAAAGTTTCTTATTGGGCGTTCATAGGTATAACTAAGTTTTGAGAGTATATATTAGTTTAATAATGAACTGTTATATGCATGTTTATATTACATTTTCTGTCTATCTCTTTCATAAACTCTGCGTACTCTATCTACTTCCTATAAATTTAGATAAACTTATATACTTACAAATAAATTTTTGCCCATGGATGCATATGTTCAAGTAATAGATACTTAAAGAATTGGTCCTATGTGATAACTTTAAAATTTAATGTCATTGTGAATGATCTCATGGAAAGAAAAAAAAAGTGGCTTCCTGGTTGAAAAAATCACAAATATTTGAAAATAGAAACAATGAACAAGGAATTTCTCGGAAGTAGTTCTCTCTTTACCCTCCTCGTAAGGAATTTCATTACAAGTTAGTGCTCTGGGTCAGATGCCTGTCGAGGAGCAATCAAACTTTGGATCAGAGATAAACCAGGCTGGGTGATCAGCCGGAAGCTTATTGGGGGATTGGGCCACAATGTTGGGCCCATTGTTCCTGTGCCTCTAATCGGAGGCACCCCCGAGAGGAAGGATGAGGTGAAGGAGACAGAGGGCGGCCGAACCAAGGAGCCACGACAGTACAGAGGGCATGGTACCTACAGTTTACTTGGATAGAGACCTCCCCCGACAGGCCAGGACAGCGAACTCGCTCCCCTACAGCGGGACGTCAACGAGCCCAGCAACCGAGCCCTAATGGTCCCAGGCAGGCGATCCAGGCCTTGAATTTCCCTGGCTGGTGGTCCCAAAATGGTCCCAGCAGAGGAGCGGAGACCGACGACCGACCTACCGGAGGAGGAAGTAATTTTCCTCAGAGCATATCATCCCACCATGCACCGCCGAGACACCCGCCGACACTTCTACCCTGAAAGAGAAAACCAGATTAGAGATGATATGAATTGATAATGGAGATGAAATGGAGTGACAGAAATTCGGGGGATGTAATTAAACTAACCAGCGTTCGCCTAGCGACCCGGGAAAACCCCCAAAATGTCCCATAGGTCAGGTAGGTTGGCCACGGGAATTGAACCCGGGCCTCTCGAATGCGGGCCACAGACGAATCCGCCTGAGCCATCCCGCTCTGTCGGAAGCTTACTGCAAATTTGTATAAGGAAGTGATATGAATTAAGAGTCAAACGGGTTACAATATATGTGATGTTGGAAAAGCCACCGCTTTGTGCAGCACAAGTGCCACATACGATGCTCTAAGATTGAATCCTGGTCTAATTAATAAAACGTAAGCGGTTTATTTACTTGGCCACGGCATCAACAGAAACAACTAACTATACATACACTTATATAAAATAAATTTCGTGCTTAAATGAGGCATAAAGTGTTTGGGTAGTAATATTTTCTTTGCTTCTTAGGTTAGAGCTTCATTTTCAATATTTTAGTGCTTTTATGCATATTGTTTTGCTGCATAAAATAAGCTGCACACTTTATCTGCAAGAGAGTATATATTCAGTATTTTATTGGAGCAGAATGAATTCCAGTGGCGGAATCAAGGTCATATTTGTCCGATCTATTTTCTTACAGTAATTTACTTACCTCTGCTGACTCTACTGACACAGCCTCCTTTTTCGCTGGACTTCATTGTATTTTCCAGTCTGTTTGTCTCTTAAAATGGAACTTGATAGTGAAAAGTAACCGGATCTGTATATTTCTGAAAAAAAAAATAGTAATAATAAATATGTGATTGTTGAAACCTGAAAAAGAATAAATAAAAACAATACGGAGCCTACCGAAATACATGGATTGGTTATTCTTGTTTATACTGCATATGACGAAAACCAATAATAAAAGTAACAATATACTAGGAGTACATAGATATTCACTTCATACCGTGTATTGTTAGATAGTATAATTTAAACTGGACCGTCGTCCAGTAGTTATAAAAATAATAAGTGTAACGATTCTGTTTTAAAACAGCAAATATGCAATATATTTAATTAAAGTAGTGAAATAATGTCACTTAAGCCCTGGACTGATTTAGGTTTCACAGTTGCACAAAGACCATGATGACTGAGAATGTCTTCAGAACCTCTTCCCAGAAAATTCAAGATAGGAAGTACATTAAGCTTACGTTGTAGGCATAGGACTGTTTAATCATAATTATCAGTATTATTGTTGAGAAAATAAAAACTAAAAATAGGTACTGGGAGGTGTATCTTGAAAATTACGTAACGTATCGTTGGAAGATGTTGAACTAAACGAAAATTCGTTTTTGAATTACCTGTTCACAGAGCTGGACATACACACATAAACTTTTTATTCCTAAAAGTGCTGTTTTGTGAAATTTCGGTACAAAACTTTTGGATGTAATGCATTACTGCCTCTACTTACCATACTTAAGCGACAGAGGAAGTAAATAGCACTATCTGTGTCTGCAGAAATGGTATCTATGTATCTGAAAAGCTGATTTTGTCATAAAAGTAAAATACAATTCCTTAATCTATATAAATAACATTGGGTCAGCGTCTGTATTTTTGTGGTCAGACTGGGGTTAAACCTCGAACAAGAACTCTTTAATTCATTGTATAGTTTGAGTAACCTATAGAACTTTCAATCTCAGAAACCGGTTTTTGGTAGTAGTTTTTGAAAATTTTGAAAAATTATTTGTGCATTTTGCAAATGCATAACTATTGAGTGAACAGGGAGTGCAAATGAATGTTTAGGATTTTATATGATCAATATTAATCATTTTTCATCATTATAATTTAGAAATTGTACAACTACAAGGAATACCTCGTACACTGAAAATTCTTTTGCGATATTATCTGTCAGAAGGAAGGAATAAAGAAGGGAAACTGCAGGAAACTAGAGATCGCAGGCAGACAGTAACTTAAAGGAGATTAGTTTCTAATAGCCTCAAGAGACATTTCACTACTGTAGCTGCCTATGGAGGCAATAACATCACGTGGATCAAGAAGCCATCTCATGTCCTCCTTGGATAATTTTTCTTTAAGCAAGGATCTGCAGCAGATGATGGGCGCTCAACTACGGCGGTCATCAGCGCCCTTTAAGAAACTACTCATGGCAAAAGCCATATATAAAACTTTCTAAAAACTATATAAGTGTAACAAAACCTATTAAAAATACACGTACATAAAAAACATCAATCAAAACCTACTAAAAATTTCGTTCACTAAATCCTAAACTCTAAACTAGACAAGAATCTAAAAACCTTCTGCACGGGTCTCCACGCACGGCCTACACGTGGGTGGGCCTGTTGACTGTCTCCCTCAACCACGAAGAGGAGCCCACACGAGGGAGACTGTTGGCTCGGGACCCCGGGTGCGCCAAACCCGTACCTACAGAAGTAGGCCCCTGGGGGGGAGGGGATCTGCAGCATTTGACCAGCATGCTCATACACCACGTAGCCTAGCAGGACACCTATCGGATGAGAAAGGAAGCAGACTGAATGGAAATTATTTAAGGAAATCATAGAAGATGAGAAAGTAATCGAACTTTGAGCTACTAATTAGCGAAAACTACAACTTAAGGTTGACGGGAATAGAGCTTCGGACCTTCCAAGTGTGACCCTCGGAGTTACAGTGGTGCCATCTTGCTTTGTATCATCTTTACTAAGTTTTGAATCTCTTTCAAGATGCATTCCTTCCGTTCCCATCTCTTCATCCCTCCCCTGTTCTTCCTATATTCCCTTTGTCTGCTGCCTCGTGTTCTTTGAACATCTTTGGTAATCTCTCCTTATTCCTCCTTTGAATATAGCATCTCCAATTTTCCATATTTTGAATACTTCTTCAGTTGACTTCAATGTTTCCAATTCGCTTTTATATTCTAACACTGTTACAGTCTATCAAAGAGTATATAGCAACAGATTGTAAGCGTTTCGTTTTGGTTGTTTCAATGTTTCTCTTTTGCTTCCCGTTTAAGGCCCGCATTTCATTTAAACATAACAGAATAAGGGCCATCATTGTCTTATAAAATTTAATGTAGGTATCTCCTTCCTCGTTTTATTAGTTCTGTGACAAACACGCAAACGTGCTTTATTTGTCAATAAATCGTTAGCAGATACTATCTTGAAATCAGCCTTCCTTTTACTCAAATGCAGCACTTCGAAAGGCCTTTACAATGACCTTTTATGTACCTTCAGTACTCATCCTTTGTTGTGCCAGTAATTCTTCCAGCATATATACAAGATTTGATTCCTGCACGGAGACACATGCCGATTTAGAATACGATTCCGATATTTTCACGTAAACTGCTTCGCTTTTGTTTCCATAGCTAGGTGACTCCTTACCACGGAACTTAGAATGTAATGCATTTCTGATTCGTAAACTGCTACACGGCATCGACTCCTTCCCCATGAAACCGCACTCAACGCAAAGGTCTAAGCACCAAACACACCGCTCTATTACTCACAACTGACTGCTGTCGTCCTTGTCTGGCGCGATAGATCTTTCTAGAACTGAAGGCCTCTGGAATTAGGTCGCGAAAGCTCTTTTGCCTAGTAATAACATGACGCACATTCTGACGTTAGCTGTCCATGAACGCATCTTTATTTCTTACGGCAACTTGCTTCCTCATTTGTGACGTAAGCCAGTAGCTGTTTTTGAGTGCGTATCAATTTCTCAGGTAGAATTGCAAGATTGCCGAAGTGACACTACCAGCTACGTCATACACAAGATAACACTTAAGGATTACATTGGCTAAGTTTCTTGGATATACAAATGGCAATCTAAAGGAAGACTTTATTATTTATCATAACCTTTCTTTGTCCATTGTCTTTAAGTGTCCACTTCGTGATTTATTTGTTTATATTTTCATATCATTTAATTTGTAGTTCCACTTGTTAAAATTTCTTTACCTATGGTAACTCAAATTGTTTTACGCCACTTTTCTACTTGGCCATATCGCGACGGATCTCCTAGGTGGTATCTCGTGATCGGTGTGTGGTCAACATTTAGTTTTCCTAGATCTTATTCCTGTACCATACCAGCTTCTTTCATCACGTGTTAACTGAGGCTTTATTGGTGGGTAACTGTGACCGTGGTTCTGCGACGGCATGTGACTGCTTCGACACAGATCAACACAGAGATGTCAGTATTAAGTAACATATTTATATTGTGCCGTGAGGCTACCTACCTTAACCATCTATGAAAGTTATCAACGCATTTGCTATTACCATCTAATTTCAGTTATACTTTTGTGGGACTTTCCGCTGAGATATTAAATATTCATTCCTGTGTTTATCTTGGCAATTGACGTAAACTACGAAAAGGGTGGTGGCAGGGGGGAACAGGCTAATTCTTGGCTCAGGGAATTTGAACACGACCTTCAGATTGCGGCCACTATTTCAGCCATCCCACTCTAAGATAGCTTCAGCTCAACCCAATCTTTCGATATGGGGATTGCAATTAAAATATATTTTGAAAATCCCTAATGCAATTGCCCCTGCGTGAGTGTGTGCATGTGTATGTTTGCAAAACTCAAAATGAAGCATACAACACTTGATAGTAAGTTCACCATCATCCCAAGGTGCAACACTAGAACTTTAAAGAAAATGTTCCATCTCAGACTACTATTTTTATCAAGAAAGCTCTATTCTTTTTTATGTTCTAATGGCATATATATTTTGATTAAAATAAATCATATTTAAGATAATTCCATGACAAGTACATTCGTATTTTTAATTGTCAGATACGCGTGAAGGCCTCCTTATTTTGAAGAATTTAGTATAACTCGTTATTAATTATAGGTTATATACTAAAGCTTATTAAAATGGGGTTCTCATTAAACCACACAATATCTGTCAAGTAATTATTCTTGTAGATTTAATCCTTTTAAAACTGTCTATAATTGAATAACTAGGTACGTGTAATTTTTCATATACTAGGTCTCTAATGACTTCTTTCTCGTAGAATGTAAAAGAACGAAATGACAGAGCCCTCACAGAACGTTTATCTTGTAAGAGATTTGACTGTTGCTAAGTCTTTTGCATTCCCCTTGGACCTTAACCGAAATGTGCATTAAAATTTCAACTAAAAAGAAGCAGATAGAGGAAGCTGCATTATAGGAATGGTGACAGTTACAGTGCGTATAGAAGGTTATGAAAACTGAGCACATAAGGAATTTTGTTCCTAATTGTTATGGAATACTCCTTTAGTGCTGGAGAACAAATACATTTTTTTGTTAATGTCGATGTCAGTTACCAGGAGTATAACAGCACCACCACTGTGTCAAACTTTCGTCCCACAGGAATTCTTTTACGTGCCAGTAAATCTGTGACATGAGGCTGCCGCTTTTAAGCACACTAAAACGACTAAGGGAAGATCTCTGAAAGTTATGACGTAGACTTGCCAAAGTCTATTGTGGCCAGGCCACCATGCTCTCAGGAGAAAGGTATGAAGTGAGGAAGCCATAGGAGGCTAAATGTCGTAGGCAGACAGCCCAAGAGACGTGCGGAAAAGTACATAGACAGGGCGATGAACGACTCGCCGACCAAACAGTCCTCTAGTGTCCATGGGATGTACTGTTTCCCTTGAGCAAGAATTTGCGCTATCTGCCTGGCATGTTCTGCCCGCCACGAAACCTTAAAACGCACTTGAAAAATGAGAAGAAAAGGGAGTGAAAAATTAGTGAAGAAAGGAAATCACTCCAGCATTCGCCTTGCCTAAAGAAACCCACATGTAAAACTCAAGGTGAGAGTGGAGGACGACGGGAATTGAATCCGGACCTCCGAAATGAGGGTCTGACACATTACGGTGGAGCCCTCTTGCTAAGTGCATAGGTATTTTTTAGACATGGCGTATGACGTAATGTGGCGCAGTAGTTTATGGTTGAATCCAACTGTTTGTAAGAAAAAAGGGTGTCAGGTTAGTCATCTGTCATATAACCCACTAGCTTTATCAGTAATCTGCTGGTGAAAGCAGAGATCTTACCTCTACCATTGATTTGTATGACGTCATTCGCACATATCCGAGCAAGGTCACGCGTCACCTCTAAAAAGTGCCTCTGTATATACAGACTTACGGGAATTTTTAAACTAGTTGGTGGGGAAGGAATGCAGGTATTAGAAATAGAACATTGCAAATATTATCACAGCTTCGTTAGCTTTTAAGATTTGTTTCGCCCGCCTCGGTAGCGTAGATGGTAGCATGTCTACCTCACATTCAAGAGGTCCCGAGTTCGAATCTCGGTCAGGGTGAGTTACCTGGATAAGGTCTTATTAGTGGTTTTCCCTTATCCTTCAAGATGAATGTCGGGTAACTCTAAGCTCCACGGACCCTGAACTCATTTGAGCATCATTTCACCAATTCACTCACCGTCAGATATGACAACGTTGGAGGAATGTTTCACCTAGTTACTATTCTTAAAAATTTGTGAATAATAGTCTCAGATTTAAGATTCAACGTTTAAATTTTCGTAATTATATATTAAATTGTTATGTATTAGTTCTCTTAAACACCTTATTGACCCATAAAATGGCTTACTAGATAAAATGTACCAGTTTCTAGAAACTAATTTGAAGCAGATAGTTGATATTAAGTACATAGTAGATCATTCTGCCTTACTTTATTCAAATAAGAAAATTAAGCTTGAAATAGTATTTGCTTCTGTTCATTTTTTGTGGAAAGGAAATAAACAAAGGACAGCTTCTAAAAATTTTAATTAAAATCTACAAGTTTTAAAATGTGCCATTATTAAAAATATAAGTTTGGTTCAGCACTTAGAGTAAGTGATATCACATGGGTGTGTTACATCTTAGCCCTGAAACATTTTATAATAATTTTGAGAATAAAGAATATTGTTTGGAAACATGCAGATTTTGTATTATCGCGAAAACCATTAGAGGTTTGTCCTCAGGCTGTAGATGATAACATCGAAGAATACGAAGCGCCTGGTTTACCACACGCGTAGACGGTTGCGTGTCTGCCTCACGCTCAAGAGTTCGCGAGTTCGAATCTCTCTCAGGGTGAGTTACCTGGTTAAGGCTTTCTTAGGTTTTTTCCTTATCCTGAAAGACGAATGTTAGGTAACTCTAATCTCCATGGACCCCGGACTCACTGTAGCATCATTTTACCGATTCCATTCATCATCCGTTATGAGGGTATAAATTACAAAAAAGAAGTGGAATTTGGACGCCTTATACACAACTGAGAAGACATGTTGACCTTTCTGTAATCTTTGATGCATTTCGTCCGACGTCGATGGTCGGAGAAAACATTTCGCTGGAACTTGTTAACCAAACGAGTTGTGATTTCCGTAAGGCAACGTCGGCGAAACCGTTCTTGGACTTGAGAAGGACGGCACATTGAGTCTGGACGTTACTTACGACATTTATTTGTTATTGTGTACTCAATATCTTTCAGATGACCGACAATCAAAGTGCAAAGCTTGCCATTTTCTAAAAACTCTTTTAAACTCAACGGCATCTTTTTTATTCTAAAACAAGAATTGCAGAATATAGTTGTATAAGAAACCGAAGTATTTCATTTTGTCATTTTATAATTCACAGTTCATGGACACTCTGTTTATGTTTAGAAACATGAGGAAGGTTTTCTCATTGAGTTTCCAAAGAGCTGTATTTAAAGTTGGGGTATTGGTTTGCTTGATGACGCAGCTTTTCACTGGGTTTCCTTTGAAGAGGCAAAGTATGTTTCCGTCCAAAGATACGATTCTTTGTATAGACGCCAAAGAGTTTACTGAATGTTTCAAAGAAACAGCATGGTTTACTTTCATGCTCGGGTAAGCAACATCGATTTGTGAAAGGTGTCCCAACGTTTTCCGCGTTTTCCAGCTCCAAGTGTTTAAAAGAAAACCTAACTGAATGTGAAATATTAAACACTTTAGGTGTTGAGTATTTAGATACCAGTTGTCAAACTAAGAGTATGTTGTTAATAACCTCATTTGAAAATAAGATGGAGTGTACGAAACTTCTCACATACTTCAAACTGTTTTGAGAGCTTTTAAGTTAACTTTAATGACAGATCTATTAATACACATAGTCACTCTGTAGAGTGACAGGTAAAAGGGGCTGTAAGATGATATTTTTGAAGAAGCTGTTCATTTTTCTGTATCTGAAGTTTAAATGGAAATAAAATCTTAGCGTTTGCTTTAATTAATTTCAAATATATTTTTGTTTTAAATTATATATTCTTAAAATTGTGTTCTCTTAGCCTATTTAGAGCATTTTTTTTCAAAAGTCTCCAGAAACCATATGCAATTTCAAGGTTTAAGTAATGCAGAAAGAATATTTGACCCATTAAGAGTTCCAAAATATATCTTATACCGTAAACTATGATGGTTTTTGGTGATCTTGACTCCTCCGAACCAAAGAATGAGAGGGAGGGAGAGGGAGAAAGAGTGAGAGAAGGAACAGGGGCTTTCCAGTTGAGAAAAGTGTTACACTTGAAAATTCAAACAAAAATCGTGAAGATCTTGGAAATACTTAAGTTCGCCGTAAATAACAAGAAAGGAGCTGACGAAAACTGTATATTTCAAAAGCTGTACCATTTTATTGTTCTTCTGTCTATTTATATCTATACAAATTCATAATGGAGATCATTCAGAGAATATTCCAAGAATATTGAAGATATTCTTTTCGGTTATTTTTCAAATATGTTAAACATTCATTTTATTTTTAAGAAAATAAAAAATAATGAAAATTTCTCCATACGAAGAGTGGTTTGGGATGGAAGGAGCTTTCTTTTAAATCTTCGTGTTTGGAAGATCTACACCTAAATATAAAATTTTGTATATAACGACTCTTCGTTTGTCAATTATGCTGCTTTGTTTTATTTAACTTAGTCTTAATATCTAGATAAAATTAAAGTGTAAGCTAATATTCCAAAATTTAAGGTGGAAATGTAAAGAATCATTCTTGAGTATTTTTGGATAGATTTGTTATAATTTCAGAATTTGTAATTCTTGAATTTTTATATACATTTCATACAAGCAATAGGGCTCATTTTTCCTTAAAATGCTCTTCTTGATGGTTGGAAACTCAATGGACCTCATATGTTTTGAGCTTTATGTTCTTTTGTTTTACAGGAAGATTTGGTCTAGATGTTTATCGGTTACGTAAAAGACTTTCACAATAAGACCATTTCAAACACTTTTCCTGATATAGATTTCCTTTGTAGTTAGAACATGGTATCCGTATACTATCATAATTAAAATCATTAGACTCATTGTTAATTAAAGAAAATTGTTTCAAAAGATGAGCAAGTAGAGATCGTATTTTGGGTAGAATATTCTGTTGTCTCATCCTTGGAGAATGTTTAAGTTAAAGGTCTACCGAATTTGTGCTTTGGAATTGTGAATTACACACATAAATGCGCACGTATATACACACCCAAAGTTTGAAAACCGCGATAATAATTGAAAAGATGTAGCTTCAAGTAGAAGAAAAGGAAATTTTAACATGAATGGGTAGTCAAGTGAGAGTCACCAATTATCTAGATGAAAATCGCTTATTTATGTATATTTATAACCTGGGCACTCTCGATAGATAGCAAGCAATTTATTTATGGTATGCAGCACGCAATACAACGCATTTGCATTCTCTGTGAAATATTGGCCCTTCCCCTTCAGGAGCAAATTTCTAAATAATATTACATCGAACGGCAGAAGGTCCCAGAAGACTACTATAGATCGCTTCTTCTTCCTTCAAGCTCCAGAATAGGCTTGCAGAATCTCTCAGAGACAAGGGATGATATTGCCTGAAATTTCCTAAACAGCACCCATGGGAGGACTGTTCCATCTCAACATCACTCTTGGACCAGAGAGAAAGAGTTGGGTACAAGAGATAAATCCAAGCCCATTTTGTCGCATATTCTGCTTGACATCCAAAAAGAAACAGCTCCCTTACTGCTCGAACGGGCTGGAGGATAGGTCCGTAAATCGATTATGCTGAAACAAGAAAGTGTTTTACTTTACATTTACGTGTGTGAGGTACAAAATCAGACCACGTATGAGCAAGAAATGTGTGCTACCCGCTCTGAATTTCTTTAGTCTGCATATATTCGCATCAAAAGCGAAATATGTGCACAATGCGGTATTATGAGGGTATGGCTTGAAAACAAAATATTAGTTTTACAAAGTTTTACTGCGTTAACGGTATGCTAGAATTCAAAGTTTCTAAATTTATTTAAAAACAAATAATTTAAATTGTCCGATATATTAACACACAAACACGCATTTGTTCATACAGTCTTAAACATATCTATAACAGAAAAACACGACTTTTTTCTACTTCAAGTTCTTGCAGTTAGAAGTTCAGAATATAAGAAAACAAAAGCTGTCTATCGTAATTAAAATATTTATATCAGCATTGATACAACAGTCCCAGAGGTGCTCTCAAATGGATGTGTTCGCCTGGAGCTGGAAAGTTTGTGCACATAAATCAGATAATACGGTCGTTTTACAGGATTCTTCTGCATCCAGTGAGAGCATACAAAAATAAGCTGTGTACAAAACACATTAGGTGTCTATTTTGAGTGGCCACCATACCTTGTAAACTCACTGTTCTGGGCTTCATTCTCAACTGTGGTGAGATATTTTTATTTTCTATATATCTTTTTACCTACTTTAAAAGTTACTCAAGTGGTTGCATTCAACCCAAATCTTTCATGCCAAGTTTCACCAGAAATACATATTTTGAGGCTCCTGGATAAAAAAAATAGCACTTGTAGGTAAAGGTCTGTGTGTGTGTGTGTGTGTGAGAGAGAGAGAGAGAGAGAGAGAGAGAGAGAGAGAAGGGAAGGGCAGAGAAGAGAAGAGCAGAGGAGAGGAGAGGAGAGGTGTGGTGAGGTGAGGAGAGGAGTGCAGAGGTGAGGAGAGGAGTGGTGAAGGGAGTGCAGGGGAGCGGAGGGAAGGAGAGAGCAGGAGAGGAAAGGGGAGGGAAAGGGAGGAGAGGAGATACTAAAACTCAGATAAATACCATACTTGGTACTTTAGTCCAGGAAGTATTACAAATGCGCCACAAAAATTTACAAGATTATCCCCTTCCAAAAATGGTAATACATGAAACAGCCTTTTTAATTTATTGCCCTAATTATTTAATTAAAATTTGCCATATTTCCTATATTTACATGTTAAATCAAATGTCTATTCTAAATTTTCTAGTAAAGTCCTGTCCATTCGGAATATATGTTTATAATTTTGTATAAAACTTTAATACATTTAATGGTAGTAAGTATGTTTTAGACATTAAATAATGTTGCCTTTAATTTTTAATACTTAGTTATGTTTTAACGTAACTAATTTTTTCTCACAATTACATGGAAGTTGTACACAATTAAAAGGCACCAAGCGTATGTCGAAACTCTGACTTTTGGTTTATTTTGCTCTACATTCCTAGTGGCAACAATGAAAGTATTTTTGCAATGGTTTATTTCAATTGTAGATTGAAAAGTAGATTTCCATAAGAATAATTTGTGAAAACTATAAATTTAGTATTTATTTAACTAGCATCATTCACAGTATGGAAGCCTGAATTACGACAATGAATGGAATGTGGAAAATATTATCATTAAGCCAATGTAAATGCAATTATTTCTGAAAAACAACATTGCCATTATATTTAGTAGCTACAACTGTTGCATAAAGAAAACCATGAACAAGTAAAGAGAAAGACACAACTAATAAACTTTATTTGTGGAACAAGAACCGAAATACCCTTAAATCCAGAGGTGCCGGATTTGATTCCCAGCTTTACGCTGGGAACTTTGTTTAGTCATAATTATTCCCCGTTTTCCCTAAGGTCTAGAAGTATGAACGAGAGTGAATGTGTATGGGTGTGATTTTAATGGGACAGTTAAAAGAATACCAATCCAGGTATTAATATAAAGATAGTGAACTTCTGATATGGCTTTAGATATTTTAATGGAAAAGAATAGTCAAAATATTTTTAAACTGTATTAGAAATTGGGAGTTTGAGTGTTGAACCAGGCTTGCAAATCTATATTATTCATATTGTGACTTTGTGGGTTCGTGAAATGAAAAGTCCAATTTCACCACTCAAAAATGTTCTTTATTTCCACCGACTTACAGTTTAACACTTGCCAATTACACAGAATTACGTGCTGCACACAATTACAATTCACCAGTTCGTCCGTTACAATTTCCTTGTACTCGCGATTACGTAAACTCCGATGCACGCACAGTCTTCTCGTTCATTAACACGTCCTTCGCTAGCACGTCAAACACTGACTAACACTGCCTTCTTACACAGAGAACTGTCCTCACTCACACACACTAACCAACTGACTGACTGACTGACTCCGTCTGTCTGCAACCCCCCCTTTATATAGGAACATCGCCGCCTTCCAGTGTCCGCGAGAATGTTCCAGTAAAAGAATGATCGAGAACCAGGTGTGAGAGAAACAGACGGCACAGTCATGTTTTTCCTCCGTCACCACCGCCTGTCACCACTATAAGACAAACGAGGGGAGGGCGTAGCTAACACGGACCTCCCCCGTCTTCCGCTCCCAGCTGCTTTCACAGGGTGTTCCAGCGCTCGCGTTACACTGCTCCCTCCTCAAAGCTGTTCGCCCCGAACAGCCCCATCGTAGCGTGCGAGGCGGTCCAGGTGTACCACCAGCATCTGCCCGGAGTCTGAGCCAGAAGTAGCGCTGCCGTAGTTTGTGACTCATACGGTTCGCTCCCAGGTGTCCTCCTGAAGTACCGGCGTGCACTTCCTCCAAGACTTCCGGGACCTTGCTCCGGGGAAGTACCAACTGTTCTCTCTGCGCCTTCCCATCGGGTGACTCCCATACCCGGAACAGCACGCCCTCTCTGGTCTTCAACGAGTCCCATTGGGCCCAGTGCGACTTGTAGGTGGCGCTCCTCGGTGCGATGTCCTCCCAGGTTGGTCTCGTCCCTGCGTCCACTTCCCTCAAGAGTGGCCCCAAGTCTGCGTCCGCCAGCTGCTCCCTCCTCAGGCCTGTGCTATCCCAGCCTTCAGCAGGCACTGCCACAACTACTCGGACTGCTGCGGCACGCTCCTTCTCTTCCACTCTTGTGCGCTCATGGCCGTCCTGGATCTGCGGTAGGACACCTCCAATGTAATGGTCGCTAGCGTCGGTGTCCACAATGAAGGCGCCACCCGGTTGTGGGAAACCCAAAATTGGAGCACTGCACAGGGTCCCCTTCGGGTGCTGGAAAGCGTCTTCGGCGTCCTCCGTCCACACATAAGGCCGGTTTTCCTCCGTCAGGCGGGTGAGGGGTTTTGCGATGTTGTCGGCCTTTTCCTCTAAATCATTAAGGCGGTCGTCTACTTGACCCTTCCGCTTGCCCAGGTTCGTGATGTCATCCCTCACGTCGGCCAACCGTTCCTCAAACTTTGCGGCGAGAGCCTCGTTCGCCGCCTTCATTTCCGTGGCCAGACTGCCGTTCGCTGCTCTCATTTCTGTGGTTAACTCGGCCTTCATTTCTTCCATCTCCTCGGTGATGTTGTCGTTGGCCGTCTTCATTTGTTTCAACTCGGCGATGCGGTTGTTGTTTGCCGCTTCTATTTTTGCAGCGAGGTTTTCAGTTGCCGTCTTCATTTCTTTCAGTTCCGCTAAAATCTTTTCTAATGCTGCCTCCATGGTTGTAATGTTCGGTGATGTCATGTTGTTTTCCCGCTTCCTGACACCAGTGTGACTTTGTGGGTTCGTGAAATGAAAAGTCCAATTTCACCACTCAAAAATGTTCTTTATTTCCACCGACTTACAGTTTAACACTTGCCAATTACACAGAATTACGTGCTGCACACAATTACAATTCACCAGTTCGTCCGTTACAATTTCCTTGTACTCGCGATTACGTAAACTCCGATGCACGCACAGTCTTCTCGTTCATTAACACGTCCTTCGCTAGCACGTCAAACACTGACTAACACTGCCTTCTTACACCAAGAACTGTCCTCACTCACACACACTAACCAACTGACTGACTGACTGACTCCGTCTGTCTGCAACCCCCCTTTATATAGGAACATCGCCGCCTTCCAGTGTCCGCGAGAATGTTCCAGTAAAAGAATGATCGAGAACCAGGTGTGAGAGAAACAGACGGCACAGTCATGTTTTCCTCCGTCACCACCGCCTGTCACCACTATAAGACAAACGAGGGGAGGGCGTAGCTAACACGGACCTCCCCCGTCTTCCGCTCCCAGCTGCTTTCACAGGGTGTTCCAGCGCTCGCGTTACACTATGATGTAACGGCACATTTTATAAGAAACACAATTTTTGTTTCATTAATCTTGGAATTTAAGAAGCAGTATAAAAAGAGAATAAATATGGGAATGAAAATGTTCTAAGAAAACTACAAGCAAGGATAGAAAGGGCGAAAACTAAGCTCGTAAGTGAAGTTGTGTCGAGTGAACCAGAAAACCTTTCGTAATGCTTCTTGACCACTAAACTAGAAAAAGTAAACCAAATGTTAACATAATTTGGATAACTCAAGCTTGTCATCCAGCCACCTGTGTCTCCAGTCTCCTTGAAGATTGTGCAGCAGAATATCACCAGTACTCCATTTACACAGATGGCCCTCGGATAGCTGAAGGGCTTAGTAAAAATGCTAAAGTAGGATGTGCGTTTGTGGTATTCTCTCGCTCCATAGAATGTCATTCTTCCATGTTCAGACTTGCCAAGGAGTGTTCAGTTTTTCAAGCTGAATTATTAGCAATTCGTGAAGCAGTGAAATGGTGCAACAACTTACAATGTACCGCTCGCTTTTACAGTGACTCACAAGAAGCACTTGCAGCTTTGAAAGATACGAAAAACTGCAGTCCTATTGTAGCTGAAATAAGAGGTCAATTATTATGTGGTTCTCATCTGTGCATTTCATGGGTCAGAGGACACGTAGAGATTGCCGGAAATGAACGTGCAGATGAGCTAGCAAAGAGAGCTGCGACTTCAGATCTTCCAGAGACATACATTCTATGCCCTATTTATTATGTGAGGCAAACATTAAAGGAGATTATCATCGACTGGAATGAATACTGGTTAAAAAGTGATTGTGGTGCTTTGACTAAGGATTTATATTTCTCAACAGTTTCTGATAGACATCAATGTAAATTCGTCAATCCTATGTTCTCACTCAATTCTTAACTGGACATGGCAAATTTTCAGCTTGCTTATTTTGATTCAAAATCAAATCCTCATATGATTGTATTTGTGGAAATCATCTCACATTTTATTTGACTGCCCATTTTTCTGTTTTTAAAGATATAAAACTGAAGTACTGCTTCAATCCTTAGGTTACAGTTTCTCAAAACCACTTACACATATTCTGATGAATTACAAAACTTATCAATATTTCATGGCTTTCTTAAACAAAATATTTCTTAAGCTAAATGATTCTTCTTTATGTTTACTGTTTGTCAGCTTGGTATTGAATTTGTTATGTTTTTTTTTTTTTTTTTTTTTTTTTTTTTTTGTAAATTGTATTATATTCATAAATTTGTAAACTATATTCCTAATATACCTTTGGTTAAAATAGGAATCAAAAATTGGATAATAAATAAATAAATAATGACAAATCGGGTTGTGACTAGGAAAACCGTGCTGACTCTTCCTGTGGTTTTCGTAATTTTGTTGGTTCTTACATTAACTGCTTATTTCTGGTTTAGCTATTTTATTCAAAAGTATTCTAATTGCATAGTCTTAACACTGTTATCGAGTACTAAGCAAGTGTATTTTGCATTAGCTTTAATTGTTACACGATTTAATGGACATCGCCGTTTCTGTATTGTTGTGTACTTTGTATATTATTATAAACCGTTTACGATATGAAAACTAATAGAATATTCTTCAATATACAACGAAGACGACGACGACGCCGACGACGACGACGATGATGATGGTGATAATGATGCTAGTACAAATGTGTGAGTAACACATCTGAAGGTTATTTCTCAGGTACAGCTGTTTTGACCTAAAATGTACACGCAGCTGTACACCGTGCATGGGTGGTTTGAGAGGCGGGTTATTAGTGTAAAGGTGCCGACTTAGAACCCGTATGTAAAATTTTGTATCCAAAATATGTACTGTACATTAGGTACATCATGCTGCAACAGCTCGCAACTACTGAATCCATTGAGATATCAACATTATCAGCGCGTTGCACACAACAATAAGATGTACATTCAAAAAGTGGTCAGAAATTGAGGAACATTTTGTATAATCATAAAAGATTAAATGCATTATAATTCAGAACTGTATTTTCAGCTTTATCTAGCGTATATGTAAGCATTTTATTCTGAAACCTTAGATACTCTACAGTATTCAAGGATGACATTTCTCAGCCGATAGTCATAGCCATCATAAGAATCTAAGCTTATCGCGTGGGAGAGGTCAATATGAGCCATTTAGGCTGTATATCGTGACTGTCTTACAAGGAGGACAACTCCAAAACCTGAAAGCTATGATATGTGCGTTTTCCTGAATTGTGCATGCAAGGATTTGTAAATAAGGCATAACGCCTTAGTATCTTCAATTTATGGCATTTTGTTATAGTTCATCTTTAGGCAGGGAGTCGAGCGGGTTCATGAAGTGGAATGGAGAATTTCTTGATAGTTAAACGACTTTTACAGCTACTCACATCTGAGTTACATATGCAATCAGCTGAGAGGCACTCCGCATTTTTCAGTGGAAAGTAGAAGGAACATTAAACAAAAGGCTTATAAATATAATTTAGAGTGGCTATAATTATGCTTGTCCTGCACCACGGCGCAGTGGGCTAGACCCTTGTGCTTTGGTTCCTTACCATGGATGTCCCAGGGATCGAATCCACTTTTAGAGGGTGCGGATTTTAAAACCCTCTTTCTTCTCAGCATCATAAGTAAATTGAGGAATTAAGCTAGATAACGAACTTTGGTCTAGACAGCCAAATTTCCGGCTGGGGGTGCCGTGATGCTGACCACCTCTCCTCCACGTATCAGTTGAATAATCACGCACCTCTGCCTTGTGTATGCGGGCATGAAGCCGGCAGTCGGCGGCTCGCTATCGACCTCTTACACCATGGGTTACGTTTACAATTATGCAATATATTTGAGAAATATTTGAAAATTAATTGAACGTTATTACTGTTAATAATGATGATGAATTTTTTTTTTAATTTACGTTCTCCAACGTTGTCATATCGGACGATGAATGTAATGAGTGAAATGATGTTCAAATGAGCTCGGGATCCATAGAGGTTAGAGCTACCCGACATTCGTCTTTCAGGATAAGGGAAAACCCCGGAAAAACTTTATCCAGGTAACTCACCCTGACCGAGATTCGAACTCGGGACCCCCTGAGCGTGAGGCAGACATGTTACCACCACACTACCAAGGTGGACATGATGATGATGATGATGATGATGATGATGATGATGATGATGATAATAATAGTCATAATCCTAGGCAGAGCACAGGAATACGAAATGACTATTAAGATTTTTCATTTAATCATCGTAACATAATTCCAATTAAGGGATACTCAATTGTTTCGTTATGCTGCTGAGAATGGGAATCAGTTTGTTGGTTAACCTACAATGTTGTTGTTTTTTTTTTTCATTTCAACGTGAGGGTATCTACCAGGGTAGTCCACACAAAGTGAAGACCAAGCCCTCTCTGACAACCAGGGACTTTACCGAGCTGCTCCCGAAGGGCGCCCGGCGCCTCCATGGGGCTTTCCATAGGACAAGACCTAGAGACTAACAAGCCTTCCCCCCACCGCATCTGGTCCGAAAACACAAGACGGGATGGAAGTGGATGCGCCACTTACTCGCGCCAACCCCAAAGCAGAAGGCTACCGATCAACCTCGGTAGGGCCACCTGGTGATCTAGCACACCTTCTACTAGCTATGCAGGCTAGTACATGGGAATATATGGCTTCCCTCAACCAGGTCCAAAGACGTACCCGATCTCCCACGGGTATCGGGTACCACTGCCCCCTCGAGTCCAACCCAATCTGACCAACTTCCCTACGGGAGGGACTCGGCAGTTGGACCCGAGGTTCCTCTAGTAATGTCAGAGGTACCACGAGTGCTAGGTGTCCGCAGCGCTGGCACCACAGCAGCTGAAGGGGGCGGATCCCCTTCCCTACGAGGGTTAACCTGCAATAAATATAGGTAATACCACGAGGATAAATACCTAGCACGCTGCGACTTACATAGAGATAACGTGGCTAACATCCCCACTCCCCCACCCACGACGAAGGAGGCTATGGGTTGCTGGCAGACGACAAAAAGGCGCGAAAGTCTCTAAAGCTCCGGGCTCGAAAATCCGTCACATTGCAGGAGTTGCCGAGAGAGACCGATGAACGAACCCCCGACCAAGAAGTCTTCTTGGGTCCTCGATAATCGGACCTTAGAATAAGCATCCACACCTCAGTACCGCAACGCGAGATGTCACGAAGACTTGAACTACATTTGGAAAATGGGAAGCAGACGGATTCAAGGGGAAATTATGAAAAGGACGTCATAGTAGTCATCGGGATCCAACCCGGGATCTTCCAGGTGCAAGCCTCACACGAAGAATCAAACTGTTTTGTTGCCTTGCTCCTCCTTGCCCTCTATCTTGACGATGTTATAGATTGTTACTGAGGTACCCTCATACGGTAATCAACTGTAGGAATGTAGATTGCACAACGAAAAGGGTACTACATTTTGATACAGTCTGATTAGCAAATGGAACTCGGAACTACGTTGTGCCCACGTGTTCTGTAACAATTTTATTCTTCTGATCATTGCAAGAATTCATATCGAACCCTGAGACTATAAGTGTCTTTCATAATGTTACACAATAAATCTTTCATACCTTATTTCAGTCACGTGGTTTTTGGGGAAGGGTTGTGTCACGTGAACTTAAATATCACAACACTTCGTTTATCTCACACAATCCAACTACATTACTGTTAATGTATTTTCGCGGTGCTAGAGGAAAATACGATATACTAGTGGCATCTCAGCACCTTGATACTCTCGTTGACTTGCTTAATGAACTGCATTTACTTAATTTGGAGTTTTAACAGAAGACAACCCTCGACATCATTCTGTACTCTGCCTCACCCTCTCCCTCTTTTTCTTCTCTCTTCCTTCCTAATCCTTTTTACTCACAAGTACAATAACTGTGGAAAAAGCAAACCTTATAACTGTATTTTGCTGCTTTGTATCCAATTTTCAAGCTTATATAGCCTGTAAAAGCTTCTATCATGAACTTTATTAAGTTTACTTAACAAATTGCAAACAGTTTCCATAGTTACGTTATACTGGTATGCCAGAATGTTCTGAGGAAGAAATAAGATGGAAAAATAAAAAATAAAGTTTCCATTGGTTTTTGAATTTGCTTTAAATCTATCAGTAGATTCTCTGAACTACATGGTTTACTGGATATACATTTTCTAACATTAAAACTTCTTTTTAAAATAATAAGAGAATAAAATTAAACTCTCAAATTATCCTATGTGAAACTTGCCCGCTTATGCAAAGTGTTCATTTTACTTATTAAAATAGTTTTCTTATTAAAACAAGTAAAGTACACGTGTAATTGTTGTAAGCTATTTTATATCTAGATTTTGATTAAATCGTTGATAAAGACAGATTAAAGCACAGTTTTCCGCTGAGTCACAGAACACACGAACGTTTATATTTTTTTCTCGAATTTAAAAGATTTAATTGGAAATGTTAGTTTTTGTATCATAAAAATTAATAATTTTTAATTGGTAATGAGACGTTATTCGTTTTTAAGGATATCATATGAATTGAAAAGACGATATTGAATTATATACCTCTGGAAATAATCTCAGAATAATTTAGAATCATCAAGTGTCTCCCTGATTTAATTCATAACGAAATAAAGTAGAGGCAAAGGAACTTATTTCTGTAAAGAACTAAAAATGGTATGTTTTACATTTACTGAAC
Organism: Mantis religiosa; assembly: GCA_030765055.1. Classification (NCBI taxonomy): domain Eukaryota; kingdom Metazoa; phylum Arthropoda; class Insecta; order Mantodea; family Mantidae; genus Mantis; species Mantis religiosa. Next base: position 60,000,834 of record CM060951.1, on the reverse strand, counting down.
TTTCTTTCCATGCCATGATTTACTTTTACTTTGTATTATCAAGCGTTTTGAAGAAATGGTGTTAACAATGTGTACTCATAGAAGAAATACGCATCACCATATGCTGTATGAAATTCTTATACCTTCCATGATATTACATTCAAAATCTTTACTTCGAAGTATTATAAAAATTAAATTAAATAGCATTGTAGTTTCCTAGGAATGCCTAAAACCACAAAGAAATTGTATGAAACAGATTCCATGTTTTAAAGAGTTCTTAAGGTTTTTGAGAAGTAACTCATCGAATTTTCCTCATATTTAGCAGTTATGTAAAATTAAGTAAATTCCATTCCAAATGAAAGTGAGTTCATAGATTATTCCCATAAAATCCAAGAAAAGCCCAATATTTGTGATGCAAATGTGTTAAGCACTTGTACATGTTTTAACTTTGTTAAAAGCTTAATTATATTATATTAAAGTATTATTTTTTACAACATAAGCATTAATGAAAAATGTTCTATGTAAACTTTGCTTTTAATTTACGTCCTGCAACGTTGTCATATAGGACGATGAATTAAGTGCGTAAAATGATGCTCTAACGAGCGCAGAGCCCATTGGGCTTACAGTTGAACAATATTTATCTTTCAGGATAAGGGAAAACCCAGAAAAAACTCTACTCAGCTAACTCATTTCACCGGGATTTGAATACTTGTGAGTTATCTTATGAAACTTTTAGGATTTTGTTGTAATTTACGTCCTCCAACGTTAAGTCTTATCGGATGATGAATGGAATAAGTGAAATTATGCTCAAATGACTACAGGGTCCATATAAGGTAGCTTAGTTACCCGACATTCGTCTTTCAGGATAAGGGAAAACCCCGGATAAAACCTTATCCAGGTGACTCACCCTGACCGATATTCGAACTCAGGATCTCTTGAACGTGAGGCAGACATACTACCACCACACTACCGAGGCGGGCACTTTTAAGTATGTTATATATGTGTAAGTATTACTAAATGTTTAAAAGTGTTTTAGATCCTTTCACTTTTGGTTTTCTTTCTCAGAAAAAGCATAAAAATATATCGTTCATTAACATGATAGTATTTGGAAACGTAGAGTCAGACTGAAAAATTCAATGCCATAGCCGAGATTTGAACCAAGGATCTTCTGGTCTCCGTCCAGCCACTCTAACCATTGAGCTACTATAGCCAGCGTGGCAACATGACATTAAATTCTCCAACTGACTCGTATTTTTTTTTTTTTTTTTTTTTTGGCCATTGCAGTTCAATGGTTAGAGCGGCTGGACGGAGACCAGGAGATCCGTGGTTCAAATCCTGGCTATGGCATTGATTTTTCAGTCTGACTCTTCGTTTCCACAATTTAGCCTACACATGGCCAGTGTGAAAGAACAATTAATTTCCATGATAGTGTATTTTCATTTCCCATAGAATGTCGCATTTGAGGTTATTTTTTCTTCAGTAATTATATTCTAATATAATGACGTTATAAAGTATCGCAGCAAACGACAGTTCAGGACTGTACTTACTTGTTTATTTAGTGTATAATTTAGAAGGTCAAAAATGAGTTATCTTCCTAAACGTTTTGTGATCATGAATAAACCAATATATGTAGCAGATACTCTGAAATATTAACACTTGAATAATCCTTTTAGAATTAGGTGGATTCACTGAAATAGAGAACCCTAATAGGACAGAATGTGAGTAGAAAGACGTGGACTCTGCCTCTCTTTCTCCTTCCCTCCGTCTCGTTCGAACGCATTAAGAATACTTGCATGAAAAGAGCTTAGAGTTTTTCTTGACCAAGAAAGGAAAAAAAAGGAGTGTAAAGTGTTCCTTTCATATCTCGTCTTATTACATCCATGTAATACTTAGGCGGGAAATTCATAACTTGAGTAAAACGCATACATTCTGCTGCTCAACACCACATTTATACAAAGTAAGGATTTACCACCGCCAACGGTAATCCTCGTGTCTTTGCCCGATATTGCCACGTGAGTTCTCTCTCGCTGACTAGAGGCACGGCGACAAGTAATTTATTCCGCTGACACTTTTATCACTCATATAAATGGCTCGTATGTGGCTCCATAACAATATGTCTACGGAATCTCCAAGGGTTTTGTTCTTGTCCTGTTATAAGCCAGAACAGGAAGGTAGCCTTCATCTGCAAATTCGAGGAGGTGTCCTCGTACTCCTTTCTAGGTTACTTTAGATGGTGTTATAGTGCATAGGTTTAGAGTGAACATATGTTTGGTACATGTGCAAAAATTATGCAGTAGCTTCACTTGGTAAGCAGCTACACTTAGTGGGATTTGCTCCGCAGGAACGCCTGATGTTCGCATTCGGGAGGCTCCAGGGTTCAACTCTCGTGTAGGCTTAATCTGTGTTTTTTTACAGTCTTTCCTATTCGGTAGGTGAATGTTGTGATATTTTATCATCTGGTATTACGAAGTTCATACCATAATTTCATGTCGTTTCATTTTCGTTGTTTCCCTTTTTCTTTTTTAAGTGTTTTAAATGTGTTTCTAGGTTTTGTGTTGCATATGCCTGCTCAAAGGAAAAAGTAGTCACTCCTCCAGGACACTAGAGGTCTGCTTGCTCGACTGGTGGTTCCTCCCCTACCTGTAGGCAGCTCTAGCAGTGGGACTGGTCTTCTAGTCTGTAATTCTGAAAGACATACACATGTCTCCGTGGTACGTCTGCTGCGCCTTTAGCCACATGCAGGGTGGCGCACGATGTCACCTGATTTGTTTCATGAATGTTGTTGGCAAGATTTGTCATTTATTTATGTAGAAGTAAAGAATACAGCTTGGAAATGCAAACTCGCTGTGGTCGGTTTCCAGTAGTTCCGTCCGGTTGTATTCTGTGAGACTTTTGAGTAAGATAATAATTCCATGAAGGTGTTACCAGCCCCTTGCATGTCAGTTTTGATTTTGGGGTTTCCTTCCCCTAGGTGAAATGCCTTCACTACGACTTTGGAGTTTCACCTACCCCTCACGTACCCTGTAGACGGGGCCCTCACCAGGTACTACCCACCGGGCTAGTGGGACCTGGGGCTCGCAAAAGGGCAGGTTCGCCACACCCTGGGATGGGCTGACTCAAGGAGTGTCCCATCCTGCTATCCGCAAAAAGCAAAAAGCAATGTATGAATTGAATAAAATCAGTAAAATATATAATATGAAAATTTCAAATAAAAAAAAACAAGGTCATGGCATTCCACGGCAAATACCCGCTAAGGACAAAAATTCTAATTGAGAATAATATTATTGAACAAGTGTCACATTTTAAGTATCTTGGATGAGACCTAAGTTATGAAATGGATCAAGATATAAATCAGAAAATAAGTAAGTTTCAAGCAGTAACTGGAACAATTAAGAGAACACTAAAAGGTGAATCAAGTAGAGAAACTCAATTAAAATTTTATTCTGTCATGGCACTTCCTGTCTTGCTATATGGAAGAGAGACATGGACATTAATAAACAAAGATTTTAGTAAAATACAAGCAACAGAAATGCGTTTCCTAAGATCTGTTTAGGGATGTACAACTTAGATTGTACGTCTTAGGGATGATCAACTTAGAAATGAAGACATAAAGAAATGAATTAAACATAAATTCTGTTTCATTAAAATTAATGGAATATAGAGAAAATTGGCTCCAACATTTAGGAAGATTGACTCCAGAGAGAATCCCTAAACAAATAATGAAATATAAACCGAAAGAACGAAGATAAATAGAACGACCTAGGAAACGATGGATTGATGTGAGACCGGAACAGGCTATTGCCTAATCCATGGAGGTAGAAGAAGAAGATGAAGAAGAAGAAGAAGAAGAAGAAGAAGAAGAAGAAGAAGAAGAAGAAGAAGAAATGCAAAGTAATGATTCACATGTTCAATATGACTGCTTTCTTCACAACTTCTAGCGGCAGTACTTTCTCTCCGCCTCACGGCTGCACTTACCTAGGTCGACGTTGAGACTCCTTCCTCGGTCTCCATGTCGTCGTCGGCTGCTTGCTTTACCCTTGGCTCTAGCTGCTGTCTGCTACATGGACTCTTTTTTGGGTTCTCAGGGTGTTAAGCTTGAGACAGCACAAACATCCGATAATCTCTGAACTCCTTTAATTTGTTCTTACACTTGTGTGGAACCCGTTCACCTTCAAATAACTGCACTTCATCCGGACATTTTACAATACATTTTACTGGACGCGGCGTATCTTAAGAGAATGAGCCATCGGACACACCAGACGAACGCACAGAATATACTTGACTGCCATGAGGCAATGAGCAATGAGGGCTGAATGGGGGTTGCTACCCTCTTATATACACAGCACGGCGTCACAAGGGAAAAAAACTAAGAGAATATTGACCTGTGTAACGGTACAGTAAAATAGATAGGATTCCATTCTATTGTCTGACATCCGCCCTTCATAGACTGTCGCCCCGGAGTGCAGTGTTTCTCACGTATATTTGCCCAGGTTCGTTACAATATTTAACATCAAAGTCTACAATTTTACTTTCACAAACATAGCTAGTTACAGTTCTCAAATTTATGTATAATTATTAAACATTTTACATAATTAAATCAATAACTGATCCAAGGATTAAATGTCCCTGTTTCATTCTTCATGTCGCAAACGTGCATTTGTGACGACTCTTAGACACAAATCTTCGGGAATGGCGCGGCATAACTCCACAATGATGGCTCCACTAAGCTGCACTGCATTTTCGGGTTTTCTGTGGATTATTTGCTGAGGTTCACGTGCCCATAAACAAACGTTCTGTTTGTTCACAACACCATTCACGTAAAAATACGCTTCGACAGAAAACCAAGTGTTGTGTAGTATTGCCTCTTGGTCTTGCTCGATTGCCCAGCTCGCACACTGTAGTCTCCGTTCCTTGTCTCTCGCACTAAGCTAATGTGTCACTGTCATCTTGTATGGATACAACTGAAGCTTGGATTGAATAATTTCTTTGTACAGATCGGCGGGAAATTCCCAACTCTACACTGGCTCATGTTGTTGATTTACTCCGACTACGAGTCAAAGCCACTCGAACTGCTTCAATCTTTTGCGACGAAAGTACGTTACGTGCATGTGGTCGCTTACTCTCAAAAAACCGATCCAGTACCTGCAAATTTGTGATGAAATCTGCGTATTGCTTTGGGCTGGGAGCTCAGCGTATACCAAATGAGCACGAAATCTCTGTGTCAATGTAACGCTGTTCGTCGCCACGAACAGTATCACAAACTTCGTCTTTTGTGCTACGGTCAACCATCCTTTGTCCGCCATTGTGGCAAACTGAAAGCTATGAACTCGTAACGACATCTGAAAGAAGCGTTAATTAGGGATCTGACTATTAAGATAGATAATGAAAATATAAAAAGGGAAATAGTAATTAAATATCTTGGAATACACCTGGATGAAAAGAGAAACTTTGAGCAACACATAAAGAAAACCAAAGAAAAACACTATAAAAATAATGATGAAATTTTCTACTTTAGCAACGAGAACATTTAAGTTACCACCAAAGGCTATAAATTCATACCACATGAGTTTTGTTGTGGGAATAACAGCATATGGAGCTGGGGTATGGGCTGATAGAGTTAAGATAAAAGAGAGCGTGAAGATGATAAGATCCATGCAGAGAACAGGCTTATTGAAATGTATTGGGGCCGTTAAGACCACATCTACAATGCCACTACTAATTGTAGTGGGTACATGGCCATTGGGCTTGATAATCAACTTTGGACTTGAACATCGAGGAGCCAACTATTGGGTTAAAAAAGGGGAATAAAGTAAGGTAGAGAAAATAATGGGATTTCCGTGTTCTACCATGAAGTAAATAAATCTGAGACTTATAGAAGAATGGCAGCAAGAGTGGAACAACATATAGGAAGGTAGAAGAACGTACAATTTGTTTCCAAATATAAGAGAAAGATTACGCCTAAGACAAATACAGCCAAGAAGAGCAGGTATAAAATTTCTAACGGGTCATGGTCCTTATCGGACTTATTTCAAGAGAATTGGAAGCTCAGATAGTGATATATGTGACAGCTGCAATATACAGGATACACCAGAACACACATTGTTTGAATGTAAAAAGTATAAAGATGTGTTAGAACACCAAAGAAGTATGCTACAAGGGAAATATGTATATAATATCGTCAGAGATCCTGGGTACTTCAGAACATTGGAAGAAATGGCCGAGATCATCTCTACGCGAGTCATGGAAGAATATAAACAACAACAGATAGAAAAACGTGAAATAGGAGAAGAGAGGAACAGGCAGCTGTAGAACCAAGGAGATCAAAAAGGAACATGCAAAGGGAGCCAGAGGATGGAATAAGGCGAGAAAACGAATTGGAAGATCAACAGGAACAACATATATGTGACCAGGAAATACCACAAGGGATCAACAGGAGACGCCAATGCTGGACATTCATACGCAGAATGGGAGCAGGAGCGACAAGCAGATTAGCGGAAGACGCAGAAGAAGAACGGAGTTAGCAGACATCTGCAATAGAATAATGTTTAAGAAAGAAATCTGAACTGATGGACGAACCTTCTACAAATTATGGTGGAAACAGTACAAGTCTAACCGAGAGGAATATTACTACCAATAGTCGGATAGGAAATGGCAGCAAATAAAAGATAGAAATTCTTATATAGTAGACTTAGGTAGTGAGATAGTTTGAGGAATTGTAAAGCTACTGGTTTCCGGTAGCTAGTAGGACAGAACAGTAGAGAAGGTAAATGTTAGCAAGCAGGATATATGATATAGGTAGAGTAGCTAGTTTTCATGAGTTTTAAAGCTGCTGGTTTCCAGTAGCTAGTAGGTTAGAATTAGTTAGTAGGTTAGGATTACTTGGCAAGTTAGATTAGGGAACATCTGCAAAGATAAATATTATAAATGGAACTAATAAATAAGGCAGGAGGATGAAGAATTAAAATCTGTGGACAGCTTTGCCCTGGTATAGCTTCAAGATGCCAGGGCATGTGTTGAGCAGATTTTATTTTTATTATTTTTTGACATCTGGAGTAATTTACATGAATTGCACGAAGTTGAGCACATCATTTGAAAGCTGTTGTCCCAATAGTATGCTTGTAGGATCAAAATTCAATCGGATGACTTATCATGCGCCACCCTGTATTTCCTTTGCTTCATCCCTTCCTCCTAAATTTGTTAGTCGCAATGAATTTATATAGCTGCATAAATTTAACGCTCTGTTCAATAGAATTAAATGATTTTAAGCAAAATTACTATTTAACAGCTCTTTTGAAACACAAAGTTGTAATTTTCCTCCTTATAATTATTAGTGGGTACTATCATTAAATATTTTAATGGTTTTACAATACACACATTTATAAAGCAAGAAGTAATTACATCAGGAGATTATTGCGAATAGTTTATTCTGAGGTATAAATAAATCAGCTGAAAGTTGGAAAAATATACTTACAAATACGTTACCAGCGTTAGCATCTGCCATATCGCAATAATTCGATTATGCCAAATCTACCATAAATAGTACCATTAGTAAACAAGGTAAATGCACGATGATTAGTGTATTGACCCTGTAATACCTTAGCTTCATTTGGCTTTCAGGGTCTGCTGTTCGCCCAACTTGAGCAGAAGAACCTGACAAACGTTCGCCAGTTGCACTGTGACGTGATTCATTTGTCAATGGTCCGCGGTCATTACCACTCTCCCCCTACCAGTTCCTTTAACCTTTTACCCAAGATCATCGACTAAAGTGTGTAAATAATAACAGGCGTTGCTTTTGAGAGCCCGCAATTAAGACCAACACGAATATCTATTTCTTTTTTGTTCTAAGTCCCCTTTACTCTTCTTCTACCTTTTTGTGTTATTTACTGATTTAGATGCAAGATGTGTGGAAAGAAACTAACAAGCTTATGTTATTTCATGGCAACAGGTCTGTTTTGATGTGAGATACGTGCGCTGTGAGTGAAATTGGTTTATTACGTTCTTTTACAGGGATGGACAACGTTTCATTTGAATGAAATGACAAAGTGAAATTTTAGGTTCAGATATACAGGATTAGTAAAGTTCTCCACCAGCTTTATCTTGTCATAACCAAAGACTTTCCATCTAATCCCATTATTCCTTATGAGATTAGATTAAACCTTGCTCTCAGGATATAAAAATGATAGGTCGTACTTTGCGATTATGTTTCAAGGCAAGGCATCTGATTTATTTAAAATAGCCAAGTGAAGAACCTTTTTTATTCAATTTTTTTTTTTTAATTCCCGTGTCCCGAATTCCTGTATTGTCATACCACTCATTCTAATTAGTGGAAGCTCCTACTTAGCTACTCTATAATTTGTGCTCTCATCTTTCATTATTTTTGCAGTTAGTTCTTTCTCAATATAGCAGTATTAAAAATGAACCTTGCCAAGAAATTTTAATGCAGTTATTCTGAAGTTGCCACTACTAAACTTTATGAAAGAATTTGGCAATACTATAGTATTTAGAGGAATCCATTGTCATTCATAGTCCACGTTGAACCTTGTTTTTATCTTTCAACTGTATAAAAATGAATGAATGAATGAATGAGTAAATGAATGAAAGAATGTATGAATGAACGAATGAATAAATCAATCAATACATAAATAAATGAGTGAATGAATAAATAAATTAGTAAATAAGTAAATAAATAAATAAATAAATAGATAAATAGATGGATGGATGGACGGATGGAGGGACGGACGGACGGATAGATGGATAGATGGGTGGCTGAGTGGGTGGGTGGGTGGATGGATGGATGGATGGGTGGCGGGGTGGAGGGAGGAGGGGTGGAGGGATTGGTGGGTGGGTGTTTGGAGAGGTGGAGGGAGGAGGGGTGGAGGGAGGGAGGGATGGATAAAGTGAAGAAAACAAATAAAAAATATTACGCCTTAAGATTAATTTTCACCTACGACTTTAATAAACTGTTCTTACAAAGGCTTATTCTTCTATTTAATTCTTATTAACCAGATAAAAGTCCAGTACACATTTATCATTTCTTTATGCTAAATGTATTTAACATAAATTGTGTAATTCAACGATATCTACGTTATTTGCAAAACGATTTCGTTCTATTTTTACGTTTGCGAATTATACAAAGATAATTCAGAATGAAGAGACTTTCATCGAAAATTGAAAGTATACCTCTCATATACCATGAAAATATCAAACTATGGCATTTTAATCAAAATCGTTATAGCTAGGAAAACCTAAGTTACCAAAAATGTTTCTTTTTAAAAGCTAATTCAAGAAAATACTCATAAGAATTTACACTGGTTAGACAAACAAACCTGAGTATAGCCTCATCCAGTTGACATTTTTTTTTTTTTTTTTTGCAATTTACGTCCTCCAACATTAAGTCATATCGGACAATGAATGAAATGGGTGAAGTGATGCTCAAATGAGTCCGGGGTCCATGGAGCTTAGACTTTCCAGACATTCGTCTATCAGGATAAGGGAATACCCCGGACAAAAACTTATCCAGGTAACTCACCCTGACCGAGATTCGAACTCGGGACCTCTTGAGCGTGAGGCAGACACGCTACCATCTACGCTGCCAAGGCGGGCATCCAGTTGACATTCCACCAATTTAAAAAAAGTAAAAATCATTGTATAGTCACTTTAGAAATACATGCAAATATCGGCAGAGCAGAAAAAGAGGTAGGCTATGAAGTAGCAGTTTATCACAGAAATAAATTCGGAAGTTCAGGTGCATCGTAACTATATACACAATGTCCCAACACCCAAGCAGTACAGCTTACACTTTCGAAAATACTATGTAAAAGACACAGATCATGTAAACAAGAACAAAGATACAGGAATATGCGAATATGGTAAGGTTAAAATAAATCTGTTAGATAACCACAAACCTTCAGTTATCTAATAGAGGCTTTACAGAAAAGTTAAGAGAATTAGAAAAACAAATCTGTGCCATGGAAATAGGATGAGTCTTGTCACACACAGAAATAGAAGTCAACAAAATGACATACAAACTGGTCAAAGAAAGCAACTACAAATAAAGGAGACAGCAAGACGGTAAGAAAAACATTAAGACGGAAAGTGTTACAAGTTTTGAAGAACAATGGCAAATATACATCAAATATATATAAAAAAAGAATTACCTTATCATCGTTATAAAAATAACGAATTAGGATTATAACAACAAACTACTACAATAATAACAGGACATGGGAGACTAAATATATACTACGTACATAGTATAAAATATATAGACTATTTTTAGAACGCCTTTATTTTTGTGTTCAGGGGTCCTCGAAACATATATTTCCGGTGAAATCTCGGAATGGAGTACTTGAGTGGAATACAATACTTTATCTACACACTGTTAAGTGCGTAGCAAAAACTAGTAAATTAGTAAATAACCTGCCGAAATATTAATAATTTTCAATACTACGAGTGGGTGGGCACAAGAGCAGAGCTATTTCCTAAAAACATGCTATATTGATTATTTTTTGTGTTTCCTGAAACCAAAAATTAAATTTTGAGTTAGTGTAATGTTTCAACTCAACGATTTTTTTTATTAACATCCTCCAACGTAAAGTCATATCGGACGGTGAATAAATTGGATGAAATGATGCTCAAATGAGTCCAAGGTTCATGGAGCTTATAGTAACCCGACGTTCGTCTTGAAGGGTAAGGGAAAACCCCGAAAAAACCTTATACAAGTAACTTCCCCTGACCGAGATTCGAACTCGGGACCTCTTGTACGTGAGGAAGACACGCTACCATCTACGCTACCGAGGCGGGAAACGTAAAGAATGCCAAATTTGGGCTTATAATGACAATAACAATTAATTAATTTCGTAATAACTCCTATATGCAGAGTTAACAACTTCTGTATGTGAAATTTTTATGCATTCCAAATTTTAAGTAACAATTTTAGTAATAATACATTACGATAGAAGTATAAATTTTAGGATTATTATATATTTTGCCTTAAGACTGAAAAGCTGTTTGTGTCTGAAATAATAAAAACAATAGTATATAACATGTGGTTATTTATCCTATACCAGTTAGCAAGCATAGCAAACAACTTTAACAAACATATGTAAGATGCATGCAGTGTAAAGTAACAGTATGAGCTTTCTACTTCATGGCTAGTTTGCATCTTCCACTAACTTACTCCGGTAGTGTAGTCAGTTATTAACTCATTCAAAATTTAAATGTTACTTCACTTCATCCATTCCTCCTGAGGAGGTAGCCACAATATATTATATATTAGGTCACGGTGGACAAAATTTGCCCCTCTGTTCATAATCTATATCTCCACTTATGTAGGCCGCGCCGTGGCTGAGTTTGATCGGCCCGGGTTCGGTCCCAGGCGATGTAAAGTGAGATTTGTGGTGGATAACACGGTGCTGGGGCTGATTTTCTCCGGTTTCCCCTGTCATTTAATTCCGAAGGTGCTCCATCTTCATTTCGTGTATCATCAGTGTCACCGCCATTTCTAGTTAAGCATTTTTAGAATCGTTATTTTCAATAAACAGAATCGAATTTTGCGTTTAAAGTGTTAGATGAAGTAATATGCTAATGTAATAGATGTGAGTTATCAGGTCAGCATCAAACGACATTACTAACCAAGACGACAGGATTAAATGGTCGTCGGGCGGTCATCTGGCCAGACTACACGATGACAGACGGAGGCAGCACACCGCAATGTGGGACCCATACATAGGCAGAAGACACTGAGGAAGACCAAAGCACAAATGGGCCGACTTCTTCAAGGCAATTAGCAGGCAGCAACCATCCAAGTGTAGTGAAGATTATCATTGTACAGTGAATATGTAAAATACACAAATGATGATTCACAGTATTACAATTTTAGACATATCACATTAACGCAGCAAGTAAATACTACGGGGCATAGCTCACCAAGTGAGGAGCACTTAATGAGCTCTCCTCTTGTAGGAGGTCCTTGTCCTTAATGGGACATGTCAAGCTTATTCATTCATTATAAAAATACATTAGATCCCAACGCGATCGTTGAGCCATATGCCATTATTACTGTCAGCTCGTGGGCAGTTTCCAGCGTAAATCTATTTTGTGGGTACTTATAAGTGCTAGCTTCGTATTATTTGCATATCAAAAACTCCATCTGCACTGGTGTAACCAAAGTGTTTAAGGCAAGGACTGGTAAACGATGGGTCAGCGGTTGAAATCCTGACACATGACTGTCCGCCCTCGTTGATGTTTTTACCAGGTTTTCTTAATAGGTTAAACTATATCCGCTACAGAATGAAACACGTACACTTTCTCTCGTCCCACTTCGAATTTAACTGTATCTTGAACATTTACCGTAGAAAATAGAATTCTAGTAATCCGTAACCCTAGGATACGAGAAAATTCGAATTCCTATAGAAGAATTCAGTGAAAACAAACACATAGTTTTATTTCACAACGTAAGGAAATGAATAAACTGTTGTACTGTGTTAACAAACCAATATCATGGTAATCAATCATGGTAAGTTTATTTAAACATTAGAATAATGGGAATAAAAAACGACGTACAATGAAGATTAAGTTAAAGTTAACCACTGGCGCGACAGCCCTTAGAAGGCCAAGGCCTACCGACCCGACTGCTGGCCTCACGCCCACTTACGCACGGCAGAGGTGGACGATCATCCAACCGATACTGGGAGGAGATGTGGTCAGCATCTCGGCATCCCCCAGCCGGAATGTTAGTTTCCGTGACCAGAACCGCATGCTGCCTTAGCCCGCTACGCCACGGCGCAGGACGTACAATGAAGATACTTATGCCTATTCCGAGGATCCGAAAACATGATAGCGATTGGCCGGAGAGATACCACAGCAGTGAAGCAAATGTGTGTGCGCACGTATGCGTGTTTGTGTTTGGTCAGTTATTCAACAAGTTTTGAGACATCGTGACTTCAGCATAGATTATTATATTTAAAAAGAAAGATTATGACGAAAAGGGGCCACTAAGGAAGAAAATAAAGATAAGACAGAAACTTTTACTACTTATATATGAATATTTCAAAAAGTTTTACATTCGCCTTCTGTATATAAATTTTAATGGGAGCAAAAATTATGGACAACTTATGTTATAAATAAGTATTATGAATTATTCTAATTTGTAAGTAGGTATAACATATTCAGTGAGGGAAAACACCTCGCGCACTTCAATCTACATAGATCTAATGCATCTACTACCCTCAGAGATGAAATGTTGAAGTATGAGTACCTACAACTGTAGAAAGACAGGTCACAGAGATGCACGGGGTTGTCTGGAGAGGATGATGACTAACCTCTGATTTCTGCGAAGATAAGTAAGCATCAGCGCCATCTTTGGCACTGCCTCATACCATAAATCCTATGGTTCATGTGGTTTAACCTGAAACATGACCTACTTAGCGCTACCCCTCCCGGTGACAAGGGAGGGGTGAAAAGTTTTGTAAACACATTGCTACTGCTATCCGCGACTGCCTAGTCTCCGTCAGGTGTTACAGGTGGCAGGTGTCACCTGTGACAGGTGCTACAACCAGTGCAGGGCTTGCTTATTTACAAGCAGTAGTTTATATTGACAGTGAAATATGGCAATAATGGAAATATGGTATCAACAGCGGTGTTGTACGAGATAATTAAGAAACACAGATAAGGTCGAACAGAATACAATCGACTTCATAGCTGAACTAAATGGACATACTTTACTTCTGTATCATTGTGATACCTATGATATCGAGCTAATGGGCACATGTCAATGAAGGAGGTAGAAAACATGCAGGTACTGGGGAAAAGACGGATTAATTGATATGTTGGACAATTTCATCATAAATTCAGAAGAAAGTGACTCTCCAAAAAATACGCTAATGGAGAGTATATCTATACTACTGCCATCTACCAATAGTCTTTAAAGCGCTGGGTTTGAAAGTATTAAAGGGATAGCTACAATATAATCACGCGGAATCAATCGGAATATTGCTTGGAGGTAATGCGATGTGGCATTAAGCAGTCATGGTTTACCTACGCGGGCAATAATGCTTTCTGCCCCCCCCCGTCTCTCTCTCTCTCTCTCTCTCTCTCTCTCTCTCTCTCTCTCTCTCTCTCTCTCTCTCTCTCTCTCTCTCTCTCTCAAATTCCCATGTTACCGGATAAACCAAACAAACTATAAATAGTAGTGATGCGATGTGGGATTAGGAAGTCATAGGTTACCTACAACAGCGCGGGCAATAGTAAGCGCTCTCTCCAATTCACGTGTTTCAAGATAAACGAGACGAACTATAACGTCACCTGAAACATATTAAGGAAACAAAATGAAACGAAAATGAGGAAAAGAAGAACGCGTTACAAGATAAACAAGTCCAGCATTCAACTTACTGATCAGGACAAACCCCAAGTGTAGTGTTGGGGCGATGGGAATCGAGCTCCAGACCTCCCGGATGCGTGCGTCATGCGCAGCAATGAGCCATCTCCTCAGTATCTCCGCGTACAGAATCAAATCTTAAGACGCTAACGTCAATACTGCTTCCATCAATTTAGCATACATGCAGTCTCTGAAATGAACGTTGAAGCCATAACAGAAAGAGAGGGTGAAGTAAGGACGACACTGAAACTGATCAATAAGAGGAAAATAATTGGTTTGGTACACTGCTTGAAAAGAATCTGCTTGTTAAGAATTTCTCTGGAAAATACGGAGCATAAGTTAAGAACACAATTTAAAGATGAACATTCTATCTACAGAAATTAAAGGAAAAAAAAAACGGATTGAGAAATACTAAAAGAGTTTGAAGGTCCTGGCCTCGTGCAGAAAACATAACTGACTGATTCACTTGTTCACATAAATCTCTACAATGGAGCTGTAGTGTGCCTGGAAACACGCCCAGGATGTTACGACTATAATGGAGATTACAGAAATGTGAAGAGCGCTGCTTGCAGGGTCTTAAACAGTCTTGCCCGCCTCAGCAGCGTAGAGTCTGCCTCACGTTCAAGAGGTCCCGAGTTCGAATCTCGGTCAGGGTGAGTTACCAGGATAAGGATTTTTTCCGGGGTTTTCCCTTATCCTAAAAGACGAATGTCGGATAACTGCAAGCTCCATGGATGCTGGGCCCATTTCAGCACCATTTCACCCATTCCATTCATCGTCCGATATGACTTAGAGGGTTAAAGGACGTAAATTAAAAAAAAAAAAAAAAAAAAGAAGTCTTATGTGAACTATTCCAGGGACTTTGAATTATGCAGATAGAGTTTGACCTCAAACTTGTCAGTAAAATTATTGTACACTATCTGCTTAAAGCAGCAGAGCATACTCCTGTTATTACAGAATGAACCCCCACTAACAGATTCCTGCTGTACATCCACCGACATGAGAGCATTGTAACTTCAAACGGGTTGCTCGTCAAGAAATAGCTGTCCACTCGCTTCATGAACTATTACCAATTATAGATAATTTAGGAGCACATTAGTTTTATATGTAATGCAATGCAGAAATTACTACCACACTTAGTGCCATCTTACTTTGTCTAAAGCCATTTGATGTTTTGTAGGTCTGCTAGATATAATATCAGCAATAAAGCCACTTCGTATGGATATATACCAAGCTAAATTAATTTCCTCCAAGAGAACAATCTTGGTTTTCTATTGGCTTAGGTCATAAATTAACTGGGATGCACAAACAGTGAAATTACGAGGTTAAGTTACATAAACGTTAATATCCTGAGGCGAGTTCTGAGATCACAACAATCAATGAAAAGTATTAAACTGAGCTAATACAGACAGACAAAATGAACAGAATGACCTGCACCATACTACAACGGTTTTCAGAAATTTGGTGCTCTATCATTTATTATATGTCAAATTAACTTTACAGTCGGTATTGTATTAATATAATCACATCAGCGTTATCATTGTCCATGCTTTATAGAATCTGATCTCGCATATCTTAACATAGCTGTTCCGATTTCACCCTGTATCTTTATAATTTCTTAGATGTTTACAATATCTTCTTGGGGTTTTTGTGTGCTGAGAGAGTCAGTGTGAACACCTTGAAGAATGCCAACTGCTCCAGTTGGGAATTATATTTGTGGAAAATTATTAATTTGTGTACATGTCGAGCTAGAGAAAAATAACATTTATATTCAGTCTTCTACTTTGTGTCTTTCATAAACTTGTAAAGTCAAAATAATTTCGAAAATGAGCTATAAAGTTGATTAGGTATATGTACTTCTTTCAGAATATCTGGTTGAAGTAGTGAAGGAGTTTATGATTTTAGAAATATTGGTAGAACAAATGTACACAAATACATTAACTCTTTTTGAGGTATCAACTTACATTCATAATATACGGAAGAAGAACTTTCACTCTATCTGCATGTAGGAAAAGGTTTAAAATGGTAGAGTCAGACTGAAAAAAATAATTGCCATAGTCAGAATTTGAACCACAGATCTCCCAGTCTCCGTCTGGTTACTCTTAATCATTGTGCTACCACTGCAACATGCCAGCACGACACTAAATTCTCCAACTGATTGGCAACACACACTGCTGGCAGATGTCATGGTAGCCGAAAGGTTAAGAGCAACCAGACGTAAACCGGTAAACTGGTGACTTCTTTGCAATTTCATTAACTTTGCGGTCCATAAATTGCAAAGTAATTGGCGAAAATGTCTCATTTTTTGTGAAAGTGCAGCTTAAAGTACAAATCACGGATATCACTGTGGGGGTTCGAAATTGTCAGCATTAACATACATACACAGACGATGTTGCCGAACTGCAGCACGAACTACAGAGTGCAACGAGTTCAGATGGATATCAGCACACGAATGTTCGATACATTCTCGTAGATGATCCAATGTGCGTGGCTTTTGTCCATAAACGACATCCTTTAGAATTCCCTGTAGGTATAACTTCAGAGGCGTTAAATCTGGAGAACGTGGTGGCTACTCTTGTACAGCACCTCTTCGGTCTATGCATCGTGCAGGTAGGTTTTCATTGAGATAATCCCTGACAAGATTATGATAGTGGGCTGGTGCACAATTTTGTTGGAAGTAAAACCTTTCGTACCTGAGTCTCGGGTGGCAGCTGAAACGGAAAGCGCTTGTGTGGCGATTGCCAGAACTACAAACAAAAGAATACTTCTCTGGCGACACCGCTTGTGTGGCAAATGCCGGAACTACAAAGTATTACACTACCAAAAATGAGTTGTTTCCGTCAATTACTTTTCAAGTTATGGCTTGTTAAACAGGGTATACATGTATTGGAACACTCTATATGAATCATAGTTTGAAATAAAGCACACTTTGTTTTATAGGATTTAAGTTTGTATTGATTGTAGGAAAAATATATTTTAGATGTTTTAATCGCAAATCAATAAACCGTTGCCGATTATTATTATTGTTGGATTTGTGATGAAGTGTTTATGTTTTAAGGGACATAGCGTAGATAATAATCTTCATATTTGGAAAAATGTTGACATTGCTAGACCTTGTTAAAAATCCAGTTGAGAATGATGCATATAATGAACATTCATGAAAACAGGTTTATCTACGAAAATGTCAGAATCCCTCTAAAAATGACCGTTTGTGCATCCTTGATCTATTATGTATTATATCTGGACAGAATAAGGGTATACTAAAGTAGACACATTTTTTGTTTGTAGTAAGTGTTTCAGTATATCTTGGTGCAACATGTCTTGCCCATTGCGCATGCCATTACTCTGCCAGATAAAGACATTCCTAACAAGCCATTCTCAACGTCAGCAATCCGTCAAGCGTCCAACTTGATCTTCAAGGCGACACTGGAGAGACCGGACAGGGCCTCTCGCTGAGTCCTTGCTCAAATACCAGTAGCCGAAGAAGTAGTCATCAGATGGGTAAATACTCCCCATTGCGTTGTTAAGCGTTCTCAAGAAAAATGCTGATGGTCTTTCGGCGCCATAAAGCCTGGGAGGTTGACCGCTTCAGTGATGTCATCTGGACAACATGAGAAACTCTTTAGCGAGTTATAGCAGCAGCCAGCTTGTTTAATTCTGAGTCTAAAATTAATAATCTTAGAAACTGTTTCTCTCCAAGAATGATCGCAGGTCTCTTTTTCAGATAAGCATGCATTAGCACTACCACTACCAGTGTCACTACTACCACCACGTACTAAGCACATAGTGGCAAGTATATTTCAATATACAGCCCAAAGATGCTGAAACTACTGCTTTTAATGTGTATTAAAATGAGACATGGCTTGAATTCACTCCATATTGGTATTTTATTTTGTCAGCAGACAAATTTGGGGGGGGGGGGAGACAATTATAATAAGCTTTAGTTTCATAGATCAATTTTAGGAATAATCGGAAGAAGAAAGAAGTTTCAAACTACGCTCACTTTCTTCTCGGGCAGCCAGCATGGTGAAAAGATGATTAGATATCAACGTTTCGGGAGTGTGCATCTCTCCCATCATCAGGATATTTAGAAAATGTTATAACCACTGATGAAACATTGGATATAACACAACTCAAACAAAGACAAAACACTATCAAAATTCGCATTACTGAACAAAAGACTGTTGCATTTTGCCAAGATGGTCGTCTCCCGAAATCTTGGCAAAATGCAGCAGTTACTGGGAGTGGAGAATTAAGGAGGCTTTGGCGATTTCCTCTGAAAGGAGCACGCTTACTCGTGATGCTGGTTTTCAGTTCAGCTCCTCTTGGAAACCGGCCTTAAAAATGGAAATCCATCGACTTAAGAAGCAAAGATCAATACAGCTTGATAATCAAGTTAAGTAGTTACGTTTCTTCGACACAATTTTCTGTACTCACGCCAGCTGCTGACCTGGCATTTAATTTACTGAAAACAGTCTTTTGTTCAGTAATGCGAATTTTGATAGTGCTTTGTCTTTGTTTATAGTTATGTTATACCCATTGTTTCATTTGTGGATATAACATTTTATAAATATCCTGATGATATGAGAGATGCACACTCCCGAAACGTTGATAGCTAATCATCTTTTCACCTGGCTGGCTGCCCGAGAAAAAAGTGAGCGTATTCTTCGCCAGGAAAACTTCAGGTCTTATTTTAGGTTTCAAACTGTTGAGGTATACAATCATTTACTTTTAAGCTTGGTCCTCCTAACTGTAAAATACATCTTGCACGTCCCATCTCATATACAATACGAATGATATAATACGCTTTTTTTTCCTTCAAGTATAAAGCGTTATAGAATGAAAACTACTTTTCACAATTATGGAAGCAAAAATACATAATTCGCGATATCCAATATTTTTTGAACTTTTCTGTGAAATAATTTGTTTATATAAACCAGTTCTGTTGTCAATGAATAGCTTAAAGTTCATTTGAATATGTGTCATCTACACGTGGTGGCTTCTTGCTTGCTTTTATTGAATAACTTGGCAATTCACGACATGAAAACAAATATTACTATGCTTTTTGTATGTTTAGCTGTTTCCCAATCTACACAGGCTTAACACCCCTTATGCTCGGATATTCGTGGCCATTTATGGTTCGTAATTAAAAATTTTTGGTAATCATTTGATCAGAATAATTTAGGGAGGAGCCAGACTGAAAAATTGAATTCCACAGCCGGGATTTAAATCACGGATCTTCTAGTCCCCTAACCATTGAGCTACTGTGGCCAATGTGCCAACATGACATTAAATTCTCCAACTGATTCGTGTTTCTCCCGGTACCTTAATGACGACTTACTATGCTGTAAGTACTTTAAGGCCCGGGCTTTATAGTTCGGACCACTATTAGGTACAATTAATGGAAATTAATTGTTCTTTCACACTAGCCGTGTGTAGGACGCACTATGAAAGGGTAGAGCCAGACTGAAAAATTCAATGCCATAGCCGGTATTTGAACCACGGATCTTCTAATCTCCTAACCATTGAGATTCTATGACAAATATGCCAAAATGACTTTAAATTCTCCAACTGACTCGTGTTTTTCCCCGGTAAACCACTAGGAGTTCTCATAAACGCATGGGACAAATACCTTAATGGCGACTTACTAAGGACTGGGCTTTATAGTTCGGACCACTATTAGGTACAATTAATAGAAATTAAATGTTCATTGCCTTGGTTCCAAAAGTCTTTCAGAGAATCAAATTCTTCCAATATACTTGTACCAGGTAAACATCTTACATAAAACGAGTCATTAATTACATTCAGAGACAAAAATATAATCGTCATTTAAAAATAACCCTTTCGGGTAATAATCCAATTTTCGCGAGATTAAATCGCTCTTAAAAAGAGATAACGTGTTCATTAGCACAATGGCAATAAACAATCCACCTTAAAATGACAAAAAATTAAGCTTTTCTTACAATGTTTAAACATTTTGATCGAAGGAGAATCGCTTTCCATCAAATTCTGACATCTGTTGGGTAGATGGACAGTTAGACATGGTGTTGTCGGAGCAGTGGTGGTGGTTTTCCTATATCAAACAGTAAATTGTAATTCTTAGTGACAGTGATGTTTGAATTATCGTTAAAGGTCAGAAATCTATAAGAATTTCACTTCAGAAGGATGTCGGATTTTTTCTGACACAAACAATGTACATAAATAGGTGCATAATCATAAAATACACGTGATTTGGGCAATTTTTAGTTTTAAGAAATAGTATTGATGCAAAATTTTACTTAACTAGAAAGTAAACCGCAGTTGAGAGCCTAAATGTGCAAATTTGGGAGGTGGATTTTGATTGTACTAGATGTTAGTACCTACCAGAAATGAGAAGGAGAATAAACACCATGCACGAAAGGTTTGGAGTGCACAGT
This sequence comes from Mantis religiosa, assembly GCA_030765055.1. NCBI lineage: Eukaryota > Metazoa > Arthropoda > Insecta > Mantodea > Mantidae > Mantis > Mantis religiosa. Next base: position 59,980,062 of record CM060951.1, on the reverse strand, counting down.
TATAGGTAAATGTTAAGATTATGAAATTGGAATAATATTGTTTTAAGTCTATGAAATGGATCTTTTCATTGTAATTGTTATTATTACTAATTACTGTTATTAATTATTATTATTATTATCATCATTATCATTATAGGAGCCTTACTGAAATATAAGAAATTTAAAATTTTTACTAACCGATATTTAGATAGAATAAATCATCCTATGTATCTATTCAAGGATCTAGTTTTTAGAGTGCATCATGATGGAACATGTCATATGCAAAAATACACTGTTGCTATAAAGTTATATTAATATCTTTATGGCTGCAAAACTTCTTCTGTATGTCGTACATCAAAGTCAGAGATTTAATGGGTTGAATGTATGAATTAGATTGAAGGATATATAAAAGATAGATAAACAAAAAGATTGAATGCGACCAGCAGAAGAGATCGTTCTATATCGCACACATTTTTTCCAAGGGAGGGGTCAGACGAATGTCAAAAATGGTTATGGGCACTTACTCAAGAGACAAATAAAGACTACTCAAAGTGTAGTCGTAATCGACAAAGGTATTATGCGGACAAGCGGACATTAATTGCACTGGACTGGATTAACATATTGTGCTACACGGACATGTATATGATCTCAATCCATCAGTGACAGTTTTGACCTAAGAGCCCAGCCGTCACTAGAGGCCCACCCTACTTTAACGATCTCACATGAAGTTCTGAAGAACGTGGGTGATTCTGCGTAGAGCCAAGTTTATTAGCTTTCAAATCACTGTTCTAACAACCTGGTGTTGCGTTGCATTCGTGGAAAAGCTCTGGAAAATAATTCCAAAGAAGTGCACCAACATCCAAATAAACCTTAAAATTAAGAGTTTGTCTTTCGCGGCCTGTATCTTATTTCTATGTTAACTCAAAAGTTAGCCACACATTTTTCAAAAAAATAATGTGCGATATTCATATTGTTTTCTCTGGATGCTGATCAACAAAATATTGTTACAAATTCGTTTTATTTTTTTCCGTGTTATTCAAAATAAACGTTTGTAAAAATGATTTTTTATAAATTTCCTTGAGGGTATAATAAGATTAGTCAAACATTTGCAGGACAAGTCGCTATGTAGTGGCCTTCAAATAATGATTGCTCTAAATATTAAACTACATATTAGCTCCGACACCTTTCAGGGTATAGGTTTGGAAACATATCATGTTAGGATTAGGAATAATCTGCTGGAGAGGCCTCCAGGTACTGGAGAACACTGACGTAGGCCATAGTAGAGCCTTTGTGGTTCCAGCGTGACCTCTCGTAGGAAGGAATTGAAGTGAAAATCGGAAGGGTGACATATCTGGACGGCGATAAGCGCTAGCAAATACGGAATAACACCAATCCTGACGTCGGTATGATCTTCAGCCGGGAGGTACTCTGAATGAAACCATCCTTTCCAAAGAAGGGACCCAAGCCAGCCAGGGAAAAGCCAGGGAGAAATCTTTATATAAAATTTTTCTACATTTCACCAGCAAACGTCACCAGCCCAATGCACGCAACATTCCCTCTTTTGCTGCTATAATCCTGAAAAATGTGAAAGCAAATGTTGGAGTCCAGAAACGATGTACAGGAAGCTTTTTGTAGAAGGAAACAGCAGAGAAAACAGTGGTCAAAGTGATTGGACCGAACAACGATCATCTTAATGCTAGTATAAGACATTCCTGCTTACCCATCACATAGTTTTAAATATAGTAACCATTTAGTGCATCCGAAATTATAAATAATGGCTTCTGTTGAACTTTTATTTTATTTTAAAAGTAACGCTAGTTGAGATATAATTTACAACACATGGCCCAGGAAAGGAATAAAATCTTTATATATGATGGCTGTACTGAAAAACTTTAGAATACTGTGTTTCTAAAATCAAATGACTTTTACTTATATCTGATTGATATTTTCTAACTTTTGATTTGATACCCATATAGTTTATTCAATTTGTGTTAATTATCAGCATATGAAATGTCTTCGGCTAACGATGTACTTGACTAGAAACATTCTCGGACTACAATTTTTTAAGATTGTAAATGGCTATGGAAATATTTTCTTAGAAATACTTTTAGCAGATTATCCCTCTAACTGGTATAGGGAGTTTAAAAAATTATCTTAGTGATGAATTTTGTGAAGACATGGAGGTACTACAGTTACTGCTACAAATATTGCTGTTATTTGAGCAATGCTTGAATGTGATCAATGGATATGTTATATATTTATTTGGCTACAATTGTGCCTTATATCAACAAATCCAAAATATTTTACTTCTACCGTTGGACATGAGAACATTTTGTTCCCGGTGGATTCCACATAAACTGTCAATCCAAAGCAGCAGTGCAGTGATCAGTACAAGCTTTAGAAAAATGAGTTTGTCTATATATATTCTTTTGAGTTCATTTAGTAGGCGTGTCCTTTTCTCGCACTTGTAGTGGTAGACTTCACACTTCCTTTTACTCCAATTTCACACACACTGGTCCTTCACTGGGTAGAATTTCTGGGCACCATTTGGTACTTCACAATATCATTATGCTGAATCTTTATTGTTATAATTCTGAAAAGAAACGTCAACGAGTCAAGATTTCCGGTGAGAATGTACTCCCTGAGAGTTTAAGTAGCTGGTAAAACGATGACTATAAGTTATTTCTTTCCTTCTACAATGACCCATTTTGCTTCTACATTAGAGAACAGATATACCTTTACTGACAATTGGTATATAACTATGTGTAAACTAAAAGTTCATTAAAAACTTCGTGAAAAACGACCAGAACTAATTTTACATCATCATACGCATTGTCACATTCAGAAAAACTAAGAACTGAGTGTCTGGATGTTCCAAAAGTCAATTCTATGGTTCTTCGAGTATGCAACTCTAATCTAGAATCTTTCGATTTCCTTTTCGTTTTAAAAATACATATAAAATGCGTTTAGTTTCTTTATCATCAGATAAAGCAAGTGAGTGACTGAGTGAGTGAGTTAATGTGTGAGTGAGTTAATGTGTGAGTGAGTTAATGTGTGAGTGAGTGAATGTGTGAGTGAGTGAATGTGTGAGTGAGTGAATGAGTGAGTGAGTCAGTGAGTGAGTGAGTGAGTGAGTGAGTGAGTGAGTGAGTGACTGCTCGTCGACAATTAGGTCATTGGGGCTCGTGCTTCGGAGGTGTACCATCTAAGCTTAAGATAACCAGAGTGCTGCTTGTAGCAATTGCTGGTCTGAATCTGGTACACACAAATAGTTGGAGATAAATACAATGACAATATTATATCTCTTATTTAAAACAGATGAATCGAAGTTACCATGACCGGCATTCGAACTATGGTACCTTGTCCTAGTGTTCTAGAGACACAAATAGTGAAATTTATGACACTGTCATGGGAGATAAATTGTTGACCTTGCTACTATGACTTTCATTGAGGCCATTGCACTGCAGAATTACTTTGGAGTAACAAAACGAAAACTTGGGTTTAATCAGGCACACTGTAATTTAAAATTAAAAGGTTAAGGTCCCTCCATTCTAAGCCATATGCGACGGCCGGTTACAGAACCCATCTATACAGACCATCGTCATACTAGGCCTGTGAGGTGGTCAGTCCCACGAGACAGCCACCCTCACCCCCAGGAATTATCCTGGTGCTCATTTCTGTTAGAGTCTGTTTAGTTAACCCATGTGCACGTCGGCCGCCTCCTTTGACCAACCCTAGTAATCGTTTTACAACCCCGGCCCTCCTCCCAGTCCGTTCTGCAAGGTTGCCACAATTTCTCGAAACGTCATGGGTATCGTACGAGGTTTCGTATAAATAAATTATCTTATGCCCATTACTGCGAAACTTCATTAGTTTTGACACATACGCATACATACCTACACACACACACACACACACACACACACACACACACACACACACACACACACACACACACATATCGCCAAGCAACAATTCTACTGGATTCCATAATAACCCCTATCTTATTCAAAGTGCGGTATTTGAAACCCAACTTCTTTAGGAGACCGCGCAAAATGCAGAGCCCATAAGGAAAATCACAAATTTCTTGAAAAGGTGCAACAAATTCGTCTAAGGTGGGCGCTCTCCCTTTAGCATAGAATCTATAAATTTCTTGGCGAATTAAATCGCATGTGAAATTATCTACTTTAGAGAAACGTTTCCTTTTGTTTTCACACTTGATCGGCGTCTTTGGTATTTCTTCTGTCACAATATTTCTTCCTGTATTTCTGTGAATATCCAGGATTTATCACCAGATTCATTTCATGACCCCTTACCAAGATTATTTTTCAGCAAATATTTATGTGTTCAAAACAAGCGATTGAATTTGCTTAGAAGAGTTCCCGTTATAACTTTGGTTTTTGAGCCTTTTCCAGTAACATAACTCGGCCCAGCAACAGTTTCCAATTTATTCACACTATTGTCATCACTTTGATTATTTGCACTTGACTGAAAGTTATCTACTACTTCATTTGCATTCACCACTGCATTTCCCTCCCACGTCTCCATATCTGACACACAACGAATTTCTGTACGTAATGAAACAGATAACTGGAAGATGGAACTTTGTCAACAGAAACTCCACGTGGAGTAAACATGCGACTGTCACTTCGAGAAAATCAGTTTTGCTATTGGTCCTCAACGACAGTGTTCCACTCCTGAAGTATGGAGATGGATTTATGGATTTATGACAGTCATTAGGGGGCGGTAGGGTCAATTTCCTTTGAGAGGCAAACTGCACTGGCGTTGACTAGACAGACTATAGAGTGAAACCCAGGGCCACAGCGCGACCAAAAGGATTATATCAGGGAATAAATTCCAATGGTACCATCAAGAACCGAACCCGCGATGTCCTGGCTTGTAGTCTAGTACGTAACCACTAGGCTACCATGTAAAATTTAGAAATTAATTTAGACCCATAAGGATGATGTGCGTCATTTTGCGTTGTTATGTTTTAATATAATATACTCTATAAATAATATAATAACAATAACATAATCGCTCCGGCGGGATGATTTGGCGATGAGTATTACAGTAATCAAGAAAATGAAAATATTTAAATAAATTCGGAAGTAATTTTGGTAATTAAATTTTTTTAATGTAAATCAGTTCCCTGACATCTTGGATGATTCGTAATTATTCACATTCTCCTCGGTTATGTTTGATTTTACCTTTCATATGTATGAAGACCAATGATCGTTCAATGACTAAAGGAGAGTCATACGGGGGGGGGGGGAGGGGCTTACTGTGACCCAACGTGCATACCTCTCTGTTGTGTAGTCCATAAATTGTTTCTAAGTAAAAAGATAAAAATGCGGTTTCTTTATTAAAATGCGAGGTATGCAAAAATCAAAAATCAAGAAACTCAACATTTTATCTCACGTTTATTAACAGAATTAACAAATAAACATAATAGCAGTTATAAATCCTCAGGAAAAATGAAACAGGGCGCTCAGTACTTCAATTTGTAATAATATGTTAAAATATAATTAAATGCAATTAAAAGAGTTAGTGTGTTTCATACCTCCATCTTTAATAGTTAGTTGGTGAAAAATAAACTTACCGGATAAATTAGTCTATAAAAGCAATTTTCTAGTGCATTCTTGGTCCACTTAATGTATTTTCTGGATCTTCTGCATCTCACTTGCAAGCTTCCTTTCGGATGGATCCACATGCTTTTTCCCAAAGTGGCAAATTCAAAGACACACAATTTCTTAGTTTTCTGTATGTTAAGTATATTTCCAAACAGTGATCCCGCTACAAAGCGCGATGGGTAGATACGTTTTTTTTTTTTTTTTAACATCGTAAAGTGTTCATAGAATATTTTAAAAATTATATATAGAACTGTTAGAAATTTGTAGACACTGTCTCATAAGTAGGGCCCGGATTTTGATGAAAAGTCATCTGTTTTCTGAAATGTTGCTTATTGGAAATTAAGTCCGCCTCAGTACCTTGGTTGTAGAGTGTCTGCCTCACGTTCAAGAGGTCCCGAGTTTGAACCTCGGTCAGGGTGTGTTACCTGGATAGGTTTTTCCGGGGTTTTTCCTTATACTGAAAGACGAATGTCGGATAACTCTGAGCTCTATGGACCCTGGGCTCATTTGAACATCATTTCGCTCATTCCATTCATCTTCCGATATGACTTAACGTAGGAGAATGTAAAATTACAAAAATCGAAAACAAAAATATAAGTGAGTTGCATTCCAGAACGAATACGTTAGATATATATGGTTTTTATACATCAACAAACTGCATTTTTTCCACATTTTTATAATAAAGTCATTTTCTAATATTTAGATGCATTTCCGGTCATTTTCTTTCCTTTTTACGAATTTATTGCGCATTTTCATCTCTAGCCCGCATTCAGGAGGCCCGGGTTCAATTCCCGTGGCCATCATGATCCCGACCCATGGGCTTTTTGGGTTTTTAAAAATAATCTGTGATTGAAAATTCATTTGTATCATTTCTTTTATAAAATAGTAACTTAGTAAGTGTGGTAAACATACAATTAACACGGTCAGCGTCCTAGTCCCTAACATAGCCCCCGTAACCAATTTTAACACGCTGGAGTAGATGGTTAAATGTATGTATATACCACTGGGATAATTTTAAAATAGTGAGAGAAGTGGCGAATAGTTTTGATAGGATTGATTCAAAGGCAAATGAGAGCACACAGGATCTGTTTTCTGATACTGAAATCCAAGGTAAATTAGCTTTCATTAAATCAAAATTTACATTTTTGATGGAAACCATAACCATAAGTTCAAACTTTGTCTCCATTTTGTGATTATTTATTAACAACTGAAGACTGATACATGCTCACAATATACGCAACACTAGCCAATGCATTCTGTAAATAGCATAGCCAAACTCAGGAAACTCAATACATCTTTAAAACACCAAAATAAAATATCCGACATTATTTATGAGACAACCAAATAATATAAACAAACCAAGGGAAAATATATTTTTCTTCACAATTTTCGGAGCTGACTTCAATTAAATCACAAATTTGTCTTAAGTTCACCTAGATTCCGTCACAAATTCACACTGACAACAGCGCGAAAACATTTTCACATATAATAAAATAACTTTCAGTCCTGCGCCGTGACTCAGTGGGCTAGAGCATGTGCTTTGGTTCCCAGCCACGGAACGCGACCGAGTTCTATCTCACTCGATTTTACGTGCCGGTTTTATAGGGACGGGTGCCTACTGGCATCCTAGGGAGATTGAGGAGCTAGATAGGTAGAGAACCCTGGACAACAAATCCACATTTCGGGCTCGGGGTGCATGAAGCTTATCACATCTGCTCCCGCATTGGCTGGATAATCGCCTAACTCTGCCTTGCGTATGTGTGCATAAGGTCAGCAATCGGGTTGGCCCGCTCTGGTCCACTGTTACGTGGTTGTTACATGGCACATGGATGGTACATTTGGCGTTAAGTTATTTATGCTCTCGTAGAAAAACTCCCTAGTCTCCACTACTACTACTACTGCTACTGCTACTGCTCCTCCTACTACTACTACCACTACTACTACTACTACTACTACTACTACTACTACTACTACTACTACTACTACTACTACTACTACTATTACCACCACTACTACCACCATTACTACTACCACCACTACTACCACTAGATTTTAAGGGCTTATTTCGCCCTATTGCTGTTTCAGGGGTGTACCCTCTTCCGCCTTGACTTTATTTTGGGGTTGAGGGAGATCGGCCTTTCTTTTTCCTTTATTTACATTTGCATATGTTAATAATTTGTCATGCGTAATTGTTAATTGCTAATTGTAATAATGTTAGTTTTTTATTAAATATATATTTTATAATTTTTGTTATTTTATATATCTATATATTTTGTAGTAGCATTATGTACTTTTTTTTAAAAAATATGTTTTTATTTTTACTTTTTTAATTTTTAATTTTGTGGTAGTATTTTTTCTGCATACAGCATATGTGGTATATGTACAATTATTTTGATATTTGTTGAATCACAATGGTAAGTTGCTAAGCTAATAGTATCCGCAGATCTGGTTGTATCTCGTCATCCTCGGCTTCCTTGATCATAGTATGGTGTCGTATAAGGGTGACGTTTGGCGGAGCTGTGGTCTCCGTCTTCTTATAGCTCCCTGCTGCTTCAATCAGCTGCCTCCTGTATGGCCTCTCGGATGCGTTCGCAATGTATCTGTACATTTGGCTATGAACGTGTTGCTCTAGCAGTGTTGCCTTGCAGATGTGATACATTTCGTCGTTTTCATGCCAGGGTAGGTGTTAGTTTGTCTCTACGAAAAATTCTTTTGTTAGAGTATAACCATCGGGTTAAAAGCATAGTGAACGGGATGCTTAGCAACTTTATGTTCATCAAAAGCTACTTATGTTGAACATCCACACTGAGTGGTCCCCAGAAGTAATTACTATATTTGGAAAGGTAAAGTCATACTTAAAAATTCAAATCGGATTCTGGAATTAAGTTTTTCAGTCTGAATCTACTTTCCAAACTTGGTCTACACACGGCTAGTGCAAAAGTTCAATTCATTTACACAGATCCTATTGTTTGTTTATAGCATTTACCAACTTTTGTACCTAAATTTAGAAATATGTAATTCATGATAAATGCTTGTAAAGAACTATCGTACACGTCCAATTAAAAAACCTCTCAGCCAATCTCTCTTCAATAGGCTTCCTTCAGTCACAACGAGAAGTGCACGTTCAGTGCTGATACATTTGTTACAGCCTTTCGTAGACCACTGTGCGGGTTGTTTTCGGTGCTTTGAAACATTTATATCAGGTCCCAGCAGACCAGCAGAAGAGTCGAGTGGTTCAGGTTTACCTGGGCAGGGTGTTTTCTGCCCAGCACCTAACCGCCTAGTGTGGTTTTATCTGGGAAGTATAGAAGAATATCATTTATCTCAGGCAGTTGTCTTGGGCAATGTTATATCTAGCCATTTGCGGGTGCAACTGCCCTGTGCTGGCTGCACCCTTCCACCTGCCTGTGAGGCGTCTGGGCACAGTCCGCTTAACAGGCTAGAGGGAAAGGAAACAGAGTGAAGGTTAAGAGGTCCATTTCTGAGCTTGGGGCTACTAGTACGAAGGAAAAATGGCCCTGGTCAGGCAAGGTCGACCAAAGCGTCTTTGGGCAGCCGGTAGCTAGGTTTACGGCGAGGAACCCTGTGGTCGTAACGGCCAAGGGTGTTCACCAGTTATTTAGAATGAGACTCAAGTTTCTTGAGTTCTCTCCCGCACCACGTCTACAATATACGGGACTCCGGAATAGGTGTGAAGGATATGGGACGGGAATGTACGCCCAGTGTCACAGTTCAACCGTAGCACCCTGTTCTGCACGCGCTGCAGTCTGCGAACAGTGGTCGGAGCCGCTGATCCCCGGACATCGCAGCCGTACAGGATCAGAGGCGGGATAATCGCCCGATATAGGCGTATATCAGGTCCCCATAAACCTGCGTTATTTGTTCATAAACCTGCTTTATCCTAAGGTTCTTCGAGCTTATCCTCTGAAGGAGATTTGTGTAACTAGAAACCAAATATAAAACTTTATATTTACTCTGCAGCCAACATTATCAAATTAAACAAACAGTATGCACTAACTTTTCACTTCAATGGAGGTGAACGTCATTAATGTCAAAAATAAATAAAAGATATCCTTTGCAATCATATTCATTAAAAAGGAAATTAAATATTCGTAAACTTTCTGAAGCTAGTGAAACATAATACAGTAACCATCAGAAATTCAGGTTGGGCTTTTCAGGCTGACATCAAAATGTACTTAGAGGCTTTTGCAAATTCGTAGCAAAAGTTATGGAGCTTGTCACTCAGAGGGAATTCTTTTACAAGTCCACCCTAACACAAAATCTTCATGAGCGCACATTTCAACACTGTTACACATAATGTATGACAAAATATATTAATACGGACTAACTTGGAGTTACAGTGCCTAATTGTGCAACCAAATATACTAGTGAAAATTAAACAAAGAATAAGGTGGATTGGCCATGTACAGAGAATGCCGGAAAGCAGGTAGTTAAGAAGATATTCATAGGAAAGCTAGATGGCAGAAGGAGAAGAGGAAGACACAGGAAATGATGAGTAGATGATGTAGAAGATGACTTGAGAAAGTTGGGGGTTAAAGGCTGGAGAAGGAAAGCAGAGGACCGAGTAGAATGGGAGAGGGTGATTAGGGAGGCCGAGGATCTACATGGCCTGTAGTGCCAACTATCATCATCATCATCATCATCATCATCATCATCATCATCATCATCAATTTAGCTATAGTGAGTTCTGATATAGATGACTGGACCAATTTCTTATGTTGAAACATCCAGAGGGTGGAATTCGTTATCTGATAGTAGAGTGATGCTGAGAATGGAGGTGGAATTAGAAGACCTACAGTTTTACCTTGCTCTATGTGGAAATTTTTACCATGGAAAGTGTGTTGTATTTATTTAATCTCAGCCTCACAAAAATTTACACAAATACGTTTTTCTTAAAACAAAACAAGAAATGACACTCTCAACACAAGTCAGCGTGATTTAAGCTAACATGTAATTTTAATCTCCTCTCATAGTAGTAATTTTGGATTCCGTAGTTTAAGTATCCATCGCTTTTAAACATAAATGCTTTCAAGAAAAGTCATCAGTGCACAGATTCAAACATAAAATAACACAACTTACGCTTATATGCGCTGTCATCAGGATTATCTTTCCTTTGAAAATGAATTATTATTATTTCCTTAATATTAACACAAAATATATGGTAAATATAAAAACTTTTATGGCAACCTTTTATCGTTCTTATCATCTTTTTTTTCAACTAACATTTCTAACGCTTATTTCTCGGATTAATAGTTTGTATAAAATGCCAAGTCGAGTACGGTCAGTGTTAACTGGTTATATGAAACACCTCGGTCATTTATTGGGAGCGGAAAACAAAAGAGCAAACAGAATGCAATATCAGTTCTGATCCGGTTTGGTAACTTGCTGCAATTTATTCCCGGTTCCTTTGCTTTTATTAACACCTTTTCTGTCTTCTTTCAACTCGTATTCGATTTTTCTTCTCCTGATGTTCACAAGTTTAAAGGCAACAAATGTCGTGTCCAGATTGTCAGTTGTTTTATTGAAGCTGTCTGTTTCTCTCGCAAGCTTGACTTTCATCTTCTTTTAAATCGTTGTTTTTATTCGTTCTCGACTTCATTTCTATTAAACCTTTTTCATTCTTTCTCTCCTTCTTTTCTTTTGGTTTTGCACCAGTAGGTACAGCTAACGAAACCAGTGAAATTAAGAACCGGCATAGGTCACCAGTGAGTTGGGTTCAATGAACAAGAGGCCATTAACTTATCTCTCTAGTGGCATTCGATGTTTAAGGGTTATTTGCCTGAATATTTGTTTGTTAGCTTAGATTAAAATTTGTAAGGTACCGTTTAGTACTGCCATTGATTAAATATGGAGTATTGATTTATGAAATAAGACCAACTTGCTTTTTATCGCTAGAATAAAAAGGATTCAACAGAACTCTTTAATTTATTTCTTTTAGTTTACTTTACTTTCTTTCAGAAAGTATATATTTAATGCTCATATTTTAAGAACAAGCCGTTTGGACACCCTGAGTCCGAAGAACATTTGTTTTAGATAAATATCTGCCTGCATGTTTGTGTCTAAACAAATTTCTACAACTACCAGTTTTATTAATTTAATTTATACAACAACACCGTTTTCAACACTTCCATGAAAGGATTTACCAGTTTTATATTTATATAAGACATTTTATGATTTAAAGACAGATCATTTAAGAGAACTACGACTTAAATTTTATCATTTTATTGAAAATAATATTTTAATTAATTTACGGCTAATAGTAAATAAATAAATAGTTAATAAATCAGAAGGCATTTATGAATCCTTTGCTAACTCAGGGTAGTTATCTGCATTGTTTAATTGCATCTTATCATTGCTCTGCACATTAAGCACGCTGTCTTAAAACTCTTGCTGTTCTTTTATTCCAGAGCGCATGGTGAACAATCGCCAAATTTCTTCCTTCTCTTAAAGAAATAAATAAAGTAAACTAAGCTCTTAATAAACACGAGAAAAAAATTATATCAACGGTGCAATACGACTGTGCCTGGAATTCCTATGTATTGTCGCGTACAAACCTCCTTACTTTAAGTTGTATCCACTAATAAGGCACTGGCGATGGTATAGGTGTGACTTTGCCTCAAATCAAGACTAGAGCTTGTCCTTGTAAAACAGAAAAAGCAGTATCGTTTTGAAGTATAGAAAAGCAACAATTCGCTACTCTAAAAAGTGGTGTACAATTTTTTTTTTATAACCAATGGTTCCAATTTTTCATGTAAAACATTATAGTTACAGTTACAGGTAACAAACATGCTTCTGCCATTAATTGTTTTAACAGTGACAATTGGTTAAGGGAACTGGGAGGTTATTTTATCCAGTCAGCGCTAGTTTTAAACAATACTGAAATATAAATATATAAAAATTAAACATTGCCAGAAATTGAAATTTGGTGCCGTTATATTATAAGCATGCGTGTATTTAACGACTGTATAATATTTACATTAATTTCATACAGTTCCATGCAAAAGGGGTATAAGGCACTCTGTGTATCCTGAAAAAAAGTATTACATCATATACTTCAGGTCTAGGTACCTTGTAGGAATTTAAAGCTATAGGCACCAATCTTTTACCTAAATAACATAAAGCACAGTTTTATAATCTAAACTAAATAAAAATCATACACAATTTATACTATGCACATGAAAAAATATTTAGTTGTGTTAACAAAACAGATAATATTTTTAAGTACTGAAATTTATTTGCCCTCCATTTTATAAATTATATGAATATAAAAGTTAGATTACCGTATTCAGGGATCATTAACAAATAAGCACTAAAATTTTGTATCAATATGTTTTCTAGTGTTTGAGAAACTACTTCTAAAGTATGAAAAATCAAGATTTTGGGAAATCACGATCAAAGATTAAGCACCATTCTTTTTAAATTATACATACTCTCAGAGCATGCCTGCTCCATATTCCTGTTCATTTAGGTTTTCCTCGTCTCTTCCTTTACTTTTATTACTTCTAGCTCTACTTTCAAGCAACTGAGCTGTTCTTTTTGCCTCAGAGTCGACGCACATCTGTTTTAGACATACTGCCCTCATATTTTCACCAACATTTATACCCATTTTTTGTGATTACTTTATGTCTAGCACTGCACCCATAATTATAACAAATAACACTATCATATCCACCAATTTTTAAAGTTATTCATGCACAGCTTTTGGAATTATTTCCCATATTAGGTGATGAAAACTTTCATTTGGGTTTTGGGTTCGACCATGCAAGCACTTTCTCAGTAATTCATCTTGAGAAAGTTCCCTAAATACTGGTTTAATTGCCAAAATAACCTATTCTGGAAGAGAGTGTTTATGTTTCTAAGTAAGTTAGTTAAGAAATTTCTAGCTTTGGAAGTATGCTGGGTGAAATGTCTATGCAGAAGATCAGAAAGGGGGCGTGTCATGCGCCGCCATCTTTAAATTGATGGATTAAAGGGCTTTAATACCAGATGATGCCCCATGTTTTATATATATCATTTAAAAGCTGAATAATTATATACTTTTGAACACTAAAATAAAAAATTGATTTTTTGAAGCCCATCGACCATTCAGTGCACTTAAACCAAAATAACACCTGCTGCAAGATATGGCGCAAATTGGTAAAACAAGTACTGAAAACTATTAGTTAAATTGGGATTCCGTCGACTGAACGCTGTGCATTGTTTGAAGTAATCATTTTAGAAATAAAAGAAAATATAGTAGTACGTAGACAGAACTGAAGTTACATTTATGGCATATCTCTCTCCATTTTCAATAAATTATAGGAGCAGCGTAAGAAATTATGGGGCGTATAAGAGACTTGTAGATCAATATTGAGCACTCCAGACCAAGCTGTGATTTCTTCTGTAGCAATGGATTCAGCTTTTTAATTCTAGAAATGGCTATTGTTGAAATGTAAGATATATGAGAATTCCAGGTTAGTTGAGTGTCAAGCATTACGCCTAAATATTTGACTGGTGTTTCTGGAGGCTTCCATGTTAGTTGTTTTCCCTGCAGATACAATGGGGTGGATTTTGATAAGATCTTAAAGAGAACTAAATAAGGTCTCTTTTATATAATTATAGTAAATAGTACAACATTTATTCACAAAACTAATTCACTATAGTAAAAATAGTCTTATTAATTTACGCTACAATAATTTACATTTACTTAATTTAAATGCTAATGAAAGCATAACTAAAACAAAGTTCTTAATCACAGTTTTCATGAAAATACACGACAAAATAATCTCGGAGTAAGTGTAAACTTAAATTTAATTTTAATTTGTCTAGGTGCACCTTCGATAGACCTATCACTTATCTAAAAAAATAATCACATCGGAATGTGAAAGACAAATACAGGTATCAAAAGTAGCGGACGAGATAGTGATTCAAAGGAATTTTTGCAACGACAAAAAGAGAGAGATTATGTTAGCAAAAGGAATTTAATGTATCTTATAGCACTTCTCTTCAAAGTTGTGAAGGATATAAAGGCTGCTGTATCAGTACCAGATCTAAATACTGCAACCAGCTATTTCACCGAAATGCAGTAAAACCATGCGCTTTTATGATGATGGGCTGTTTGATCACATTACCTCTTAAATTTCTGGAGCTCAACGGGCATTCCTGAAACATCAGATAAAGGAAATCAAACCAGTGACATTATACCAACTCTTCCATGGTCGATCCATATATTACCATACTTAAGTAGCATATTCTACGACGATAGGATCCAAAAATTCCCTTCTCAAAGGTTCATCTGCATTTACCGCTTACCAGTGTTTTATTGTGATCTTCAGTTGCCAAGTTAGTGAAACTGAGAATACAACATGTTTATAAAAGTCCCGAATTTCCACAGTTGCTACCTGGTGGTCCACATATTCTATTACGGCGTCAATAAATCTAAGTCAAACTTAAGTCTGAGCCCACTTAATCTTTTAAATAGCTTTTCAATACTAGTCGAAAAGAAAAATGGTAATATGGCATTATGTAAATATTCCTTAGACGGCTTATTTTGATAGAATTGCTGATTATTATTCATAATATTCTTCTCCATTGTTTCAGATGGACATTAAAAACCTTTGACAATGCTTTAAGATACACTCGATAAAAATGCTTCGTTCTGTTCGTAAACAAGAGAGGATTGTGATTGGATTCAAATCAACTCTTTTTGGGGTTTATTTGCATTTCAAATTGATTTGTAATGCCTTTAGGAACAAAATAAAAGAACAATTACGATATCAAGCTACCTAAAAGAAGTAAAATATTTATAGGTATAACATTTTTCTCTTTGATATTATATTTTCCCCAGATATTTAAGTTATATAAAGTACCAATATGCAGGTGAACTTATTTATATTTATTTACATACTATTCAAGGGCTTTTGAAACTTATATTTAGGAAATTTCGATATAGATATTTGGGACGAATGGAATACTTTACATACCTGTAAATAACCAATGTGAGAAAATAAAAATATCAACACCAATAATGCATTAGGCTTTTTATTCTAAAAATATATTGCTTTGCATTTAAAAAAAAACACACTATTATCCCTCGAAGAAAGAACAAAGAAAATAAAACAATTAATAAAAAGATGAGTGTCTCTTTGAAACACCTGTTGGCTGTATAAATGATACAGGAGGTACTCTGTAACGATCGACAAGTAAAGCACTAGATTTATAGATGCGTTGTAATTTACTTCTCCGAAAGAACAGTGCAATTCCTTGCACTTAACAGGATTTAGCTTATGAATTAGTGTCTAAGAGATCTACATTTTTTATTTAGTTGGAGTAACTTACTTCAAGTATAGTAACCTTCAATACATTTATCCAGTAAGATGTCTCCTCAGTACGCATAAGGCTCACATTCGTGAAACCCTGGTCCGATTCCCGGTAACTGTAACTTGTACATCTTGTCTTGCTTTTGTCGTGGTCTCTGTCGGACGGTAGAGAATTCTATATTGATTTCTCATCTACCATGATTTTCGTTCAGTCGCATTCTCAGGTGTGTCTCAGAGATTTGTGATGGAGTAGGACAGAAGTTTGCTCAAGGGAAAAAGTACTTTCAATGGATACTAGAGAGCTGCTTGATCTATGAGTAGCTCATCGCCCTTTCTAGGCAGCTCTACTATTGGGATGGATTTTCGAGCATAAACTTTTAGGGACTTAAAACTGCTGGCGTCTACTCTGGCTCATATATTTGGAGTTCGGTTACCGCAGTCCAACATGTTTTACTTCAGGTGCTCCGAGTTTCTTAGGCATGCATAAAATGTAATTTATTCATTTTAAAATTCTTGGTGGGTGCTCAAAAGTATTGCATTTAAAAAGGAACCGACAGCACTCAAAGACGTAAAATAAGTGTTACAATTTGCTGTAACTACTCATTACGTAGAACTTTGATTCTATTCCATTTAAGGTATTACATTCCGCTGCACTTTACATGGGTAATGTAGTTAGAGGTAAAAGTAAGCACTACATCATTTTTATGAAGTAAATTAACGCACCTTGGCTATTTCACTGGCCGGTGAAATGTTCCTATGTTCCTATGTTGTTTTTGTCCCTAGTGTATTAAGTGCTGTAAGAACCTTAAGGCCCGGACTTTATAGTTCGGACCACTATTAAGTACAATTAATGGAAATTAATTTTTCTTTCACACTAGCCTTGTGTAGGATGCACTATACTTACAGTATAGTAAGTCACCATAGAGGTTGTTGTCTCATGTGTTTATGAGAACTTCTAGTGGTTTACCGGGAAAAACACGAGTCAGTTGGAGAATTTAATGCCATGTCGGCACGTTGGCCATAGTAGCTCAATGGTTTAGAGCGGTTGGACGGAGACCAGAAGATCCGTGGTTCAAATCCCGACTATGACACTGAATTTTTTAATTTGCCTCTACCCTTTCAATCTCAGCATACTCATAGCTCCATTTCAATAACAAAATGTGCATATTTTTTTCTATAATAAAAGATTGGAACTGATAAAATGGCATTATAGATTTTATCACCAAAATAGTCTCGATGTTGCCAGTGCACAGAATTGGGTCCTTTGCATGTCTGCAACACTAGCAGCAAGTGGCATTCGACTCAAAATAAACCACAATTTTTTAGGGGTTAATACTGTAAATTTCTTTTCAATTTATATGTAGTTTACTTAAACTGATATAAAACAGAGATATGTTAATTTTACACTTTCTTACATATTTATCTGCCTATTCTTCTAATAATTAAGAATAAGTGAATATGTGTATTTTAGCAGGTGTATTTAATTTTGTGGGCAATACGTTTCAATTTACACACAAAAAGTATACCCAAACCTACGAGGGCTGTTCAATAAAGAATGATCACAAATTCTTGACAACGTACCTTTACTCATCCTCATAATTTTGATGGTCCTTCTGAAAATAGTCTCCCCTGAATGTGATGCACTTATTCCAGCGTTTCTGCCAGTCTTCAACGACATGCTGGAAACCATTATTTGAGAGATCTTCAAAATCGCCTCCGCAGCCTACACCATTGCTTCTGATGATTGATAATACCTCCCACGAAGGCGTTTCTTCAAGTTAGGGAATAAAAAAGTCACGTGGGGCTAAATCCGGACTATAGGGAGTGTGAGTAAAGCACCTCATGTTGAGTTTTGCAAGATATTCAGCAATAACATTGGCAATATGCGGCCGCGCATTATCTTGGTGCAGCATCCAGCCTGCTTCATGGAAATGTGGTCCTTTGCGCCTGATAGGTACTTGCAATGTTTTCAGGATATCCCTGTAGTATTGTCCAGTTGCTGATGTGTGTGCAGGTACAACATGCTGATAAACCATTCCATGAACATCAAAGAATG
This sequence comes from Mantis religiosa, assembly GCA_030765055.1. Taxonomy (NCBI): domain Eukaryota; kingdom Metazoa; phylum Arthropoda; class Insecta; order Mantodea; family Mantidae; genus Mantis; species Mantis religiosa. Next base: position 59,962,075 of record CM060951.1, on the reverse strand, counting down.
AGATGACCAAAGCTTTCCCAGCCGAAGCAGCCACTTTTTCTTTTTTGAGGGTTGGTGATGAAGGAGATTTCCACACTGAGCTTTGCTGTTTGCTTTCAGGATCAAAATGATGTAGCCAAGTTTCATCAGCAGTGATTACGTTTGAAAAGAAACTCCAGATCTTCCTCTAACTTCAACTTTAACTGCATGTTACCTCCATTGCAGCGGTAGTCGATACTGAACATGTCTGAACTTGCCTGGTTCTCACAGGCGGGAACCAAAAGTACCAACAATGAAACTACTACGGCATGTTTGTTTCACATTAAGCTAACAGAATATAATAAGATTGAATTTTAGTGTGAAACATTTTGACCATAAAAAATTATGATCATTCTCTATTCAACAGCCCTCGAATATAAAACAGAGATATGCTTATTTTACATTTTTTACATATTCATATGCCTGTACTTCCTAATATGTAAGAATTAATAAATAGGTAAATAGATTATGTATACGCTATGTGAATTTTAGTAGGTCTATTAATTTTGTTGGCAAAAATTAAAAATAATGACTTTTGACTAAATGAAAAACTTAAAAGCAAAGCTTTACAGAAGCTAATCCAACTTTAATAGGGAATTGTTGTTACAGCATTGGTAAGGAACGTTCAAAATAAGTCTTATATATTATATACAACTTTTAGAAGCATTATTTGGAGTAAGAATTTGTAAACCAAATTGCAATAACAAATTACTTTTAGTTCCGCTTCTTAAACATAGTGCCATGGAGAAGTGTGACACATTGAATGAACTCAGCACTACATGTACCACTTGCTGTAAAGCTATAATTCATATTTTGTTGGTGTAAGTAAGCACAACTTTGTATGTCGATATCCCCCCCCCCCTCCCTTAACCGTTCTCTTCAGATGCTGTTGTGGTCGTTTACGTTCCAATATATAGGAAACCACTTTTTCAACGACCTTTTGTCATTCCCACGAAGTTATGTGGATGGTCATTCTCCCCTCCCATCCCGCAATATCGAACAAGGTTAGCAAGACACCGGGGTACCTTGCCCATCTATTGTTGCAGGACCCCTCTGATCGGTATCTGTTATTGATGTGACAGGCGTCAAAATGGAATTCATTGCGGGATTGGGACCGCTACTTCTCAAGTTCTCCTTCCACTTTCCTGATTTTAAATAAAAAATACGCCGAAATAAAAATACCAAGCTTTGGGAAGACTTTGATTTGATTTAGGTGGAATTGGGAGGATATATTACAATGCATTATGATGTGGCCATCCCACCAGGAGTTCCTACCTCGGACCTGTCACTTGGGGATTGGAAAGCCGATACCATCCGCAATATTCTCTTCTACCTGGCGGTGCTCATTTTATTTTCCTACGTCTCTGTTTTGCACCTGTCAGAAGACCCTTTGCGGACTTGTCCAACAATGGGAAAGTACCTGTTCGTTGTGTGAACATTTTTCGATCTTTCACTCTTTCACCTCCTGAAAATTTAAGCTATAAACATAAGCAAAAAGTTGCATTTCATTCTGAAATTTCCAATCAGTGAAATTTTAAAGCAAGCAGCTCAAGGTTCGTGCCATGGTTGAGTGCTTAGACCGCTTGGCTCGCACCAAGGTGGCCCGGGTTCGCTCCCAGGCCACCTCAAAGTGACACTTGTGATGGACAACACAGCGCTGGAGCGGGTTTTCTCCGGGAACTCCGGTTTCCCCCGCCATCTCATCCCACCAATGCTCCATCTTCATCTCGTGTATCATCAGTGTCACCACCTGCGCTGCCGTATGTAGTAAAAGTAGGCGTTAAACACCACACATTTCATTTTTCAATCTGGTCAAAGGTGTTTGGTATGGACCATATGCTGTCAAAGTAATTCCATTTTATTTTAAAATTAAATAGGGAATACTAAAAATACCCGATGTATTTACTTAATGTGACTTACTCTGCGCAATGTTACTTTTTTATTTAGCTTTTTATATCTATTCTTACATAACAACACTTTTTTCTCGGGTTCATGCTACCGCAGTAAACTTTTCTAGATTTATTTTCTTTGATCTAGATAGAGAATGGATTAGGAAACACAAGCAGTGATCAGATATTTAAATTCCAGTTGCTGTTTCCATAACATGACGATTAAGAGCTAAAAGATAATAGCACTTGATAAAAACTACCGAAAAATTATCGATTATCTCGAAAATGTCCTTCACAAAACACTATTTGAAACAAATGATGTATTTTAGGTTTCTGTGTGACAAGTTTCTATCTATTACAGTTTATCATTGTATAAAACTACTGAAATTTCCGTACACATGAACAAGACTCCATAGGTATTCCCATAAAATATAACACATATGTTTTCTTCGAGACATGTCTCTGGATGATATTGAATTTATATATCAAATTTGATATTTATTGTTCGTTTCAGCTTGGATTAGAGTTGTAAAAATATGAATACATGTACCTTTTACCAAAAATTCTCTTTTTTATTCATTCAGAGGGCTTCAAAATGTTTATTATTGGTTAAACATCGATATTAATTTTTTTTTTGGGGGGGGGGGTTACGATACCTAATAGGTGTATGGTAAAGTCAAACCTTTCATTGCATGTTCTCTCACTACATGAGCTTTTAATTTTATATTCTATAAAGTTTATTTTTAAAAGTGAAACTACTTAGTAATTTGTGGCAATCGGTAGCAATTAAAATATTTTTGTCATTTATTTCATACAAAACTAATTTCCCATTCTATGCTTGTTGCTTTCCTAAATTTTTGTTTTTCCTTCCCTAAAAATTGGCAGTAGTATATGAGTAGTATGTATTTTGAGTTTTACAACGTTTGTCAGAAACCTTGTGCTATCCTGAAAGATTAAAGCAAGTCACTATCTAAACTTTGAAGATCAAGATATAAATAACGAGCAAGCCATTTCCTAAGACATTTTTATGCTTTTGGAACTTATTTTCACTTAGAATAAAGAGTATACTTCGTTTGTTTGAAAAACCGCAATATATGCTATGAATTCATCTCACGTTTTCAGGACTGCATCTTTGGGCTTGCCTAGAAGGGTCGGCACAGCGATTACATGAGTCACACAATCCGTATCACTGGTAAACAGAATACAATATATTTGTAATAAAAGACTGCCACCCCATTTACGTATTTATGTATTCTTTTAGGCATTCTCCAACGCTTGTTGAATGCATAAATAGGGCTACACTGTTCGATTCTGTTGCCTATCTCACTCGTAACCAGTTTGTTTTCCTTGCCTCGTTATGAGAGACTGTTTTTGGAGTCATAAAACAACTTGCGGTTTAAGTGATACGTCACGAGTAAGACGAGAGAAAGGATACCGCGATCGTCCAAGTTAGATCTACCTCTCCCTGCTGCCCATCAAGCTACAGTATGTTTGTGGGTTATGTTCTATACCAGCATTGAAATCTCCAAACCTGCGCACACGTGCCTTGATTCCGAACTTTTCTCAGGCGGCGGCTTTACTTTCAAGCAAAGAAGACACACGTGCATGAGTATAAGGTTGCGAAATATACTCTGTTGTCAAGTTAGCAATAGAATGGCGTATGAATCAACAAAAATAAGAAACTTGAGGTAACATTTTAACTTTGGTGTTAAGAAATCATTGAGTCCCTTATAACTAATCTAATGAACAGCAACATTTATAAAGTTATCCAAATGATTGAAACAAATGCGTGCAATAAAAAGCCTCGAACTTCCTAACTACTGGGCTGGGAATTACACGTCACCCAGTCGCCCTCTTGTGCCCCCTTATCCTCCCTCTAGCACAACAGTGTCCGTCGGAGCGCGTCTAGGGAGGAACCGGAGTAAGTCAACACACTAATGCCCGATTTCACCAACAGAAGTTAAGACTTAACACGAGTTTAGCAATAGTTAAAACAAAAATTGCATTTCACCAACAAGTGTTAGCGTAACACTCGTGTTAAATCTCATGTTAAAATAACAAGCCGAATTTCTATTGTTAAGTCTTTAACAATTTTAAATAGTCAAGATGGCGAGCATGAACTCAGCTGTTGATGTCGATTTGCTATATTTAAGACCGTCTAAACGGCATTCATAATAGAGTACGGCCTATGAGGAGAAATGATTTTGAGGAACTATCCGAAGAAAATTGTTTTACGGAGGTATAGACTGTCGAAACATGTTGCTATGAAGGTTACTGCGGAAGTACAAGAGCGGTTAGAACATGCATCGAAAGGAATATGGCGATCTCGCCTTTGCTTCAAGTATCAATAACCTTGCGATTTTATAATTCACTGAATTATATGGATAATACATTGTCCATCTCCCGTCTTGAAACGTTCAAGTCACTTGCCCTTCTTCGCTCCTCGTTTTAAATTTACGTAATACTGAGTTAGAACATGCATCGAAAGGAATATGACTATTTCGCCTTAGCTTCAAGTATTAGTAACCTTGTGATTTTATAATTCATGAATTATGTGGATAATACACTGTCCACCTGGCGTCTTGAAACGTTCAAGTCACTTGTCTTTCGCACCTCGTTTTAAATTTACGTAATAATAAGTTAGAATATACATCGAAAGGAATATGCTGGTCTCACCTTTGCTTCAAGTATTAATAACTTTGCGATTTTATAATTCACTGAATTATGTGGACATTACATTGTTCACCTCCCGTCTTGAAACGTTTAAGGCACTTGTTATTCGCAGCTCGTTTTAAATTTACGTAATACTGACAAGTTGTTTGGTGCTTGTAGTAGTGACACATGCATTTGAATTAAACTCGTTTCCAATATTTTCACCGCGACATCTTTCCCTTTTACATTCACTGCATCCGTCCTCTTATTTTCCACGATATCCTTACACTTCGTCACCATTTCAATTAACAATTCTTTCTCCGTTGATCAGAAATTTGTCTCAATGCTTTATTTATGATTTTGTTCATCCGCCATTTGTGCAGACGAAAATGAAAACAAAAGCGCATCGTGAGCGCATCGGAGTGCGTTCAGAATATCATCCATAGCTTTCTATATCTGTAATATTTACAAGTTTCTTGGCGTTAACACAGGTTTGTTAACATTTTAAGAAAACAGTTTGGTGAAATGGAAGAAATTTAACATTAGTTTTAGCGCTGTGACAATTGTTACGTTACATTTGTTAACGTCGATTTTAACATCTGTTGGTGAAATCGGGCATGATAGACCTAAGTTAATCGGGTGTTTTGCATAAAAAGTGTTATATGATTTATTTTATCGATTTTCTTATAATTTTACAGCTTTGTTCTAATAATGTGTCCTAAATGGAGTATACCTAATGAAATATAACTAGCTCAACTATGCTAACCGTCTCATTGGGCGAGACCGTTTGCCCTTCAAGACTGTTCTTGTCACTATTCTTATATATCTCAATAAATCATACTTAAAACTCATGCTTAGAACTTATCTTTTCAGTTGACAGAATTCCATTTAGCTTCTAACATAAATCGGGTGGCTTAACATACTTTTATTTCTTTGAACATTATTTTTAGCTTTAAATAAGCTTTAAATTGATTAGTATCAGACTTATGAATTTAAAATATAAAACTGTAACACTAATTTCACACAAATATGTTTTTATTCTTCTCGGATCCAATAGCATATAATTTCACTGATCCATTGCAGTGCAAGTGCTCGCAGGATCAGGGCACTGACTTTATTACGATTATACGAGTATTGTTGTTTAAGTAAGCCCTAAATTGTTTCATCTAATAATTCTCGTAATAACACCTGTGCTTCAAGATTTAATTTGTAGCTGCTATTATGTTTTACTTATGGGTCGTGTTAATTCAAAGCGGGACACCATTTTTATAATGAAGTATTTTTAAGTTCATCCCATTGATTTATTGTTCATTTAAACTCAGTGTCAATTATTGGTATCAAACTTAATATTCGCTACAAATTGTGTCACAGAATTCTGTAGTAAACCAGTGACTAGGGATAGTTTCTGCTACCGATCGCGTAACAGCCACAGGTAGGTGCATAACTTCGTGTAGATTTAAACCTTTTACTTAGACTCATGTTTCAGTAACACAATAAATAAGTTTTTAATAAGCTTTTCTAAACATCAAATTGCATACAAGTTTCCACAGAGGAGAGATGTTTTAAAGAGAGAGTTAAAAGCGAAGGAGGATGGTAGTAGAGGAATGGACGATTAAGATAAAGAAAGAAAAAAGTAACGGTAGAGCCATAAAGAAATAGAAGATTCCATGTTTAACTGAAAATTGCAATTTTCTAAACAGTTTATTCATATTAAATGTATATATTAGTTTCATTTATATAGAATTATTTGATACTAGGTTTACATTTACTATATTTAATATTAGCTATATTTGACTATATTTCTGTATAAAACAATTTTACTTTGAATATATTGCTTTATACACATTCCTGCAGGTGGCTATTACAATTTATCTTTCTGGGAATACATATTTAATTTATTAATCATCATTGATAATGCACTTTTCATTAAGGCAGTCCGAAGAATTCAGAAATGGGATAATACTGGTGAAGAATTCAATTAATAATTTGACATAAGCAACCAACAATAAATCAAATGAATCCACCTACACGAACATAGCATCTTAAGCCCTGTGTCAGGTGAATCATAAAATATCTACTTAAAATATTAAATCATGAAAAATACTATTAAATAGTTATTGATATCCATATTCCTTAACCATTTTGGGTAACTTCAACTTCCTTTGAAGATATACGAGACATTTTCCTCCAGTGTTTAAGGTATTATTCCAGGATAGGCAAGGTAAATTTCTGTTAGTTAGAATCCTTTGCTATACTCCGTAATGTAATGCACCTCAAAGCGAACATTAGAGTACAAACTAATACATTTGCGAGTAATAAGTTTCGAAAGCTAAGCTTTTCTGAAGTCAATCCGCTCAGTTTGAGAATAGTTACATTACAACGATGCAGTAAACAGTACTTTAATTATACTAATATTACATCTTAATAGCTGTAATACATAGTTTTGAGCCCTACATTTTTCTACAGTTAGAAAAGAAGAGAGTTTTGACAAATTGTGTAATTTCTCTTGTAAACACCTTCAAACTAATTACACAAAGGTGTGACAGCACTGCTGAGCATTTTCCTTATATGGAAACAGTGTCTGCTGTTATTTGTTGTAATTCTTTTAAAATATCCAGTAGTAGTCAGCTTCTCTTGCATTTAAATCTGTCAGCAAGTACACAATCTCCATCAAGCTAAAGTACGTCATATATTTTTGAGTCATACAAACAGTAGACAACGGCATTTTCGTTGAAACACGAATTGTCTGTTAAGAACAATTTATCTGCAAGAGCATCTGTGAGTAATTTTATACAAGCTCTTTGTTAACCTCAAAACTATGACTGAAAGAGTCCAAACTGTAAACGATATTATGGGAACTCGAGGTTCACGTTTACGCGTAATATATGCTTGCTGTCATCTTCCTGATGGAATACGCTGATATATTTTCATTTTATTTTTTTCTCTCTCTCCATCTCTCTTCTATTTTAAACGTAAAAATAAAGAAAATGGATATATATTTTTCCCGTGAAATATGTAATACCGCTAGAAGCGCAATGCCGACGGAGGGCGGGGCGGGGAAGGAATCGTACGTGCATGTCATATTAAGTGTAGCGAGAAGCGAGTGTATGTTTATGTGGGCGATAGGGGAACACTGGGAACCATCACGGCGGACAGTGACTTATTCCTTCAATTCTGACTTTGCCAGCACAGACGAATTGTTTTGTGAGAGCAAGAGAAACATCTCTTTCTGCAACAGCGTCTCATGTCAGAGAAGTTTGGCAGATTCCAAGAGGTCTAGCTACAACATTTTTACCAAAATCTGAATATACTTGCTATTTATGTATTATAAGAAACCAAATAATCATGAAAATATAAATCATAAAAATAATAAGTAAGTTACATAGCATCAAGACCGTTAAATGTATGCATACTAAGCTTCCACGGCCAGTATCTTAATGCAGCATGCAAGGCGACACGCCTTTTCTAGAAGATAAACATAGTAATATTAAAATTAGTTTATAGTATAGAATTCAGGTGAACCATATGAAGAATGAGATGGCAACTAAATTCAGTTAATTCCTTGAACTGTACCTTCAGAGATGTAAAGTAATAATATCAAATAAAAAGAACTAAGTATAGCCTCGTGATTTCTTTTGTTTCATTGTTTCTTTATACCTCACATTTAATTACAACAGCGAGATCGTTGACATTATACCCTTGTAATTGTGACCATATTGGTAATGATGTTACTTCGTGTGCAACTGCCAATAAATTTCTTTCGGTCTTACACATTAGATCGTGATCATTCATACTTCCAGACTCTAGGAAAGGATAGAGAATGGACAGAAAAAAATTCCTTATACTAAACGGAAATCAAACACAAGACTCCTCATTCAGGAGACAGGTGCTCTACCAGCGAGCTTCGGAACCAGCAAACCTCTTCACTTTTCTCCCAGGCACATAGATGCTAGTGAACGTATTACACTCCTCCCAAAAATTCATATTATTATCCTTATTTAATTGAAATACCACTTTGGAGGTCACCTGAGTGTAAAAATACCTTTTCTTATAAGAAATACGGTCCACATATGTATGTGTGTATGCGCGCGCGTGAGGGCACGTGCGCGTGCGCTCCTTTAAGTCTGTGGCCTACTAAACCCAAAATATTGAGTTCCACCCTGATCCAAACTGAGGGTTTCAATTACGCTTGTCAGTACGTCCTTTTATTCACAAAAGAACTGCAGACACAATTCTTCAGATACTGACAGCGCTGGTACGATTCTGGTAATTGACTGCACTTTAATGAATAAAATATTTTTATTTTCAAAACTGTGTCTGTTGTGTATCCGTGATGTGTAATTCAAAGACGAAAAGTCAGCCCAACACAAAACTTAGATTTTAACTTAACATTTACGGTATCTTCTGGATGCTGTGGGCCTCAAAATATGCATTTAAAATGAATAATTCATATAAATTCTTATATGAAATAAATTAATTTTATCTTGCATAGGCATTTGGTAAAGATTGTTTGCCCCCAAAATATTCAAATTAATGAGTACTTATGCAATTTTTCATGGTGTATGAATTAATTCTGAGTTAATTAAGCGTAGACAAGTCTATTGGGGGAGTTAAGGTTATTCAAATAGAGGAGTCTCCAGGAATCCACAGATATCCGTTGGTGCTTCTAACGTTAACCGGTGATCAAGGTTTGAAGGGTGATCAGAGCGGAATGGTGATCAAATCCGGCCGATGATTTTCGCTGGCAAGCACCAGGTCATTAAAGATCACAACACGACGGAAATTCTGACACTGCCAGTTTTGTCTTAGAACCATCCGCACCTGGATGTCCCGGGTGTATATCAGACTCCAAGGGAGAAAGCCCCAGTAGTCCCGCCAATCGCCAGGGAGAAAAGTTCCATAATCCCAATTCTAGCTTTGTGCCACAACGTACCATCCGATATGACTTAACGTTGGAGGACGTAAATTAAAAAAAAAGAAAAGAAATGACACAATACACCATCAGCTGCCACCCGCAAACTCATTAATTAACCATACTGGCTGAATACAACCATAATTACAGGATCCAATATGATCAATATATTTTATCAGTATAACTTTTATTGCCGATATTTTAATAATATTTGACGCATTTACTTATATTAAAAACTGGGTATTTGTTTATAGATTGCGCTATAGTTAATAATGTACATAAATTATATCATAAAACCTCATTTTTTAGCTGAAATCCTCTGCAGTGTTCTTGCGTGTTAGAATAAAACCATTATTTTCCTGAAACCTTCAGAGAGATGAAATAAAGCAGAGGAAACATAATCATGGGGACAGAAAATGATAGGAGGTTAATGCAAATTTGACCTACCTAAGAAATGGGAGAATCGAACCTGGTTCTTCACAATTGAAAGCCTCACACAAAATCGAAAGCCACCTCAGTCATCGAAGATTGTCGGACTGTCACTTGAAACATCTTAAGCACGTTTGCCTCTATAAATATACTTAATTAGACAATAGTTCTGGTGATCAATTTTAGTCACATGCGGTATATGCTTTCGGAGTTTGTTTCAAACTATCAACAAAGTATAAGCTTTAGAACGACCGCAATAAACTGTTACAAGCGATTTTTTTCTCTTTTCTCTCAAAGAGTTGCACGTATACTAGCGTTATCTCTGTATGAGATCCAACTGCTGTCATGCTGTCCGTCAGCATCTTGATATGAGGACAGAAGGAAGCATATAGCTCCCTTCTTAATACATGGAAACAACCGCACCCTTCATACGTCACGTTTATTGGAAGTTAGCTGTGCCCCTGCTGTTCAAAGTTTGAGGTTACATTCTCGAAAAGAATGTATAATTTGCCTTTCATTTTTATTTCACCCTCAGTTTATGATTATTTTTAGAGATTTAATCTCTTATGGATATTCCTCTTTGTCGTGAAGACTGAAGTTTATGATTATTGTCTTCAAGGTTTTTATTTTTCCTAGAATTTCTTTTTTCTCCTTTCTTTTTTGGGCTTGATCCTCTACCACACATTGACAGAGTCAAGGCAAGTCGTTAACGGGGAGGAAGAAATGGATCAAAGTCACGTTTCAGAGTGAATGAATGCAAGGAACCTTTTATGGCTTCATCGTGTTGGGAGATGCAGTTGTAGTAGCTAGCGTTGGCGAGATAAAATCGGTTCGAGTTTTTCTAATGAATCTGTTGTCATTCTTCTTGTGTTCTTACAACATAATAGAATACAATTTTTATAGAACTTCTAAGAACATTCACTTTTTGAGAACCATATTTTCAAAATTAATTATGTATTTTGAAATTGTATGTATTTCTACTTAATAAAACAGTGCATTGAGTTCTTACATATAGTAGTCATATAATTTGCGAGTGTAAATCTTAAATGTCCGAACTAAAAAGAGACCACTGTCAAGTTGATGTTAACAGATCTAGCTGGAATTTTTAAGAGAAAATAGATCGGAATTAAAATTACCTGTACCTCGACTTTGTCTGTCATAGACCCAATTTTGACATGAGAAAAGTTATTTATGAATTATGGAGTAGGATAAATTACGGTCGAAATGGCGAGTTCTTTTTATGCGATGTTTTAATGAAGTTCCCAGCAGCTTCTATAGTCTCTATGTATCTCTATGTATCTCTCAGGGCTGGATCGTTTAGTCTATCTTAAAAACGTTTCAACTCAAACTGATACACCTCCTTCTTCTACAACGATAGAACTTAGAATGATCCATCTTTTTCGACGATAAACTATCTCATTTGCAAAACCAAGATTATTGAATTTGCCGTCACTATGGCAGTTAAAGAATTTGTTATTGGCCACATCATGCTTAAAGAGCACACAAAAAATTGTTTAATTAATTAATTTTAGGATTTCCTTTTTCAAATTTAATTGAAGCAACTAATATTCCATTATTATTCCAAATATTTTAATATTCCAACAACGTTGTCAACATAAATTAACATTATTCATTCTTTTCCAATCCTAACTCACTTTTCATACGTCTTAATTCTACTCATTTAATCGTTCATTTCGCAAACACTTGCAACAATTAATGATTTCTTTTTTCATAAACATGCTTTTAAAATAAATTTAAAATAATATTTTGGGGTTTTAAATTAAAACAACTGCTTCAGTTAGAATACCTCATTATGACAACTAATTCCCTGCACACATGTGTGTTTAAAACGAATGGACAAGACAAATGTGCAATTATCTCTTCGTCCAATTTTGCTTAATGCCATTACTCTACACTACATGCAATCTTGGTTATAACCTTATTATATAAGCAAAGCTTACTATGAATCCAGGTGACGATAAATGGCCACTAAGCTTAAAACAGACACGTTACAATTGTAATAAATACCTTCTCTTTCTCGGCGAAAAGTGACCCTATTTGGACAAAACTAAAATACATAGTTATTTTAGTTTCACTCAGAAGATGACATGCAAAGAGCAGTATATAGTTTAAACAACTTAGCGGAAACATATAACCTTTCAATCTCAGAACACAAAACTAAAGTAATGGCTTTTAGAGGAATGAGCAACGTAAAAGCAAAAACATTTATAAACCATAAAATAATGGAACAGTTTAATAGTTTTAACTATCTATGCTATACAGTAGCAGTAGCAAATAACAACAAGGATATGGAGGTGAAATTAAACAGATTCAATCAAATGTGTGGGACTATAATAAGAACGCTGAACAGGAAAATACGAAAGGAAACATAGATGAAATATTATAAGATAATGGCAGTCCCAACGTTAACACACGGTTCCGAAGTGTGGACACTGGCAAAGAATCAACACAAACAGCTAGAATCGGCAGAAATGAGCATTTTGAGAAGCGTGGCAGGTTGTAAAAGAATATAGCACGTAAGAAATGCAACAATAAGAGAAGAGCTTGGGATTTTTAATTTAAACAGTAAAATAATAAAGAACAAAAATGAATGGAAAAATCATATTTTAAGAATGGACGCGGAACGACTTCCAAGAAGTGTTTTAGATTATATGCCGAAGGGAAAGACGTCCAGCTTTACGCTGGAAGGATGAGTAGGCTCTTGAAGAGAACGGAACGGGTCACAGGGCCCAATCCTTGAAGATGATGATGGTGATGTATTGTGACTTTGTGGGATCGTAGAATTAATACTCCAGGTTGCAGAAATTCAAAGGATTCTTTATTTCCGTATAAATACACTTTGGCCAACACTTACAGTAGCAGAATTATGTAAAGTACAAAAATACAGCCCGAAAAGTCGTTAACAACAAACAAAGAGTTCCCTTTCAAATCACAGCTGCAGGCACACGATAACAGTTCCGATTCTCGACTCCGTCTCCTGGCGATTCCGGCTTCCTTATATCCTCTATTCATATTTCTAGACGTTTCTGGAATGCTCTGTATTAAACAAGAAATCGAAACTTCCAGTCAGCTATCTTTTTCTTTATCTATTTGGCAAGCTTTTATCTCCGCGTTGCACTACCTGTCCCTTATATCCGCGCCCCACTGTCTCTTTGTGCGCTTCGGCCGCGCCTCCTCGCGACAATGCGGTCGGCAACAATATTTACCTATGAAAATAATAGTTCCATCTGTGACCCCAAGGGTGCAAAGTCCTACTGTTTTAAGTTCATAGTGGCCAATATTTGTGACAGGCTAACAAATGAAATTAGTTCACTATTTGGCGATCGTGTCTCCAAATATATTTATTCGCTAAAATGAAAGCAGTGTTGAAAGTGTTATTAAACTATTTTGCACGTTTCGATATGGTGCGTTTCTGTGCGCATGTGTGCGCATGATACTTCATAAGCAGAAGCTATACATTTTTAAGAGCTACACCTATTTAATATATTCCCTGCGCTAAGGGATTTTTTTTAATGCGAATGGTGGTAAAGTATTGTCAATCTATCAGGCCACGACGCTACGGGTATTTAAAATGAGACTAATTGTAGAGTTTAATGTAGGTCTATCAATGTAAGTATGATTTCATTATGAAGCAAACCATTTTAAGAAGTCAGTTGCTAATGGCCATTTCAGTTTATGTTAACAAAATAGTTTGGTGCATTTTTCGCAGCCATCTTAAAACTAAACTGTACTTTCGAGTGCAGCAAAAAATAAACACGAGAACCGAAATGGTAACATGCATCTGCATTAGCTAGGTATACTAATATATAATATATATATAGAGTAATTTACGAGTGTGGGGCAAAAAGCAATGCCTCCTATTTTTTCTCTTAAATAAGTAAGTTATGTGAAAACCTTGAATTTGCCGCAATTCCTCAAACCTTCTTCTCCAATCCCCTGCAGTAGTAACTTCCTAAGAAGTGGCAGCAGCGCATCCTCTTGCAAAATGGCTGACATCGACATTCGTATTAGAAAGCGTTCTGTGATTGAATTTTTGACAGTGGAATGTGAAACGCCAATTCACATTCACGAAAGACTAAAACATGTGTATGGTGATGCAACGGTGGATGTCAGCACTGTTAGACGATGGGTTCGTCGCTGTAACGAAGCCGAAGGGCAAGTACCATTGGCAGATGAAAAGCGAAGCGGCATGGCAGTGACTGCAGTGACTCCATGCAACACTCAGCGAGTCGATGACGTCATTCGTGGTGATCGCCGGGTAACAACAGGTGAAATGTGTCGCATTACCTCCCTCAGTAAAGGCAGTGTGATGACGATTATTCAACATCTGGGTTATTCGAAAGCTTTTTCACGTTGGGTATCCAGTATATTAACCACACAAAACAAAGAAACAAGGAAAACAATAGCCTCCGAACACTTGCAGCGCTTCAATTTGGAGGGAGAGGAGTTTCTGGAAAAAATTTTTACTGGGGACGAAACGTGGGTTCAGTTTTTTTGAACCGAAACAGAGATTATATTGAATAGTGACAAATTAATCGTGAATAATGTAGTTTTCAAGATATGTAAATTGGATTCAATTCTCTTGGAAATTAAAAGGGGAAAAAATAGGAGGCATTATTTTTGATCCACCCTCGTACGTCCTCCAATGTTAAATCACATCGAACGATGAATTTAATGGGTGAAATGATGCTCAAATGAGCCCAGGGTCCACAGAGCTTAGAGTTACCTGACATTCGTCTTACAGGATAAGGGAAAACCCTCGGAAAATGTTTATCCAGGTAACACCCTGACCGAGTTTCGAACTCGGAACCTCTTGAACGTGAGACAGACACGTTACCATCTATTCTACCAAGGCGGACGTATAATACTGATAATATCGAAAATTTACTAACAATGTATATTTCAGGCAATATCTAATGTATATGAATACTCTTGATAAATAAATGTTTGCTTTCAAACTATTGTAGCTGCTAATTATGTGTATTATTTTGTTTTGCAAAACGATTATTAATTTCTGAATGATTGAATTCTATGTCGAATTTAAAAAAAAAAAAAACTAAAATCCTTTTTCGCCGAGTCAGATCTGTATTTGTAATTTCTCTATTAGTACTTATTGCTTATAGAGAAAGTATATCACTCCATTAAAATATTAGATATTTCACGGAAATACATAATCTGAGGCCTCCAGAACGCAAAACTTTAATTTTAGGAAAAGCTCCTTGAAGCTGTGTGAGTATATACCTAAACACGGAGAACAGAGATTCCAATAATTTCAAAATTTATATTTAAGACGAATTTTGAGGTGAATTTCCGGAATCTTAAATTTCATTTAAATGTAAAAATTGTATAATTTTTATTTTCTCAAAAAAGTCTTTAATTTTAAGGCATTTTCACTTCAAATAAAGTGTATACATTGAATTTTGTGTATAGCCTGAGAGATATGAAGACCTTGGTATAGGTGGCAAAGACTAAGATCTGTCTCAGTTAATGTCAAATAAGTGGTTAATCATTTCCGAGATACTCCTTGTTATTCTTTGAGTTTTCAGACACATTGTTTCCCGTTAGGATGTCATTCCCTTTTTGTGAGTGTCACGATAGATAACGGAATACCAAGTTGATCATATAGCAACTCACTCTTAAACGTTTTGACTGTCGCTTAAGCTTTCTGTATTGCACCTAAGCTTATCTGTTATGATATGTATATTAAACAATTTGTACTAATGAATATCTCATTTAACATGACGTAGATACAGTAATAATATATGTATTCCCCGTGGAAGTTAAGGATATTCCTTAACCTGGTAGATCATATGGGACATTGAATTTATGAACAGGGATATCTGAAAAGCACTTATTCGTTTAATTCATCTTAACTGGGATTTAAACTCGTAATTGCTTGAATGTCTGTCATCGGCACTATCCTCACGTCACAAAGGTGGGCTAAATAAACTGATGTTAATCTGTTAAAGGATGAATGAAGAAACTCGTTTGAAGGCAACATATAAGAAGTTTTCTTTTGGTAGATGTTTGCACTATTCATTAATTCAATGTACGAGAGGACATTTGATTCTACTCATAACCAGGTATTGGCACCTTAAGTATTAAAGCCAGATAAAAGGCAAGTAAATTGAACTGTTATTGTACTTTACATAGCTACCATGCAGGCTACAAATCACTCACAACCTTCGTACAATCTATTGGCGTTCACAGACAGTACTCATCACACCATTTTTATGTGCTGTCAAGAAGTCGTGACCACTGCTGTTTATATTCTTTGTTTTGACATAATGGTTCTAGTATAGATGTGTGATACAGTAAGGAAAAACTTATTTTGAAAAAAAAAAAATATCAGAATAAAGGGAAAAGCCATATATTTAATATAACTAGATAAAACAAAATAATGAACATTCTTGGAAGCTGGCCATAAAATTCAAAATATTATGGCAATAGAACAAACAACCACCTTTTAGTTACCTAAGATGTCATTTTACATATTAACAAAATAAAAATTTAAACAGTAACATTTCGGAATATTTGCAGAATAAGGGTATTGACACTAAATCAAAATCAAGGAAAGAAACAAGTATAATTTTATTTAAAACAATAAGTTTCAGTCTTAATGAATGACTGTAAAACATTGATTACATTAATGTGTTACCCTCAAAAGTTTTTCATTTCTTCTGAAGTTCATGTTGATAATGATAGTAATAATAATAATAATAATAATAATAATAATAATAATAATAATAATAATAATAATAATAATAATAATAATAATAATAATAATAATAATAATAATAATAATAATAATAATAATAATAATAAAAATAATAATTGTAATAATGATATAATAATAGTAATAATAATATAATAATAATAGTGATAATAATAATAATAATAATAATAATAATAATAATAATAATAATAATAATAATAATAATAATAATAATAATAATAATAATAATAATAATAATAATAATAATAATAATAATAATAATAATAATAATAATAATAATAATAATAATAATAATAATAATAATAATAATAATAATAATAATAATAATAATAATAATAATAATAATAATAATAATAATAATAATAATAATAATAATAATAATAATAATAATAATAATAATAATAATAATAATAATAATAATAATAATAATAATAATAATAATAATAATAATAATAATAATAATAATAATAATAATAATAATAATAATAATAATAATAATAATAATAATAATAATAATAATAATAATAATAATAATAATAATAATAATAATAATAATAATAATAATAATAATAATAATAATAATAATAATAATAATAATAATAATAATAATAATAATAATAATAATAATAAT
The DNA here is from genome assembly GCA_030765055.1 of Mantis religiosa. Classification (NCBI taxonomy): domain Eukaryota; kingdom Metazoa; phylum Arthropoda; class Insecta; order Mantodea; family Mantidae; genus Mantis; species Mantis religiosa. The sequence continues at coordinate 59,944,787 of CM060951.1, read as the reverse complement.
AATAATAATAATAATAATAATAATAATAATAATAATAATAATAATAATAATAATAATAATAATAATAATAATAATAATAATAATAATAATAATGGCAGTAGTAGTAATTTCGGCTAAGTATTAGAGCAATTAGAACATAGTGTAACGGACGAAATAAGCAGTAGAATAAGAGACGATTTATTTATTTATTTATTTATTTATTTATTTATTTATTTATTTATTTATTCATTTATTTATTTATTTATTTATTTATTTATTTATTTATTTATTTATTTATTTATTTATTTATTTATTTATTTATTTATTTATTTATTTATTTATTTATTTATTTATTTATTTATTTATTTATTTATTTATTTATTTATTTATTTATTTATTTATTTATTTAGTGACATTTTCGTCCTCCAAGGTTAAGTCATAGCAGGCGGTGAATGAATTGGGTGAAATGATGCTCAAATGAGTCCGGGGTCCATGGAGCTTAGAGTTACCAGACATTTGTCTTGAAGGATAAGGGAAAACCCCGGAAAAACCTTATCCAGATAAATCACCCTGACCGAGATTCGAACTCGGGACCCCTTGAACGTGAGGCAGGCACGCCTCGATCTACGCTACCGAGGCGGGCCAGAGACGATTTAGATATCTGTCCAACAAATGAGATTACAGGAACAAATGAACAGATTACTTCCACTTACGAGTATGGAAAATAGCCACTAGCAGAAAATGATACATAAGTTGTCAACCACGTGGAAAACCAAGCCTTGGAAGACCAATGAAGCGATAGAGAGAGATTTGAAGTCGATAAAGGAAAAAACTCCTAACTCATTAAGTAAGAATGATGTTGGTGGTTTGATTACAGATAACATGATCATGATTTGATTACCTATACTAAGTCAGTAGGAACGTGTATGCCCTTACAAGAACCCTTATACGAACCAGTAACACCAGGAACCAGGAACACTAAATAATCCACATCTCATAAACACGCGTTTCCTTCATGTACATACAGATTTAAATAATGCGTTTTGGAATTAGTTAACTACAACTGTTATTTCAATAAAACTGGTAAGCCTACTTTATGGTTAGCTATGGCGTGTTTTAGAGATCTTGAGATGAAATCTTGGCTAGTATGAGTTACCGGGTAAGGCATTTTGAGTTTTTTCCATATCTTGATTATATTAAATAACTATCTATGGACCATTATGTCAACCAATTGTTACATTTATCACCCAATATGACATATCAGGTTAAATAACTTTAAGGTTTTAAAAAGAATCTTACTCCTTTACTATGTTTACATTGTGATATTCATTCATTTATCTTAAAAATAGATAAAAAAATCCTTCCCAAAATGTTTGTATAGTACAATAAACGTTGTATTCAAAAGTATCCAGGATTAATGAGGCATAATTTTAGAATATTCACAATGTAAGTTATGTTAGTTTATATGTTTGTGCTCCAGTAGGTTCGAATAGTCATAGGATAGAAATTCAAAGAGAAAATAAATTAGACTCATGGCTCGTGCTTCATTATTCTCATGACCAACCTTATCCTTTGCTGGGTCAAAATACATGACGCATATCGAGATTTTTTTCCCTCCGTGACGGTGGAGGATATGCGATAGAGAACGACGTCGGTTCGTTGAGTTGTAGTCGTGGGATTAATGTCTCTAAATACCGGAGCACTAAAACCTTTCCCCCCTCTCCCTTACATGGGGTCGTGCATCTTTCAGGTTCCGGAAGTTACCGCTCTCTCCACCCCGACCCACCGTCCGCGGCCACCGACGTCGGTCCGGGATTGGAAAAGAGGAACCGGACCTAAGCCGGACCTCTCCCGGTCGCTTAGGGAGTTTCAAGTATACCTGAAAAGCGACTCAAGTCTCCTGTTCGTTCACCTTGAGGTGCGGAAAGGGAAAGTAAAGAGTTAAAGATCAATAGAGCTTTTAGTTCCGTAATGTAATGAATTATTTTTGTTTATTTCGCTTATTACACTAGAAAGCTTCTCAAGGGATTGTAGGTTCAAATGTTGCCTCGGTAAGGGGATTATTGCGCACATAAATATATATGCAAATGTGTAAATAAAATAAACAGAACGAGGGAAAGATGGATAAAAAGTAAAACAGAAAAGAGAATATATATATATATATATATATATATATATATATATATATATATAGTGAAAGACGGGTGAAACTTCAGGTATAAGATGGAAAATTTTCGCAGAGTTGTTGTAAATCGAAAAAATATTTGGGATAAATCAGGTTGATATTATATTTAAAAACCCATGATCGCCTCGGCTTTCATTTGTTTAGAACTTGTGGGTAATAATGTTTTTTTAATGTTTTTTAATGTTTTTTAATTTTTTACATGTTTTTACATGTTTTTAATGTTTTTAATGTTTTTTCGCCTACGCCTCAACGTGGAAGGCTAGGGTTAGTGATGGAAGTACGTTGGGCAAAATAATTAAAAAGAATGCTCTCTTCAGATGTTCACAACTTCCTGGTTAGACTTTAAGACGAACTGCAGAAAATATTTTATGTATTGAAAAAATTAAGAGGAAGGGAAACATATATAGACATATGTGATAGATATGAGAGGGAGTGTTTAGCTTGGTTAAGGACAGGAGCCATATTGAAAGGGGGTTCACCAAAGGAGTGCATTATATGTGGAAAGAAAATAAGCTTAGAACATTATGTAGTGCAGTGTAAAGAAATTGAAAACTGGAGGAAATTAATATGGGATAAAATTTGGAATAATATAGTACAATAAAAATGCTTACGTTGAAAGAAGAGAAATGAATAAAGAAGGTAAGGAAATTTTCTGACGAAATCAAAGAAAAATGGTTGAGGGGTCCAAGGAATTAACAAGTAGAGAAATGGAAGACACAATCAGAACATTAGGTCAAGGTCGTATGCGGGCCAGAATAGAGGTAAACGGCCAGGAAGCCAATACCACTGTCGGACCGTAATTTAAGCAGCTGACAAATTAGTACCTAGACTAGAATTGTAAAACTTGTAATTGATATTGTAATATATGAAAACACAAATAAATATTATTAATATTATTAATAATATTGATATGTTGAACAAACAGCCAAAAAGATTTAATGTTAAAATTTTACTCAAGAAATAAAAAAAGTTGGCATTTAAAGTTTACATCTAGTACAGTCGAAGATAATTTTGGATAATACGATTATGGAAAAGTGTCAATATATAAACAGCTTGAGTGTAAAATATGAGTGAAATTGGTATACAAATATTGAGAGATTAGCAAATGTAATTACATTAGAATAACATTAGGGAGTTACCAAAACATAAGTCAAACTTTAAGCTACGTAGGTCTATGGAAATACTCCAATCACTTACGTAGCCAAAGCATGGGCCAGCGCAAAAATATATGTTTAGGATACAATACAAATGGTATTTTTGATGACTATAGCTGAAAAGGCAGATTAGAATAAAAATACATAAGTAAATATGCACAAAGGGCTGAAAATAGAAAAACTGATCAACATAATATAAACATTTAAGGAAAATATGGAACGACCGACTGAATAATGTAACAAATAACAAGTTGTGAAAACCAATGTTGAATCATAAGCTTTAATGAGACCGGAAGCCGGGATTTCGCCCGTGAAAATGACACCAGCAACTTGGAACCAAAATGGGATAATAGCCAATCCATAAGTAGCAGGTGATGATAGTCATGATAGTGATAGACATGATAGTGATGAGACCATGATGATGATGATGATGATAAAATTTTTCGTGATCCCAGGACTGCGGTATAGTGCCTTAGCATCATGAGTTCATTATAAACAAATTTAATCACTTGATTAGCAAGCTACCTTTAATAACTGCATGTTCTCTACTCATGATATTCTTCGGTCGGAGACAGAAAATGCAGCGTCTGTGCGACACGCTTTACTCCTTCCCTCTCAGCCCACCCTGTAGCATAGGTGGTAGCGTGTTTGTCACAGGTTCAAGAGTTTCCGAGGGTGAGTTATCTGGATACCGTTTATTTTTCAGTATTTTCCCTTATCCTGAAAGATGGACTTCCGTTAACTGTAAGCTCTATATACCCCGGGCTCATATCACCATCCATTTTATAACTATATGTTGGGGGACGTTCAAGATAACTCCGCCCTCTCATGCCATAGCAGGTAGTGTGCAATTTTGTTTTACATTCATTATCAGATTGCTCCCCATTGCATGACTCCTCTTCAGGTAATTTCTCTGTGTTGTCACTTGCAGAAAGGTTTGCATCCTGATATGTGACCTGCTCAGAATGCATGATAGTGTACCATTGTCCATCAATTTTTGGGTGGAAAACAGCTGTGGATAAATGTGGTGTTTCTGAGAGTTAGGGAATAAGCACCATACAAAAACCTGCTGAGCATTAAGACAAATCGAAATCAAGCTGAGTGAAGAAACATGGGTAGTCAAATTGTAATTATGAAATCACTGCACTACACTAATTACGTTTTAGAATATCAGAGTCAATAAGGCACTCAGATTTTTCATTGAGTGGCTCTTCCACTCTCTACTATCTACACTAAGTATAGGAAATATTGCAGTACACCCAAATATTCTATGCAGATTTCGCTGGAAATGTATGATCTTCGGGCACCTCGATCCCAAATAAAGCATTTTAGAGGAATGTTCATGTTTGCGTCTGTACTTCTGCTCGTCTGTTAATAGTCTTGCTACCCTAAAATAGACGGTTAAAATAACAATTTTGGCTATTAAAGCTCAGCATTTTATAATAATGTGACGTGAAGGTTTTCTAGATGATTCTCCAAAATAAACTACCATTTACACAAATAGGAAAAAGCTATGATTTTCTCAAATACTTCTAGAAACTACAGTTAAGGAAAGCATATGCTAAAATATCATGTATCAAATAAAATAAATATCTTGAAGTTTTGTGTAATTGATATACTATAACTAGATCTAGACGTATGAAAAAAACTATTATGGTGGTGTTCACAGTTTCCGGAATTTAACTGTCATTAGTTTGTATTTTAAAATACTTAGCATTTGTATAACGCGGTAAGTGCATATCCATCTCTCATTAACATGCAAAAAGCATTGAACTTTAAGGTCTTCACATAGCAATGGATTAGACTATCGCTCAAGTCAAGATATTAGTATCCCATTCAGAAGATGAAAAGCAAAGAGTACCATATAGTTTAAATAACATAGCGGAAACATATAACCTTTTAATCTCAGAACACAAAACTAAATTAATAGCTTTTAGATTAAAGAACAACATAAGAGAAAAATAGTTAAAAACAATAAAATAATAGAACAGGTTAATATTTTTAACTATCTAGGCTACACAGTAGCAGTAGCAAATAACAAAAAGGATATGGAGGTGAAATTAAATAGATTCAATCAAATGTGTGGGACTATAATAAGCACGCTGAACAGGAAAACATGGAAGAAAACACAGATGAAATTTTATAAGATAATGACAGTCCCAACGTTAACATACGGTTCCGAAATATGGACACTGGCAAAGAACCAACGCAAACAGCTAGAATCGGCAGAGATGAGATTTTTGAGAAGCGTGGCAGGTTATAAAAGAATAGAGCACGTAAGAAACGAAAAAATAAGAGAAGAGCTTGGGATTTTTAATTTAAACTGTAAAACAATAAAGAATAAAAATGAATGGAAAAATCATATGTTAAGAATGGACACGGAATGACTTCCAAGAAGAGTTTTAGATTATATGCCGAAGGAAAGGAGATGTGGGACGTCCAGCTCTACGCTGGAAGGATCAGTAGGCTATTGAAGAGAACGGAACGGGTCACAGGGCCCAATCCTTGAAGATGAGGATGATGATGATGATGATGATGATGTCAAGATATTATATTGCCCCTGTACTTGTACGAACCAGCTGAGATTAATTTTATATTAATTGATACGCTGTAAATAAAACATATCTTTTGCAAAATTGATCTATTGAAGACTGCGTAGCAAACTTTATGTGAACATTTTTCCTCCTATTAAATCTATATGGCACTCAAAGGATAATGCACTCGCTCCCCACTAGATGCTGAACTCTCAGTATCCTTAATACTGCTATCCTATAAAGACTATTAAAATTGTTTCAAGATACAGGAGAACTCTGACCAGAGCGCTGCACCTACTAACCTGATGCAAAAGCGTTTGTCTGTAATATATGCTGCATAAATAATAATTATTTTTGCTCTGGGATCCTTTGTCAGTCAACTAAATTCCGTATGTCATCAGTCAGCAGATCTCCATGTTACCAGTTCTCAGAGCTTTAAGAAATAAAGCTTTAATTCAGATCTCATCGTACACCTTACCTCGAATGCCAGAATAATGTTGGGCCACACTTCTGTGGTGTAACTGATTTGGCCGACTGTGGTCTAAGAACTTTGATAACCTTATTTAATACCTTGAATATATCAATCACAATCACCATTTATAATGAAATAACTGGACCCGATACTCTATTGTCTCTGTCTTAAAGTAATAGAATTTAAATGGAAGTGCAGAAAATATGAGTAATCAAAACCTTGATTTGAATCATGTGGTGTCCTTCTGCTTGAGTTACGTAAGTTATTGCATACCTTCATTTTTACTTTTCTTTCTTATCAACTATCGTTTCGTTCATCTCTTGTTCATATTTTTTTGCTGGTAGTTTCTCTGTTTCTACTGGTAGATACAGCCACAAACCAACAGATTTACAAACACACATTACCCAAGGCTGGAGTCGATACCGCAATTCCCTGCGCCACCAGGAACTCAAGATAGGCACTTAAACGAGCTGGGCGATAGGCACTGACATTTGATACTGAATAACATGGAAACAGAGTAGTTAAAATTGTTACACCTGCCTACGTACAACTAGAAATTTAAAATATATAACGATCTTGTTTGGTGAATAAAAAGTATTACGAAGTAACACGCTATATTGCTTAGTTTTATATAATTCACTAAGCAACATAGATTTAAAAATAAAAGTAGCAAATAAATATTAAGTTACAGACAATTCCTTCCTGCTGAATATTAAAGATTTCTTTCACTATCTTCGTTCATTCATTCCTCTCCGCTATCTTGTATGTAGACTTAGCCATAATAAACTGCTGTCACAGTCAGCTTTTTCTTTCAGTTTATCTATAGATTATTTTTCTCTTGTTAATATTCCGCCTTTAGCATCATGTCAAGACAGTGGCTTTCCTTTATGACAGACTCTAAAGAGGTTAGTGAATAATACTTGCTAAAGATATATTACTCTGCAGCTAGGCATCAAACAATGTACCTTCTGAATTGAAGCCTAATAGCATACCCATCACATCACAGAGGCAATCAATTTATAGATTTAATTTATTTAATACTGTTAACATGTGGTCGCGATTTATTGCATACTAGTCACGGTCACAGAATATGTATCAGATTAAATTATAACCCAATTGCTTTTGACGCCATAGAAGTATTCATTCTACACTGCAAAACTTAATATTGCAGCTTTTATAGAATTTCCAGAGGCAAGATGAATTCTAGATGTGAAAGTTGATTGTTTCATCACTAAAACGGAATGGCACACTCCCATGTATTAAGTAATATTTTAATAATTCAGAACAAGGTGGCTTTATCATTACCCTCTGCTTACAAAATAGACACAGTGATTTCATTCTTATAGCAGAATTACATCTGTGGGCCTGCTCATGATATTGATTACTTCGATTTCATTTTAAATTAGAAATAACCATACCGGACACATTTATATTTGAGTAAAATTTGCAGAATCGGAAACTTAATTACAAAATATAATGCTTCTACAAAACGAACGTTTGGAAATATATAGTTTAAAAGTTTCAACTGAAGAAAGAAATGGCTTTTCTTACAAGATAGACAGTAACGTCAAAGAATAAACTTAATGTACAAGTTTAGATTTATTACTTAGGGTGTTAAATAGTTTACACATGTATTAAAACTAAAAGGAAACCAGCTATAAACCCCAAGCAGAAATATTAAAATAATTATTTAGTAATGACTTGGTGATTCACATGATAATATATAGAGCAGAAAATTCATACCATAGAGAAGAGTAATAGAAATAGCAGAAATTGAATTTTTCAGAATTGTTGCAACTAATACTGTAAAATATCACAAAAAATAATAGAATTAGAAGCATCAGCATTGTTACCCTCTTCTTTGTGTAGAGTTTACACCGCCAGGAACTTAGAGACTAACACCCCGTCTGCGTATTAGCAAACAAACTTTGAATCATAGAGGATTCAGGATGGATGATAAGCCAATGCATGTTATTAAGGCGAAAAAGGACTTGTGCTCTAGTAACAAAGGCGATTATAAGAAAATGATTCCAAATCAGTATTTGCTTAGTGAATGGGGAAAACTGCGAGAAACTTTTGGACAGGTTGGTCGGCCACAGAAACAGTTCAAAAAGAGTCGAACACGTGACTGCAGCTTGGCCAATTAGGTAGGATCCCAATATATTTAATCTTTTTCGCACATTTCTATTAAGAGAACTTACACGCCCCGCCTCCTGTAGGGCTTAGAAGTGAGTGCCTGGGATTAGACTTCTCTCAGGGAACAGAGGAACTCTGGAACCGAGAGAATCACCAGGCTGGTGTATTAGTTCGATAGCTGGTATGAAGGTGAAGAATAACATTGATATGAAATACCAGTAAAATAGATGAAAGGTAATAAGATTGAGAAGCATCTGGTAGAATAACCCGGAGAAAACCACCCCAGACATCTGTTAGTCCACCGCAAATTCCACGAGGATCATCTGGATTAGAACTTTGCCCATGTCTTGGTGAGGAGCGAGCGTCGCCTATATTTAATTTAAATGAGTAGTAGAAAACTGAATAAAAATATCATCATCATCATTCTGGTATAGCAAAAGGAGTAGTAATCTAGCAGTCACTAAGATGTGGTATGCCACAGAAGAACAAGAGGAAATGAACTGCAACAGGCTAAGGCCTAATATCAAGATAATAATAATAATAATAATAATAATAATAATAATAATAATAATAATAATAATAATAATAATAATAATAATAATAATAATAATAATAATAATAATAATAATAATAATAATAATAATAATAATAATAATAATAATAATAATAATAATAATAATAATAATAATAATAATAATAATAATAATAATAATAATAATAATAATAATAATAATAATAATAATAATAATAATAATAATAATAATAATAATAATAATAATAATAATAATAGTAATAATAGTAATAATAATAATAATAATAGTAATAATAGTAATAATAATAATAATAATAATAATAATAATAATAATAATAATAATAATAATAATGATAATAATAATGATAATAATAATGATGATAATAATAATAATAATGATGATGATGATGATGATAATAATAATGATGATAATAATAATGATGATAATAATAATGATGATAATAATAATGATGATAATAATAATGATAATAATAATGATAATAATAATGATAATAATAATGATAATAATAATGATAATAATAATGATAATAATAATGATAATAATAATGATAATAATAATGATAATAATAATGATAATAATAATGATAATAATAATGATAATAATAATGATAATAATAATGATAATAATAATAATAATAATAATAATAATAATAATAATAATAATAATGATAATAATAATGATAATAATAATAATGATAATAATAATGATGATAATAATGATGATAATAATGATGATAATAATGATGATAATAATGATGATAATAATGATGATAATAATGATGATAATAATAATGATAATAATAATGATAATAATAATGATAATAATAATGATAATAATAATAATAATAATGATAATAATAATGATAATAATAATAATAATAATAATAATAATAATAATAATAATAATAATAATAATAATAATAATAATAATAATAATAATAATAATAATAATAATAATAATAATAATAATAATAATAATAATAATAATAATAATAATAATAATAATAATAATAATAATAATAATAATAATAATAATAATAATAATAATAATAATAATAATAATAATAATAATAATAATAATAATAATAATAATAATAATAATAATAATAATAATAATAATAATAATAATAATAATAATAATAATAATAATAATAATAATAATAATAATAATAATAATAATAATAATAATAATAATTTGATTCCTTTCACAAAGAATTGCTTACTTAAACCAGTAAGAGATTTTTTTTCAAAAACAGAAATTCTTAGGATGGTGATGCCAAATATTTTTCGAGTGATTTAAGATGCCTTTAAATATCTATCGATTACCTGAGATAGAAGAAGTCTCGAGGCATACAGTGCACCATTGCAAATTTGCCAGCAGACACATAGAAAGAAGAGAAAAAAGAAAAGACAAAATAACTTGGTTTCGTATAAACGAAGGGATTTACAGAGACCGAGTTTTTTCTGCTGTGGCAATATTACCAGACGTAGAAGATCGCCGATTGCCGATGCTTGGAGGTAGAACAGTTTTGTACGCAGAATGAGGGTATTGGGGAGCAGAGTAGGAGACCACGTCCAGTAAGTGGCTCAGTGGTCCAGAGGAAGTGACGTCACTCCGGAGATAGTACAGAGATGAGAGCGAGAGAGATGGATGTAGCGACGATGGTGGTGGTATACAGTATTTCCTATTTGCGGCATCCACAGACAGCGAGGAGGAAAATGGCGGGTGCGAAGGAGGGGGATGTTACCAACTCTGGCTTGTTTTTATTTATTTTTTAACCCTCTATCCAGGCTTGAGTTGACCTGAAGCTATAGTCGTATCCCCTCTTCTGTTAATACCACCCTCTCTTTGCCTGACTCCTCCGCACCATTTCCGTTGTCCGGAAACGAGACTAAATGCATAGGAAGAGGGTTTTTGGAAGGGAAAACAGAGAAAAAGCTCCCAACACACCCCAAAATAAAAAAGGAAGAGAGAGATCTAAATACAAACAAGGAAGCGTGGTTCGTACCTTGTTTCAGGAATTGGAAAGAAGAAGCGGTCGTGCGGAGGGAGTGGAAGAGACTAACTGCGGTGAGACATGGAAGAACACTACCAGATCTGGACTAAATCACAGGGCGACCCTTCCCCCTAAACTTGTACTTACTTCACCCTACCCTTGCTTTAACTGCTGGACGTAGTGGTACAGATTTGTATCTGTAGCCCCCTTCTTCACACTGTCGACCTATTTACCTCATCATCGAGATTCTGTGAATAGCTGGTAGTGGATTAGTCCAACTTCAAGGATAAAAGTGAAGCGTACAAGACGTAACCACCAACTAGTATATTTTATGTTTTGTATTATAATTATCCAAACTCAAGCGAAATGAAGAAAATATGCATTCAAAAATTAGAATTGTAATAAGGCTAATAAATTTACTATTCCATTTGGATAATGGAATATACTTGGCATAGTTACAACCACACTTAGGATTAAATTACAGTAAAGCTTCTCGGTTCAAAATCACGTATTTTGGTGTGTTGACTTTTTGTCCACTTTTCGGTTATTGATTGTATTCTGCAAACGCTAAAGAAGTGGATTGAGAACAAACTGTTTAACAGAAAGGGGTAGTGTTAAAATTTTATAATGTGTATTTTAAAAAATAGAATATTTATTAGTATCAAACACCAAACAAAATTTAAAATTTTAGATAATTTACGCCAAGTGATAAAGCTCCTTATAATGCAGTACCAATTGAATCCAATGGTTCTCATTTCAAAGGCCTCTTTGTGTCCAGCACAATGACCCCATCGACTAAATTAGACCTTATTACTTTGCCTTCCTTTCCAATTCCTTGATTCCTACATTTTCGTTGCTCCCCTTTCTGCTCCTTTATTACGTTCCTTAGCCATTTATCCTCGATTCTCTTTGAAACCGCTGCATATCCTTCATTTTTTGCACATCTTGAATCCAGGATAGCCTATCTCCACTTTGTAGCTCTTCACTTCTGTAAGTGAATGGTAAGTATCTTTACGGCTGCGTCTTGGTTGATAATTTCAAAAACCATAAGCTTCCAAAGGAAATTTGGCATTTTGTGACCACTCGAATATGCCGACTGGTATTACTGGTTAACCATGCGTTTGATAAGTGCGATAAGGAGGTGGAAAGACATTCTTTCAAGTATTACTTTAAGTAGACCGGAAATATATGCATATCTGGACATGTAATAAAAGCAATACTGATATATTTTAGCGATATCCCACTTCCGTTTACTTATGTTGTGCATAATTTACCGAAAACAATAACTCCTTTAAAGGACTGCGAATTATAAATGTATATTTTCGAGACAATTTGAACTGAGAGTTAATATTAAAATTATAAACCACAGCAATTGATTTCCTTGATCTTATCGACCACCTACACACACACACACACACACACACACACACACACACACACACACACACACACACACATACACACATACACACATACACACACACACACACACACACACACACACACACACACACACACACACACACACACCAGCTTGAAGTTGAAATAAAACTGTTAGTTTTCTTCGGTGACAAAATGTTTATAACCAAATCAAAATGGCATGTAAACAATTGCGAATGTAAACTAAAGCACTTCTTTTGTTTTGAATTATCCATATCAGTGCAGTCAAAATGTTTTTTGTTCTTACACTTTTGTTTCAAGTATGTGAACAGATGACGTGCTAGGAATGTTTCTTTGTCACTAGAAGGCATTAACGAAGAGAAAAGGACTACATCAAGGATACCTATACCCTTTCACTTCTTATAGAAATAATAAGGTACGTTTAACCACAGAGGCTCCACTCCCATTAGTCCTGGACCCGTAGGACCAAGGACCCAGGCCTCCTTCTGCCTTGGAGCGATGGAAAACTCCAGGGCTCTTTCCATGGGGCAATTCCTTGAGTCTAAAAAACCCCACCCCCATCGACTGCAACGTCAAGACAGGTGGAAGTGGATACGCCACCTACGCTCGTCATACCCGCAGGGAAGATTACCGACAACCTCGGTGGGGCCGCCTGGTGATCTAGCACACCTTCTACTAGCTCTGCAGACTAGTAACCGGGACCTTTCCGGCAACCCTCTACCCCCTCCGGGTGGCCGTAGCCTGCCGGAAGTACCCAATTCCCCGTGGGTGTCGGGAACACACTGCTTCCTCGAGTCCAACCCAATCCGCACAACTCCCCAACGGGAGGGGCTCGGCAATAATAGTAATAAGTATAACTTGGTTCGCACAGAACGTTGAATACATACGAACACAGTGTTAACATTTTAAAGTTAAATAAAACCTGAAGCTAAATAAAACCTGAAGCGACGAATACGCTCACTTTTTTCTCGGGCAGCCAGCCAGGTGAAAAATGATTGGATACCAACGTTTTGGGAGTGTGCATCTCTCCCATCATCAGGATATTTATAAAATGTTATAACCACAAATGGAAGTACCATTGATACTAGAATGATCGACCATGAACGGAGCATTCGTTTAATGCAACCTGAGAAGTCTGGGCTTGCAGAGCATTGTTTTGATAACAAACATAGAGCGAATTTTCGGGAGACGACCATCTAATGCAACAGTTACTGGGAGCGGAGAATTAAGGAGGCTTTGGCGATTTCCTCTGAAAAAAGCACGCTTAATCGTGATGCTAGATTTCAGTTCAGCTCCTCTTGGAAACCGGCCTTAAAAATGGAAATCCGTCGATTATGAAGTAAATATCAATACAGCTTGATAATCAAGTTAAGTAGTTACGTTTCTCTGACACGATTTCTATACTCACGCCATCTCCTCACCTGACATTTAATTTACTGAAAACAGTCTTTTGTTCAGTAATGCGAATTTTGATAGTGTTTTGTCTTTGTTTATAGTTGTGTTATATCCAGTACTTAATTTGTGGTTATAACATTTTATAAATATCCTGATGATGGGAGAGATGCACACTCCCGAAACGTTGATATCTAATCCTCTTTTTAACTGGCAAGGACAATTTTAAATGTGATAGGTTATTATTCACATGGGTTTCTCTAACTGATATCGTTTACTTTTACATTCTTTTGAAAACTGTTACCACAGAAGCACATTATTCCTGTCTACCCAAGATTTCGCCGAAATACTTCCATATTGGTATTCAAAGTCGTAGAATATAAAAAGTACAATATTTTGTTAAATATCCAGCTGGTATTCAGATGGAGCATCTTTAAAGGATTAAACATTAAAATTTTCTTTAAAAACCGTCTGTTCTCAATGAAGTAGGTTTCGAAACTGTTCGTTAAAGTACGACATGTTTTGACTATTTTGATGACAAATGAAAGCAAATCTTTAATTTTGTGGGAATAGCTTCTCTATTTTGAATGAATTTGCATTACTAATAAAACCTCAAAGATAATCTAAATTTCATTTGTATGAAAGCAATAAGCCTCGTTAAAGTACACAAATTATTTGAGCTGAAATAGTAGTTTTTCGTAGACGTTGCTTTATCTCTTGGTCATGTAAAGGGAAGGGACCTTAAAATAATAACAGCAGCCAGCCTTTTAAAGGTTTGGCTAACGTTTAAACCTACAATATTCTACTGTTACCACTACATTAATAAGAAAAGATGTGTAGAAATCGAGTGCAACATATCAGGTTGGTCTTCCATTCTCCAGACACACATTTACAGAAATTGGTTTCATGACTGATTATTGAATGTCCAAGGGATATATATATATAAAGCAAAACTGTTGGTCAGATACTTAAAAGATAGTTCTCATATGTCAACCAAAATGTTATAATCTTTCCATATTATCGCAAGAAGCAATCGAGCAGTATTTTTTTTGAAAAAAAAAAGTAAAATAAATGCAAACAAATAGGTATATCTCAGAAATGCATGTCCCAAAATGTTATTTGGAATAAATTGTAAATTTAAAATATAATTGCACAATTTTCTACGTCTTATGAATTACCAGTTATACAAAAGTATATAACATTGCTTCTGAATAAAGAGAACTTTCATTAAAATCAAAATATACAAGAGGTACGTACGTACATTCGGTTTATGTAGCTAGCTTAGATATATGACGTTTTAATTAAAACTTAAGAGCCACTTTGCAGTGAATAAAAGATCTCCACCCCCCCACGCTTTTTGGTATTTTCGTGTGGCATCTTTGGAGAACACTAAAGACAAGTATTTAGTTCGGTATTTGTCATATACTTTGATTTTGTGGTATGTATTCAAACACACACACGTGCACACACATACACTCAAGATCAGTTTCCAAAATTCTATTTTTTACTCAGGGCCATGAAGACACGTATTTACCGTGAATGCCATTGGAATGCCATTTCTTCTTTTTGTTTTTAGTTAGGAATTGTACACTACAATTGTTTTCCAACACACAGAAGAAACTTTTAGTCTCCAGTTTCCCGGTCCTCAGCATCTCTGTCTGTCAGTTCCCATGTTCCTTTTAACGACATTCATTCACTTCTCTCTAGGTCGCCCCTTCCTCCTTGCCCTTTCATCTCCCATTCCAAGAGCTTGTTTGTTATTCTTTCATTTGGCATTCGTATGACATGTCCATAGCACTCAGTCTGCTCTCTTCAGTATTTCAAAAATATTCTTTTCTACTTTCATCGTTTCCCCAATTGTGGTATTTCTTATTTTATCAATTCTTGATTTCCTGGCTGCTCGGCTTCAGAAGTCCATTTCAGTTGCCATTAATTTATTCGCTTGCTCTCTGCCAATTCTCCAAGTCTCTGATCCGTATGACTCTCTGTACCAGCGTAGGCCGCGCCGTGGCTTCGTGGTTAGACCGCTTGGCTCTCACCAAGGCGGCCCGGGTTCGATCCCAGGCGACCGCAAAGTGAGATTTGTGGTGAACAACACGGCGCTGGGACCTATTTTCTCCGGGACCTCCGAGTTCCCTCGCCATCTCATTCCACCGGTGCTCCATCTTCATCTCATGTATCATCAGTGTCACCGCCTGCGGTGCCGTATGTAGTAAAAGCGAGCGTTAAACACTACACATTTCATATCTGTACCAGTGCATTTTATATCTATGTTTTGGTTTTCTGTAGGATACTTTTGCTCCACAATCAGAATTAAGCATTTCACTTTTCTTCCATCTGTTATTCACTTCTCCATTTCTGATGCCGTACAATCATTTTCTATTATTGACCCAAGATATTTGAATTTAGACGTATTCTTAATTTGAACTCTTTATGTTTTATTTGATCATTTCTGTCTAAATTAACTTTCATGTATTCTGTTTTACTCACGTTTATCCTTAGGCCCCATTTAACATGTTCTTCAATTAGTCTTCTCATCATATAAGAATCATCACCTGTATCTTGTGTTATAATAATTGGATCATCTGCAAACAACGAATTATGCGAGTACTAATTTTTCTCTATTTTTATTCCCATCAATGTGTATTTCAAATAGTGTTGGGGATAGGAAACATCCCTGAAGTGGAAGTAGAAGTTAAAAGTTTTGCAGACTGTTGCTTTACAACTTTTACATGGTATATGTCATTGGAACATATTAGTTTTATAATGTCCACTACATTAAAACTTATTTTCACTTCATGCAATGCTTTCTATAGCTTACTTCACGGAACACCATCATAGGTTCTCACTATATCAATAAATATCAACCCCTCCATTTATTCTTTCATAGCATTTTTCAAAGAGGAGTTTTAATGTGAATATGTGATATGTGCATGATCTTACTAAGTGAAATTGTAATACATACACTTCTTAATTAGATCAGACCTTTTAATCTCTTTTATGTAAGGAACTTATGTTAACGCATTTCACTACTTCTGGTGTGTTTTGTCCTTGTAATATTTTTGTTATATAATTTTGTAAGTATTATAAGAATTTTTCGTCCTCCATTCATCAACATCAAAGGTACTCCACCCGGACCTGTTGCATAACCATTTCTCCCTGCTAATTTAAACATTCTAATTTCTTCTTTTGATATATTCCAATCAAAAATCCCATGTTTGAACTTACTCTCATTTTTAAACTCTTCCCTATCATCATTAAGCAGTGTTTTATAATAATCTACCCTTTCTGTCACTGGCATAAATGGCACCTTAGTTTTATGAGTTGGGTTTGTTTTCAAGCTTCTAAGAACGTACCAAGCTGCTACTGATTGCTTAAAACCAATTGAGTATCCTTATCTCTCCTTACGCATTTCAAAACGCTGTATTTATTTAAATCCTCTTCCTTTTTCATACATAGCCACCTTTGGTATGCTTTCTTTTTATTGGATTTGTTCCCATTTACCTTCATTTGTCCAGTCATTCTTATTTTTTTACATTCACGTTTTGCAAGCACTTTATATGATATTTCTTTGATTTTGTGTGTAAAGTAATGATACATTTATTCCGGATATCCTTCTATTTCAATATCAAGAGCGTTATTTATTCTCTCTGCAAAAACACATGTAACACTCTCACTATTTTTAGCAATTCCACTTTAAGTATTTCTTCCACTGCTTTATTTTCTTTCGTAAAGATTTTATTTTCATTGGCTTTTCCATTTTTCCGCCTTTTATCCATGGGCAATAAATAATCCTCTAACTAAGTAATGGTCAGAACCTCATCACACTCCTCTAAATACTCCCACGTTCATTACTTCTATTGAACTTCTCTGTTTTGTAATAACATACTCCATTATAGATTGGAATTTGTTGTCCTTTGAATCCCTATATATTTGTGAATATCTTTATGTTGCTTGTAATTCAAAATTGTCACAGAAATGTCTCCCCATGCCTTCTTTACCTAAAAAGAAGGCGGTAGAAAATGTAGAAATCCTAATAAGTATGATATACATTATTTTTCAAAACCTGAAACTAAGTATGTACTATATCATAATGCTATGACAGACAAAGATCTATAGCTATGAGACAACTGAAACATTTTAGGAGAAAAAGTTATTTTAGGTAATTTAATTTGCAATTGAAATTATTTAGGAACATTTTAAAATCAAAACAAAGAACTGAGATATGGTACGTCATGAAATACTAATGAAATTTGATACAACGCTTGTGCAGCTTGATAAGTATTTAAATTTTGTTCTTGTTAGGCTTTGAAGTTCGAAAAAGACCCTTACCTGATCCCTCTTTATTTTAAAGGAATATAATATCTTAATCACGACGCAGTTGTTTATCTAACCATGATGCTCCTGTAGGGAGACGGACAAGTCGAAACATATGAGACGTGACAAACATACTGAAAAAAGAATAGGGAGATGGAGGAAACAAAACAGAGCGACATTTCCCTTCGGTTCTTTGTTGTCTTTGGTTTCGGATACCCAAGTTCCTGAAGAGAATTATGGTATTCCCCTGAATAATGACTAAGTGGTGAAACGTAAAGGGAGATTGTCTCCTTGCGCTGGGAATAACATCCACGAGTTTGCTTAAAGGAAGAAGGAAAGAGGGAGGGAATAAAAACACATTGGTGTATTACATTCACGTTCTCCACCTAGTGTGATTTACTCTTATAAAGCTTCCAAAATCTATTCTTATGAAACCTTATATTCTATGGTAATATCTGAATTACTGTATTAAAGGGTTAATAATTGATAAACAGATGGATAAATAACAGAAAAAGATAATTCCATATATTAATATTAAGACTAATATAAGAATCACTAGTTTGTTATATTAATGCCAGCTATTAAGATGTCAGTAGCCTGTCGAGTTATTTTTCGAAGCAAACCAATTAGAAGTCAGAGTAGCTAATGTGTTACGTAGAACTCAGGCTACAGAAATCATTAGTACAAGGTTCAATTAGTACGCACTAAGTTCGAAAATCAGAGAGTGTACATAGATTAGACTGATTTGCGTGCTGTAGGTTCACTTGTAGCCAGAAAAGGCTGTGAACATTGAACATGTTCAGAGGTATAAAGTTTAATAGCATATATATGTACAAAAGTTAACATAAGACACATATTATAGTATACAGGCAATATGAACAACATTATGGAAAACAAAGCAGGGATAATTATATACAATACAAAATGAAACACTTTTTAATTCAGCTTTCACATGGCTTATGCCCGTACGTCTCAACCTTTTTGCAATGGATACCATTCTTGTTATTTCTTAAATACATATAGATTAAAAGTAAACCTTCAACTTGCATCAAAGATTTATTGGTAATTATTTGTCATTGGAACAGTTAGATACTACTTACAGAGCTACAGAAGCATTATCCGAGTAATTTGTCATTCAGATAATCTTGTACAGAATAAAAATATTTTGAGCAAAGGTACTCTCTAACAGCATTTTTAAAAGCACTGAAATTATCAATTTGTTCTTTAAGAACATTAAGAAGTGTGTCAAACATTTTGATAGTTTCATAATGCACACCTTTCTGGAAGCAAGAAAGTTTAGCACTGGAATAATGGATATTATACTTTTGTCTAGTGTTTATTGTGTGAATTACATTATTTGTTGCAAATAAGGCACGATTAAATACAACGATTTTAAGGATCGAGAATATATACATGCAAGGAAGCGTTAATATATTCAATCTTCTAAAAAGATCTTTACAGGAGCACCTTTGAAAAATATATAATAAAGAATTGCTAAAAGTTAGCAAATTAAGTTGTAAAATTTGCGTTCAAATGTGATTTATAAGCCTAAGATTTGGCAAAGTATTACGGAAGAATTTTGACAGCATCTTCAAGAAGATGTCGGGA
Organism: Mantis religiosa; assembly: GCA_030765055.1. Lineage (NCBI taxonomy): Eukaryota > Metazoa > Arthropoda > Insecta > Mantodea > Mantidae > Mantis > Mantis religiosa. The sequence goes on along the minus strand of CM060951.1, from coordinate 59,925,059 downwards.
CTTAAGTAGCAAATAGTATATGTAGGGATTGGAAAGTGTTCAACGGCCCTCGCACTTCGACTGTAAGATCTATAATGCTATATCTGCCTCACACTAGAAGTCGAGATAGTGAAACACTGTAAGAATGCCCGAGCTTAAAAACTTCGGTCGAATGAACATTCCATGACTTACAGAAGTACGTCTTTATTAGATTAAGCTGACAGAGGTTGTAATTTAATAATACATGTAAAGCTGATATTGCATATTGGTCTGTCAATATATTTTAAAATTCCATATATGGACATATAAAGTAAACATGGCCATCTGAAATTCAATGTAAATCAATAACCAAGCAGGCCATGTAGATGATGCAACGAATGCTTAGGTTTATTAAAATCCCAAATTCATAAAATTCCGGAAACTATATCTACACAAATTGTGACGTCGGACCAATCAAAATTTACTATTTCAGTAACCTAGGAACGAAACAGAGAAAAGAACCAATAATTTTATACTTAAATTTCTTTCTTCTTCTTCTTACTTGTACTCTCGAAGTGTGTAGACGCGTTTTTGGGTAAAGGCTCTTGAAAACTACAGGAAGTTAGTGTAGTTCACCGTTCTTTAACGTGTAATAAGCAATTAAAATATACGCTGAATACGCGACGCGACGAGAAATAACATATGTGGAAAACCGTTGCATCATTCGCAAAGCGAAGGAGAAAATTAGAAGTTAGTAAAGTGCTATACCAGTAACAATATTAAAATTATAAACAAAAATAATTTGTTTAAAAATTGATAACGAATTACAGAATAACTTGCTATAATCATAAGAACACAAATTCAAAGTCTTGAACTATTACAGCAGCTGCAACAATTAAAGGTAAAACGAAATGAAAAGTGAAAAAAGATTTAAAGTTGAAAAAGTGAAAAAGTCGCTTGTGAAGCTAAAGATGTCTAGAAATATATATATATATATATATAAAGTGAAATGGTGCTCATAATTTTATTTCATAGTTGCCCAAACGCAAAATCCCTTTTGAATCGATACCACGACAGAGAGGTTTCACATCTCATCGCTCGCCGCAGCTACCGGAAGGAAAATTTACAGAAATCTTCGAGACCATCATCTTCACGGCCTCGAGACAGGAGAGTACATCGCTGCTACATCAAGGTAAGATTTGGCTTCTCAACGCTTCGCCACACCGAGGGAAACGCGAAACCTTTCGCGTGTGTGGGGCGTGGACCTCACGGCAGCGAATCCTACTTCAAATATGTCACCGCATCGTGTGGCATAAATCTACAGTCACCAATATAACCACTCCACGTGTCTTTACAGTATTTTATATTCTCCAGAAGTGTTTTATGCTGATCGGTTATGGATAGCCCATAACGGCTAAACACCTCGCTCCGGTTTAGTATTTCAGAAATTCACGACAAATTATTCTCTTTATTATTATGGAGAAAGCTATTTTAAACCATAAATGTATAGATACTTCTGAAAATAGCACACAAATACCTCAATATTTTTAATTTTTAATGCTAAGACGTAGAAATAGATTATCTACTTCTAGCAGATCTAGTGCTAGCAGAGAAAGTAAACTTTCATCGTTTGTCTCAGCCCTCAAAAGCTCGTGTTTTGAAAGGACGGGCATCACTTTTGTTGAAACTTATTCTCCCTCTCGCTAGACAAGAGTAACTATAAATAGGGTCAATATGTGGATCGGTAACTGCCTTTATAACTTTAAAATAATTTATAGATGTGGATTTTAAATTTCAATAAACTTTCTCTATTTTGTGAACTATACACCTTTCTAACTTAAATTTATATCAAACTTTCTTATGAAACTATAAATAATTTGACTTAGATTTTAAAAGAGTTTGATCATTAACCTCCTTCTTTGATTTTAATTGAGTGTCATAGAAAATATTTAATTACATAATTCATAAAATTATCTTAACCAGGCTTTCAATTGTACTAGGTAGTGAATACATCAACGGTTCATGATTTCCAATTACAGAAAATTGATATTGCAAACAACATTTCAGTTTTACAATATCCAGCAAACGACTTAGTATATAGAGGAAAAGCTGTTTAAAAATTCTACTATCAAAACAAAACACTTCAAGGTGATAGTTTTGTACATTTACAGTTTTAGTGCTTAAAGACGAAGAAAATACCATATGCTACTAACAGAAGTAAAGCTAAGTTATGGGATAAACACGGAGGGCGACACGAAGGCGACACAGCTTTGCAGGTTACACAATGCAACCTGCAAAGATATAACGTGAATACCACTCCAGGAGGAAGCGATGAAGTGGAGGTTCTTCAGGTGCCTACAGCCATCTGGACTCGTGGAAATCTGTAACAGTTCCAGACTTGAAGACGACCCATCCCACTGCAGTTGCTGCTTAGAGAGACAGATGAATTACATGACGATGATACAGCCATCTATTGCCCACAGAGAGCGTTTACCCGTCTAAACGCTACCTCCATACGTCACGAAAGCAAGAAGCTCAACTGAAAATTGAGAAGGAAACAAAATGAAGGAAAATTATATAAAATATACCCCGGTATATCAGAAACCAGCTCACCAAAGAACTCTTGACCAGAGCAGGCAGTGACAAGAATTGAATCAGGAACCGTTTGAATAGGAGCTTCATAAGTTACTACCAAGCCACTCTCTATACTGTATTAACACCAATAACAAATGTAAAATCTGAAATACAGGTGGTTTAGCAGTTTTACAAAATTACACAGAATTATTTCAGGATGAAAGATGCTTCATACATTTTTCTTAAGAAATTCAAGATGTTTGTTTTTCCAATTTTTTCATTTTTTCCATGTTTTCCATTCGGTTTCTTCTATTTTAAACATGACGTATTTGAACAAAACCATAAAGAGCATTTTGACGAAAAGAAGATAGGAACAGCTTTATAAGTAAACAGCATTTTGAAGTAAAGAATTTTTTAAAACATTTGGAAGGTATGAAACTTAAATTCCAAATTTAGTACTTATCCAACATTTTTAAGTATGCTGTTCATAAGCCGTAGACAAACGTCATGGACAATTTTATAAAAACTGATGTTTAACTTTGAAAGAAGTCTCGATAAAGTTGCAATATAGTATTTTCAGGTGGAATAAAATGCCCACTTTGTAATTACGTGTTACAAGAAAGTAAATGGTAATCAAATCAAGAAAATATTAAATTAAATTTATCGAAGAGAGGTTGAGAGTGCATTGTTTCCAATGTATCGCCATACAGAAAAGGATTAGTAGATGGCGCTTTAGCGGCCAAAAGCCTTTTTTCACGAAAAAGAAAGAAAAAGGTTGGCAATTTGCGTTACAGAAAGCTATAAAGTATTTGAAAATTTGAAGCAGTGACAAACAATATTTCGAAATTGGTTAATGCCATATAATGTAAAATATGAGCATATATATGAATCACCCCAGCCCTAAGTCATTCAACATCCCGATGATGGGAGAGATGTACGCTCCCGAAACGTCGATGTCTCAACATCCGCTTACCTGGCTTGAAGCCCGAGAACGTCTAGAACAAGCTATATAATGTATTATTTGACTGATGGTATGTTTTAACGAGCTCTATATTTTGTGTAATAAACTTTTGCCTACCTTTATACAAAAACAATTCAGAATAAAGTGGACCTTACATCCTATTCCTAGAAAATACGGTAATACATTTTGATATTCAAGTAGGCATAAGTTGTAGGAATAATTCTTTCATGTACAAGGAAGTAGGGCATGGAGGGATTTTCTTGCACATTTCTTGTAATATCTTTGGAAGCCCAAAAGTAACACAAGCTCAATAGATCTTAGATACTTTTAAGAACTAGTAAAGTAATACTACCATAAAATGTACTTGACCAAAAACATATAGATAGAAAAAAGTATACCTAACTGAAAAATGCTTAAAAACGGAGTTATCTCAAGAAATACTAAGAGCCATAGCCGCAGGGACCATCTGTACACGTTATCCGAAACAGGAGTGGCTACATATGGTATATAGATGAATCCAAAATAGAAACAGACAGAACAATGCAGACGTTTCTTCACATACACATCTCTAGGAAAAGAACGTACCGCTCTTGAGGCAATTCAGGATGTCTTGAAGCAACTAACATACAGTTATCGGAATTTTCAATATTGTCATATTCACAAGCTGCAAAATCTACTGTCACAAACTTCACCGGCACAAATATCTGTAATAACATACTGGAGTAAGAAATGATCAGAAACCTCACTGCACAAGGCAAGAAAATAGTCTTAGAATGGATTCCAATTTCTGAAAATGCTGACCGATACCACTGCAAAAACGAAATGAACTCTACTCGCACCTTACTATAGCATTCTTCGTTCGCTTAAGCAGCATCTATATACAACAAACGATTATGAAAACCAATCGAGACCTTCTAGAAAACAAAATCAGTAAATATAAATGGAAAGACCAAATGCAGCTCCTACCAAACTGGCCAAGAGGAACTGCGGTTACTAAATTCCATCTAGCTATAGGACGCAAATGCTTGGCCAAATATCTGCACCACATCAGAATACTATAAAGCCTGAACTGTATGCTCTGTAACCATGGTATTATGGACTGTAACCACTTCAACAGCAGTTCTTCTTTGACAGCCATTATGCTCACTAACAGGTACTGGTAGACGAGAGAAGTGATGGCCTTAATTCTACAGCGAAACATTCAATTCTAATTTGACTTTTTTAAAATTTCTTAACAGTATTTTAATTGTACCTTAATTGTATGCATATATTGTTGTGCATTGTCATTGTTGTAGCTAATTATACATATCAAAAGCTCTGCATTAAATAAACCCTCTTTGGAAACACTGAACGTAATACTAATTTGGCCATTTAACCAAACTTTGGTTTTTGAGTCATATTGTGCACAGAAACACACACATACTCACATACATACTCACAAATACACATTTAATTTATTCTAAAAAATTTATTTTATTTTTAGCAATCTCTGAGTTATCCCAAGAAATCTGGCCATCAAACTTTTGGATTACGATGCTTCCTCTATTTAATATTAGAGAAACTATAACTAGATGAGATAAAGATTTATTAAAACGCATATTTGTGATGTTATTAAATAAAAATATTCATATCACAAAATTTTTAAGTGATATGACGTATTTAAATTTTTTATTTTATGTTAAACCAGTGGCATAATGAAATATCCATCTCCAAAATATATTAGTACGGCATTTAAGAGCTTAATTTAAATAATTAAAATTATAACTATGAGTGTTATGTTCAATACAGTAAAAATATAAAAAAATATTGTCTCGTAATAAATTTTAAAATGTGTTAAAATTCATTCTATATATTATATATTAAGGCTTAATGATACCTTTTGTTGAATAAGCAATAAGATTCTGATCAATCTCAAACTTTCAGAATAAAATAGATAGATCGGATATCTCATCTCCAGCTTCAGTACGGAATTCTGTTCTTGTTTACAGGGATGTTATATACTTTTTTCAGGGAAAGGATGTTGGGGTGAGGTACTATGCTGCATTACATTCACACTGTGCCCACCTCTTCCCCAATCACATTTTTCTTTGACATTAATGCGACTGTCCTATTACTGCAACGAGACGAAAAAAAGTGGGTATGGGGGTGCCCGAAAGAGGGTGGTAAGGGGGAGGTAGAGAGGTTGCATGAAAAGAGAGGAATACATCCACGACAAGGGTTCATAATCCAACCCCCATTACACATTACTTGGTGAGCAACCATGCACAGCTATTCGTCAAAATTAATTAAGTCATTATCTGGCACACAAGGATCCGCTCTAACCCCTCACACACACATACGTGAAACTAAGTACAGGGTTAAAGGTACGAAAAACACATTCTCTGGCGTTGGTAAGTATGGCTGTCAACACCGTGTTGTGTATGCTTTTTATTTTTCTGTATTCTCTATCCGGTATATGTGATCCGCATAGCGAATTATTCTGCGTAATGAAATCATCAATTTACATTTTTTTTGGCGGGATACTAGTATAGTGGTTATGTGCAGAGAAAGGGATGAGGAGCAGAAAGAGGAATAAGGGATGGGGGTGCGATAGAGAAAGGAAGAGGGACAGCTCGGCCGACGAACTGCTGGACAATTGGAAGTGCTTGTTGCCGCTGGGCTGCCTAATCGTTTTGCTCTTTCCTTTTTTGGTTGAGACTGGAATAATTTGGGGAAGACCCTAATGTACAAAACGACAGGAAGAAAATTAATAATAATAATCATTGCGATACATTTGTTTTTCAACTCTTATCCCATTATTCAGTTTTTAAAATTATAATATTGCATTTCATTCACATGTCTTTCTCTACTTATTCTCTACCAGCTATTTGTACTTTAACCGAGCTACTTTTGTCATTCCGAATAAACATTAAATTCTCATTTACATATATTCTTGTACGATAAGTGCGAGTATGTTGATAATAATCAGACTTCTAGAGAGCTACGTAATAGCTATGGAAGCACAAGAACAATAAAACTGTAATGACTGCACATTTAAGAAAAGTCTAAGTATTTGAAATATCAAACCAATAAAATGAAATATATAATGTGAGACTTAAAATGTCACCAATATTTGCAGTAAACTTTCGTCAATATTTTGCGTTTACGAGTTCTGCATGAAGCGTAATTTTGATATTATTCCCGGAAAATATTAAGGTATACATTTCATTTGTCACAAAAATATTTTACACATTTAAATTATATGAGCCAGTTTTGAGAAAATTAAAATCATTATAACAATACTTTTGGTTAGGAGATTTTCTTCAAAAGCTTCATATCGCAATTTTGGAAGATACTGAACATAAATACGATGTAGGGCGCTTGGCTAACTTTGCGTTTTGAACTTTGATACACACATACAGAGAGAGAGAGAGAGAGAGAGAGAGGGAGAGAGAGAGAGAGAGAGAGAGAGAGAGAGAGAGAGAGAGAGAGAGAGAGAGAGAGAGAGAGAGAGAGAGAGAGAGAGAGAGAGAGAGAGAGAGAGAAAGAGAGAAAGAGAGTAAATTTTTATTAAACGTGACGTTTCTGTATTGATTCGGAGTATTGATTTTGGATTGTTTTTGGAGTCTCAAAACGTGTATTTCCGCGTGATCTCGAAATTTGGGTGGAATACAAGTATTTTCCTTTTCTTACTACACGTAAAGAGTAAATGGTAAATAGTAAATAGTAATGTATTAATAATGTATAAATAGATGTAAATAGTACCTGCAAAAGTGCAATCTGACAGTGATATCAAAAGCATTATTTTGACTCATTCTAGAATATCGATGGGGAGAGAAAACTTCCACTTCATTACAAATAAATGAAGCAGTCTTTTGAGAATATTAGTCCTTTACGGTTTGGTACACTTTTGAATTAAGAGATGATTGGAACGAACCTTTACTGAGAAATATTATTCTCTAAAGTATTTAAATTGTATAGGTACAGGCAATGTAAGGAGGACACACCTCTGGCAGTGCAGCATATAAGGCAGTTGTAATTACTACCGTCTAGGAGGAACGGATGAAACGAAGGAACCACAGGAGACTAGAGATCACTAGAAGACAAGCCACAGAGACACCGCAATAAGAGCCCTTATACATTGCAGCGGAGCTATCTCATACGCTTCAGTTGGTTAGTGCCGTCCTACTGAATCCAAGGTCGCAGGTTCGGATCAGGTCCAGAGCAATAGCTTTTTAAGTTCATTTATAAGCGACAGCCTCTGTTTGTAATTTATTGGCACGTAAAATAACTCCCGTAGAACTCTTATGATTCTCAATTAACAGCAAAGTTAATAAGCAGTTTTAGATTTTTTCCACTTCGTTCTTACAAATGAATATTAAATATTCATAAATGTATAGTAATAAATATATGTTTTATTTAAAGTTTGACACTCTCATAAAACCGAAAAACTTCAGTTTTGCATTAAGATACAATATACCATATACAAGAAACATCATTGTCAAAACAAAAAGATTGTCAAAGTAACCAGAAAGAATTAGTCAGCAACATCGTGTCCGTAAAGCTATGAAATTTTATGGCAAGTCTTTTTTCAAACAGGTAAATAATTAAATAATTTTTAAATATCATGTTCTTATAGCAAACTGTTACGCCATTTGCATTTAGTTTTCGTGAATTTTACCGCATTCTCCAGAATTCACCTGGCTGACATCCCGAGAAGAATTATTTACATACCGCCGCCAGGAAAGCTTCAAATCTTGGTTTACCGCATTGTTAAACTTATAGGTTTAGGAAATGTTTAATAAACCTAACATGCCAATACAGTGCAATCAAATACGGTACAAACATGCAGAAAGCAAATGCATGTGAGCTATGCACCGTGATATTGTTCTCTACTTCAAGGATTACAATAATGTGATCTAGAGACATTTGTGCACCTTCCACCTGATCACTTAGAAGTTATTATTTCTCTCTGTTCATATAAATCAATAGCGGACGTTTGATATAGAATTTCTCATCTATATATCATATTTATTATTTTGCAACAATTGAAATTTTAGGTAATGAAATGTACCTGTGGATTATCTTTCTGTACTTCCTACTCATCTTAGCAGTTGAAGGAATTTTTATATGAAGGAATTTTCATTGTTGCACAGTTGAACATATATTTCCATGGCGATAGCTCAGAAAACTTTTCAAATATATTTGATAATCTTATTGGCTTATCCGAAAATGTGAATTTCACTTCCTATTATGTTCTCGACTCTTCTTCCAATTATTGGCAACCTCTATGACCTGTTCCGGTAACCTAAATGACATTAGGGGCTCGTATATTTCTTGTTTTATCACTGCATTAGTTTGAATGACTTGTATTGCTAGGTACTGGTATTGCTAATACAGTAATACTGAACTTGTGCATCGATTATTACATTCATCTGATCAACGTTTTGTGAATATTATTAATAATATTAATGGTGTTTACTTGTATTATTAATATTATACAATGTATTATTAATAATAATTAATATACAATATTTACAGTATTATAATATTTAGAACACGTATACTGGTGTAGCATTCGAAAAATATTACGTAATACTATGTACTTCTACTGCTACTACTAACAATAACAACAATAATAACCTTCTAATGGTCTTCCTCTTCTTCTGCAATCCAAGGATTTGACTCAAGATCTTTTCCATCCTCAGTCCATCTTTCCTGCCACTTCCTCGGTCGACCAACATCACTTTTTCCTTGAGCTTTATAATTCCAAACAATCTTGGGAATTCTATCCTCGTTCATTCTCTACAGTGAGGTTGGGTGGGTGGGTGAGTGAGTGAGTGAGTAGGTGAGTGAGTGAGTGAGTGAGTGAGTGAGTGAGTGAGTGAGTGAGTGAGTGAGTGAGTGAGTGAGTGAGTGAGTGGAGCTTTAGGGCCCGTCGACAGCGAAGTCATTTGGACCCATTCTTTCCATATGTTTCTCCCAATTATTTCTATTTTCTTCAATCTTCTCATTTAAATCAAATATTTTCAATTCATCACGTATATCTGTATCTGTAACAAGGTTTCTTCTTGTACAGCCTTACACAGTCCGCAGAAACCTTCTTTCAGCATTCTGTATCTTACATCTATCCCTCCGCCTGAGGATCCAAATTTCACATCCATATAATAAAACTGGAATCACCATTGTCTTATAATATTTCAATTTTGTTACTTTTCTCAACTTATTTTGTAGACTTTTCTTTCTTGTTCCACAAATTTGTTGGAATTTATTAATTTTATATTCCACATCGTTATCTCTATCACAGCCCAGGAATTTAAAACGGGAAACTTGTGCCAAATTTTATACATTTATGCTTATCTTAGAATGGACAGGATATTTCCCGTAGTGTACCATTATTCTTTTTTTCTCTTGTGATATTTTAAAATTATAAGCTTTACTTTCTGCATGCACTTTAATAAACACTCTTTGTAGATTTTCTTCGATATTCTGAATAAACATCATCATCTGCATAAAGTGAAATATTAAAAAAAAAATTGTTTTTATTCCTGAGGAAATTTAATGTTTACATTTCTTAATAAAATCTTCTAAATATATGTTCAGAAGTTTTAGAGATAAATTGCATCCTTGTCTGACCCCCTAATTCGTCATAGTTTCTTCTATTTTATGCCGTTTATATTTATTACTTTCTAATTAAATGCAAAGGATATCCCTTTTTGTTCATTATATTCCATACTTTACTTCTATCCATAAAATCGAAATCTATCCATAAAAACGCCACACGCGTTTCCAAATTGACTTCTTGACTCTCATATAACATTCTTTTAAGCTAAAAGTATGATCACTACAATGTCAACCTTTTCTAAAATCAGCCTGCTCTTCCTTTAGTAACGGTCCTGTTATAGTTTTAAGACGTACGTTTATTGTTTCTGCATATATAATAATCTTAAATACCTTGTTGTAATAATCATAATCCCTATGACATCTCCTCCACACAGACGAAAACTTTTTCGTCCGCCCGATGCAATGTTTTTACCACAAAGTATGTATTTTTATTTTCCTTATTTGGCCATTTTTATTATTTCCGTTTGTATTACTATTTGTTTTCTATAATTTCACATATACACTGTACACATACACATAAACACCCATGCCCAAGACGGGACCCCACGACCCTCTACGTAACGGAACGCTATAGCGACCACGGCTAGGAGGGCCGGCTACATCGTCCAGTAGCCAAGACAACGATGAGTTGCTCGCTGGGATAAGCGAGGCCAGCGCATCGGTTCCCATGAGTGTAAATGTTGCCGGACAAGGGCATGCAGCACTCAGACATTTGTACTCTGTCTTGAAATCCACTATGCCAACACACATCAAAATACGCCTGTATCTGGCAATTATACCGCCCCTGATTCTGTACGGCTGCGAAGTCTAGGAATCAGCGTCTCCGATAACTATCCGCAGACTACAGCGCATTCAGAACAGGGCGCTGAGAATTATCTATGATACTGGACGTAGATTCCTGTCCCATATCCTTCACACCTACTCCGGAGTCCCATATATTGTGGACGTGGAGCGGGAATGAACCCGTACCATCTACAATAAGCTAGACTCCCATCCCAATAACCTGGTGATTACCCTTGGCCGTTACGACCATAGAGCTCCTCACCGCAGACCAAGTTACCGGTTGCCCAAAGATGCCTTGGGTAACCTTAACTAACAGGGCCACTTTTCGCTGACTGTATACCCCCAAGCCCAGAAATGGGCTTGGTAAGTCCCATACCTGAACATTAGTTCCTTTCATTCAAGCCTGTCAAGCGGTCTGTGCTCAGATGCCTCCCAGGCAGGCGGAAGAGCGCAGCCAGCGCTGGATGCACACCCCCTAGCGTCCATTTAAGGCTAGATGTAACACTGCCCAAGACAACCGCCAGCGACAAACGACATCTCCTTTATACTGCCCAGATAAAGCCTGTCGATCCTCAGAATTGCTACTCATTTGGCATTACGAGGCTGATTGCAACCCGGGCCAATCCTCCCAGCGTGGAATAATTCCCACGTCTTTACTTGAAATCGTTAAGTAGCAAAGAAAGCCAAACCAATTAGCTCAATGTGTTCTTGGAGTTCAGTGTGTCCAGATATCGTAGACATTACGCACGTAAATATATTTCGTCATTTAAAATATAAATGAGCATTCTTAGCACTGAGCAAAGTCACAGAATAAAAATTGTGTTTTAGATGCGAATTAGAAACTTTAAGATTTGACAACATTATGTAAGTACGCTGGTAGGTGTACCCATGTAGATGGGAAGTAAGCTAATAAAAGAGCGTGTGTTTCTAAAATTTGCGTTGTGTTGCAGACTTCTAGAGGTATTTACTGCAGTCGTTTACCGAAAGAAACAGGAGTCCGCACGAATGTTTAGCGGTCTTTTGCAAGGAACTTTAAGCTTAGAATTGTTTGAATCACTGCAACAATACCTCACATTTTATTAAGCAAACGATTATTATTAAAACCTAAAGTAGTGATGCGTCAGAATAGCCCCTATAATTTATTTTGTGTGGCAATATTCACAACCACGACATCAGTCTTAGCCAGTATGAAAATATTATAAAAATATGAATTTTATAAATTGTGGCACTGACAATTTATGCTTGTTATACACTGACACCGGAAACGCAACAAGCTTTGATAAATTCTATTGTAGGACAACGAATTAAGTTTCTCATCTAGTTCATAGTGTTTTTAAATACATAAGCAATGATTAGGAAACAATATTGGAACAAAGTACTACAAATTGAGCAACATATTGTTGGAGGTGGAGTAAACTGCATATCAAAATGAATAAAATCTCTCCCGATGAGATATGTCTATGTTATTCTAATTCAATTTGAGATGAAATGGCATTCTAGTTTCGAACAAGAAACTATCCTTTCAGAGCTATTTTAGATAGCAATAAAGCACCTTTTACTATATTGCAGTGAAGTGGATTGCAAAATTTACTTTTTCATTCCATTTCCTTCTCATCTTTCGCATTTGCTATGAGGTTTTGTGGCGTATGATAGTACCAGAAAGTTCGCTCGGATGCTTGCTCAAAGAAAATAGTACTTTCTACAACACTAAAACGTTGTTTGGCCAACAGGCTGCACTGCCTTCTCTCGGCAGCTTCAGCAGTGTTGGAAACTTTCACGTGCTTATATGGCGGTAGCCCCCTATAGTTGCTTCACCTCATCCCTTACACCTGGGGGTGGTAAGGTCTAAGTACAAGAGGTTGGGTAACCTATGAACTCTCTGGTAAAGTAAACATATCTATCATAGTATTTTTATTGCAATGATCAAGATCAAAAGAAATTTCAGATTAGACAATTATAACTTTCAGATATTGTTTAGCAAAAAATTCATAATAATATTCCTATATCCAATCCTCAGTGGTATTGTTCTAAAGATCCCGGACTAAATTGGATGCCTACTTTTAAGTAAATCAGCTTTTTTCTCTAAATGAGATCTTTTTTTATCACTCAACATGAACATAAAAATAAATAAAATAAAGCTTTAAATACTTCATTCTAGTATCTGGTTCCTAAACCTGTACTTAGGTATATATGGAAAACGTTAATATTTATTCCCTCCGTTCAAAATCATTTTATAGGCATCATCTTTCATTTCTGTGAAATTACTAAGAAACAAAAATTATAAAAATGGAAATCAAAATAAAGTATTGATGAAATCAAGGAGAATAAAGTCAAACATTCAAACTAACAGAAAATACTTCCCACTATATCTCGCTATCCACTGGTAAGCCAGAAAATATAACTTTATACATAATTCACAAAAAAGTTTAAAACTAATACCTACTAATTTGTTAATCACTGGTTTCCAGCAACAAATTGCACTAGAGTCCACAATGTCTGGTAATTTATCCTATTATGTTTTCTTTTCATTATTTCTCTTATTACAAAATTATTTCAGTTACTTTGATTGTTAGTTTGCTCTTCATATAAATACAACTGCTATCCATGTATATATTCGACATATTTTTCAACAGTTTTTGATTAGTGATATAGGTCATACGATTATGGCTCACCACGTTATCCAGGATTCACTTATTGATCTTTATGAAGATAATTTTTATAAGCATTGCTCCACTTTGCTTAATCTTTACTTCACTATAGCACCCTATTCTAATTTCAGTTTACACATTTCTAATATTAAACGTTTAACTATACTACTACTTCATCGCTCTAAGAATAATTTCACTCTACTAGCACTTATTACTCTTTTAGTCATGTATTTAAGAATTCCGTAACTAAAATTCTTAATTGTGGCAGGAAAATGGAGCATACAGTCAAGAAAGCAATCACTGCTATTTGAATTAGGGAATTGTTGTCATGTTTTGGTAAATTGAATTTAAGACTAAAATATTTAAACAGTAGAATAACTTGCGATCACTTCCCATATGGTCCTGATACCAGCTTACACTGTGTTGCACTATATTTTGGATTATGTTTAATATTTTGAATAAGCCTTTTTAAAGCAATTGCACTTTAATATAACATATGTGCGATATTGTAACACTATTTGTAATATGTTAGACAAGTTGAGTTAATGAGAAATTAATGTTTAAAGAAAGAGTCACAGTAGAGTCTTTCACTGTAATACACCGAATGAGGTGCTGAAAACGGTAGCATGTTTCACTCATTTTCGAAATGCTTCGGCTTCGATCATGCTGGTACTACTTCTGACCCATTGATTCTTTTGGAATTCCGAGTGTCACTAGGAAAATGATGGGTATGTTCCCTTCATCTCTTCAAATTTCTTTTAATTCATTTCATTCATCCTTTATTCGGTTACAATTGTAACCGAATTGCGTCTCGGCAAGGAAAAGGATACTCTCTGTTTAACCCGTCCTCTGATGGGTAGAAGTTTACAATTCGATCTGTGCTATATTGACTGCCTTTGTCTACTCTCACCACCTTGAAGGGCGGAGTTAGTAAAGGCCACATGGACGCAGGGGTCAAAGTACCCCTTCGGTGTTTTAACTTACCCTACTATACTTATAATGCATAAATATCTTTAATCATTTATTTACCTGTTGTGATGGAAACAACTTTTCAGTGATTATTTCATATACAACTTGATTTCAACTGATAATATTGAGCAAATTTATTAAGTCTTACATTTTTTATTATATAACATGCAATACTTTTTCCCAAAATGTTTAAAATTTCAAAAAAAACTCCACTTGATCACTGTTTGCTAAACTGCAGTTGTAAAAAATAGTTTCCATGAAACTAAATAAATCACAAAAATGATTAGCTCTTGTAGTTAATTTAAATTCTTTGATTTACATTGCTGATAATGTAATTATTTTATATTTGTTCTCCAGCGCTTACATCCAAATAAATAATGCAATTAAATATTGGTTAAAGATTGTAATTTAGGTGGAATTTGGCTCCCTAGTTTCTGTAAAAGAAACATAATTTTCGCGTCCTAATAAGACGGTTTCATCACGATATTACATGATTTTAAACCAATTGTTATAAAATATGTAAACAATTCTGCTCTAAGTTAGACGGCAATGTCATAACTCTGTCAAATCACTGCAAAACGAGAATAACAGATAACTGAATTGAAGCACAAATCAAAGAGGCCAAAGTGAAAAAAACGTAGATATTACGTGATTTATATCGGGAATGAATATAGGGCACAGTATCTGGAAATATAAAACGTCACAATCATATTTTACCCTCTTATCAAATGGGAACTGAGCAGAATGTTCAATTTTCTGCGTAATGCAATTAGGATTGATATTCTTAAAAACGTTGCGCATCATCTCCAACTATACGTGTGCGGCAAAAGAAAAACTCTGTGCTAAGCAGTAATATGTTAAGATTAACTTCAGTTTCACATTTTGACAGTTATTATTCAAGAGAATATTGTCCAATACACGATTAAAAGTAAGTTCTGCAAAATATCCTCAATGATTGTCCTTTCTGTTTTAGCAGCTGATGATTGAAAAGCCGCATTGAAATCTGTACCATTTTTCTAGAGGATTTCTAATTCTTCTAAATTCAATAAAGCAGTTTTAACTTTAAAACTGAACCACAATATTTTAGAGTAACAAAATTCTAGTCCTTGACAGTTTTGGTATAAGCATTGCAATATAGTTTAATATAAAAGTTAGCATCATCGTATATGGAAGAGGTACGAGAGCATTACAAAACGGCGTCCTGTGTTAGAACCGGCGTTCCTTCGAGAGCATCCCCTCCTTATCGATCACCTGAAAAGTCACTTTTTGGGAAAACTCTTCAAACGAAACACCAATGCATGGCCAGTGAGCTTCAGGATACTTTTAAACTGTATTCATTAGCACAGGAGTTGTTTCATGGACCGAAACAGAAGTTTAAGTCACCATTCTGAAAGGTATCGGTGAAACGAGCTAACCATCTAGGAGCCGAAGACACCAATTTTTGCAATATCCTGACACCTATAAAGAAAAGGTGGGGAAAGGAAATAAGTAATTAATAGAATATAAGTATCCAGCAATTTAATATTGATGGAGGGAAAGAAAGAGAGAGTGAGAAGGAGAGAGAAAGAGAGAGGCGGCATTTGTGCGAGAGAGATAAAAAAGTAAAGAAAGAAAATAGTGGGTAAAAGGAGGAAGTTACATTTTACAATATTAGATGAGGATGAAAATCCGAAAATAAATTTGTTTTAAATTTAAGAAATTGGCTGCTAGGGGTGCAAGTGCAGGTATTTGTTTGAATAATTGAGGACGTGAACAATATTAAAAATATTTTGTTTATTTGTATAAAATCAATGTTCTAAATTATCAAATAAATAAGAGCTAAACTTGAATCGTTAATTCGTTCAAGAGGTCTCGAGTTTGGATCTCGGTTAGGGTGAGTCATCTGGATAAGTTTTTCCGGGGTTTTCCCTTATCCTGAAAGACGAATGTCAGGTAACTGTAAGCTCCATGGACCCCGGGCTCGTTTGAGCATAATTCCACCCATTGCATTCATCGTCCGATATGACTTAATGTTGGAGGACGTAAATAAAAAAAAAAAAAAGACAGCCTAATTCATTACTAAACCAACTCTTCCCTGCTTTTAAGAAATTGCAAAACTCGTCTTATCAGAAACCAAGCCTGCCTTATGCAATAAATCCACATTGGAATTAATTTACGAAAATACACTTATTTCCATGTGCAATGTCAAACTTTCTGTGATAAAATTTAAGTGATAATTATTATTACAATATCATTACTATATCATACACAGCAAAACTGTTGTCAACGAAATAAAAGCAGAGATGAAGGTAAAATTATTGACTAAATAGCTTACTGCATTCTTCTAAATGATAGTTGTTATTTGAGAAATATATGACTATCGTAACTTCAAAATTTCAAACAAGCAAACTAAGAATTATAACCTTTGGAAATTAATATGATATCATTGGTGGCATTATAATTGAATATAAAATAATTGAATATTTTACGTTAATATTACTAGATAAAGAAAAAGTGTAGCTAAATGTAACTAAGCAATATTAAAATATATTAGTTTTTTAAAAGAATTTCAAAAGTCAAACTGACAAAGGAACTCGACTCACTTCTCGAGCTTTATCCTAGCAAAACATTATTTTTTATTGTAGAATTGAATCATTTTAGGAATAATTCAGGTATGTATGCTAACAGATGAAATTAAAAATTAGAATACCACGGATGAATTAATTACTGAAGATCTAAATTGAACTTAATATTCCATATTTGCCGAATTTGCGAGTATAATAATGGATATTCTCAACAAAATACATCTAACCATGAAACCTAAGGAGATCGCAGTGTCCTACTCTGTTTGATATAACTTTGTTTTATATCTATTAAAAGTCAAGTGTACAAAAATTTGTCTGCTATCGTAGAATAGGTTTTTATTCGAGTTCTTTGTTTAACATGATTACATTCTAAATAATATTGATAATACTTAATAATACATTCGAAGAAAGTGATCGAAATGCATTTTCGTTATCACATGAATCAGTTACATGAGGTAACATAGCTAATGCATCTGAGGTTGTGCAGATTTGTATAACAAATATTTATGAAGATTTTCGGTTAAAATCTTTCGAAAGTACGAATAGACAAATACAGATATTTCTATTTATTTCTAGCAGAATCTCGTTATTATGTGTTTTCCATACCTTCTATGACTGAACCACTTTCCGTTTGATTTCATTTTAAATTGGTCACACAAGCTTAGCCTAATAGTAAAGGCCAGTCTTACTAAGTGGTTGGAAGGCTGCTGTACAATCATAGACACCAGCTCTTGAGTTTTCCGTCTCATATTGGTTTATGTAAAATGTCTGGTATTTCAAATATGATCCTATTAATACAGATCGGTTTTAAGCTCAAGAGCGAAGGAAAAGGTGGGTTAGTAAAATAATTAGGTAGAGTTTTATACCCAAATAAGTGCGTGGCATACACGATTTATTATGTTCTTACAAACATAAACGCAATGAATCATATCTCACTATTCTATGCACTTGACTACACATCTATCATGTATTAATCATCCATATCTTCAGACATTGCATTGCACAATGCTCATTGTCATTAATACAATGCCCAAAAGTGTTCATTAGCCAATCAGGTGAAAGAGGAAGGAATGAAAGCGCGGAAGACTACACATCAGCGGTGGAAGATCATAAGAAAACGGATTTAGGAGTGCATGCAAGGAATGTGATAGAAAAAACAATTATTGAAAGAAAAGATGAATTCTGTTGAAGCTCTTTGCATACAATGTGTATATGTTTTATTTGTTGTAGAGAGGGAGGAAGGAAAGTAGGTAGGCATGAATTTAGGTGTGCGATTAGGCAGGTGGATCCGGTAGGGTTAGACGAACACCCCGTGGTTTTGCGAGGGAAGATACGGTGTCTGTACCCCTACATAAACAGAAATATTGCATTAACTAATATATAGAGAAAATTCTCGTATGTGCACCATACGGCTCGGCTTTGTAGCTGGTACGCCGACAGAAAACAGCGGTTCCTAGGTACATCGGGCTCGCCAGAGAGAGTACACATCCATGTCATACTGATGAGCCCTCATATTTCGTCCAGGATTTTCAAAAAAAAGGACACAATGCTTTCCGAGGCGTGTGAAGAGGAGGAGGGTGGAACTGCGGGCTTAGCACACCCCTTCCATCCATCCATCCATCCATCCATCCGATAACAAGTAGACTGGTCATGAGACGTAATGTCGTGTGAACCTCGCAGCGTTACCTCTTATTTCATTTTCTGTGTGTGGGCTCCGTCGCGAAAGCTCATGTCAATTTTACTCCCAACTTCCCTCGTCCGGATAACAACAGAAGGCTTTTATTTATAATCCTCACCTGGGGAGTACTCAATTCCTCATTTTATTTCATTCTATCAACATTATAGGGCAAATATCTATTTCAGAATGAAAGTCAACTGTTTCAGCATTACTGTTTGCTGAAAGAACAAGTTAATATACAGAAAAGTTATTCATTTAATTCTGGTGTTATAAATAGACTATTGTGATGTTCAAAATCGGGTCATATTGGGTCATTTTGAAATGACATGCAATTACAGAGAGATTATCTAGAAAAAAGGATCCTGAAAAGGGCAATGAAACCCATTCTTACAGACCTATACAGATACAGTTGTGTTCATATTTAACTAAACATTCACGTTCGTCTAATTTATTTAAAAAATAGTGTAACATTTGTGGATAATTATACCTAAAACATGATTAAATATAATAACATTTTATTAATTTTGTTTGTTAGTGATTACTACGTATTACTTTTAACCAGATTGCAATTTATCTTCTACACTATTTACATTAAGAGGAGGAAATGCTGTAGTTACCCAAAAACTCTAGAGCAAGATTTCACCGAAAATGCATGTTTCGAGAGACTCTGGATCCTAAAGAACCATTTTAGGAACCGTATTTTATGTAGGTACGTATATGCATTCGTCTCTCTTTTGTGAAAAACACAACTCAAAACAAATTATTTTCGATATCAACCAACCCCGATATTTCAGTTTAAGTATCTTCCATAGATGCATCAGAAATTTTTTCCAAAGAATCCTATCCCGAAGTACTCTTTGAACCTTTTCTGAAAAAATTGACAGTCAGAAATAACTATAATGACTTTCATTAGCTTATAGGACAAAACCTTTGCCTTTAATTTTCTAGTACACTCATATTCTCTTCATTCGGGATGGTTTTGTAATTTATGTCAAATTTTATGTGTAGCTAAATATTTTTGAAATAATAAGTATTATAAGCGTCTACTTTTTCTATACTTATAATTTTCTCAGATGAGAAACTGTTTATACGTCCGGCAAGCAAAGACGATGGAATTTCAGACATTACGTAGCGAAAGCTATATAAAGATTGACTGGGGGAGATGCGCCCAGTACAGCACGGTGTCAGTATCTCGTAGTTGCCAATAGATTGTAGAAGGTCATGGTGTGTATTTAAACAACTATGTTTGTTACTAACGGAAAGTTTTCCCTCCTCTTTGACCGTTGAATCACAAGTTATTGTTCAGAGAAGTCGTGTGATGTCGTGTAGTGAACTGGAGCTGTGCTGTTAATGACTTGCTGACATTGCTGCTGCCTTGTCCGGTAAAGAACTAATTAAGTATTTGCAGTCATATTATTTGGTGTTAAGTAGACTACTCACAAAATACAGCGGGCCATTCTATGAGGCCACGTACGTGTGAGTTGCTCAGTACCGTACGATAGTAATTTTCCCAGTACCGTACGCGAAGGTATATTTTTATCCCCTGAAATTGCACTGACAGATTAACTTTTGTTTATAGGCATTCCTGTTAACATGAAGGCCAAAATGAAAGGCAATGGTTAGAGGAAAATATGAAACAAGTAATAAAGTATGTGATAGAATGATCAATGAGCCTGTGAGTAGCAATATATATTGCTGAAACATTAATACCGACTCTGTATAAGTTGATGTTGCAAGAAAAGGCACAAAAACAAAAGAACAAACCAATAGCAAAGGGACGCAAGACTAACATTAATAAAACTATAAATAGAGAACCTGGCTCAAAATCTGTGCCAAGAGAAACTGGAAATGTTGAAGAGCCTTAGAAAGCTAAAAGAAAATTAAATTTTGGAACCAAAACCAGTGTTGATTGAAGTGTTCTATCAGAGTGTATCGTTTGCTTAGAAGTCACAGACGAGGCTTGGGTTCAGTGTGTATCATGAAAGGGTTGGGCACATATTGAATGTATAGTGAAAGAGAACATTGATTTTTATAAATCTGGTCACTGTGTTTAAAAATGTGTCATTCGTTTTAATAAATTTTTATTTTGTTGTGAGAACGCTTTGAAAAATATATTATCATGATACCGTGCTCTGTTTTGATCTCAAAAATACAATAAGTATGATAAGAATAATTATCTTGTGATTTATTATGTAGTTCCTCTTCCTTTATTTAGAAATATGTATTTATTTACGTCTGCCCGGTACTGTGAAACACATTTTGAGATGCGCAATTATCACTAATATTTACTTTAATTTTTAAAAGTCAACATGACTCCCGTTCATTAATGTTCATTATTAATGCTGTTTCTGTATGTTATTAGCTCCATATTAATAGTAATAAGCTACTTGTTCTCCATTGCATTTTCTTTAAATTTGGAAAAAAAGAAGAAAAAGAAAAAAAAGAAAAAAAAAACTACTTAGGTGTGCGGTACTGGGCGAATCTCCCCTATATCTTAAAACCTACTAAATTCAATATTCCCACTGCATCTGCATGGAGGTATGTAATAAAATTATTCTATAGATATCTAACTTAACATGAAGGCGTTAGAAAAATAGTACGTGCATGAATTGTTTATACGACAATAGTTTGAGAAAATTGTGTGATGGCATATATTAGATTATTTGGTATATTTTGTTTAAATAGTTTGCTCATACCGATCACTCACACTGACTTGTTTTATATTATTGCTAATTGCTTAGCGATACTTCTACGTTTTTTTTAGCTCCTCCAACGCTAAGTCATATCGGACAGTGAATGAGATGGGTGAAATGATGCTCAAATGTGCCCAGGGTCCATGGAGCTTAGAGCTACTTGACATTCGTCTTTAAGGATAAGGGAAACCCCTGGAAAACCACTTATCCAGGTAGCTCACCCTGACCGAGATTCGATCTCGGGACCTCTTGAACGTGAGGCAGATCTGAGGTTGTGCAGATTTGTATAAAAAATAGTTATAAAAATGTTCGGTTTAAATCTTTCGAAAGTATGAATAGACAACTACAGATATTTCTATTTATTGCTAGCAGAATCTCGTTATTATATGCTTTCCATACCTTCTATGACTGAACCACCTTCCGTTTGAATTCAGTTCAAATTGGTCAACACAAGCTTAGCCTAACAATAAAGGCCAGGCTTACTAAGTGGTTGGAAGGCTGCTGCACAATCATAGACAAAACCAGCTCTTGAGTTTTCCATCTCATATCAAACCTTATCCAGGTAGCTCACCCTGACCATGATTCGAACTCGGGACCTCTTGAACGTGAGGCAGACACGCTCCCATGTACACTACCGAGGCGGACACAACACTTCTATGAAGGTGTTGTTCATGAACATGTGATTTTAGTTATTTTTATTACAATAGCCTAATTACATCGACGCAATAACTGTTGCCTGTTTTTAAAGTTCTGATGAAAGAATCACTCAACAATTTGGAATATCATCATGAAGCCATTCTATTTCTACCGTGTTCATGTTAAAGCTTAGGTGTTTAAACACGTAAATGTAGCAAAAGTGTGTGTTATATAATGGAACAGGTGGTAATTTGGCAAGTTTATAGGTTATAAAGCACAGAGATGCACAATTCCAGACTAGAAGACACGGGGAACACTCACCATCTGTCCGGCACCGCAATACGTCACGAAACGCAGACGTACATCCCACAGGTCAAAAGAAAACCTAGTCCAAAAGAAATTATGGAACGAAAAACATGATAGATGAGAAACCAAATTTATTCTTCTACCAACGAAAGAGTACCACGAGAATCCCAAGATCAGGTAGGAGGTCGGTGGGAATCGAACGTGGTTCCTGCCGTATGCAAGTTCCTCATTTACCTAGGGAACCATCTCGCTCCGTATAATAGAATTACACACAGAAATATTCTTACTCAGCGGTCTTCTGTTCTGGTTTAAAGGCTTTAATAAATTTGATTACATACATATTCTTTTCCTTCAATATCGTAGTTTCCATATATAGATATTACATTTCCACAGTTCATATAACAGTGGTTATAGTATAAGGCATGCTCTGATTTGCGATGTTTCATTGTTTTTCTTCCTTTGTTTGTAACGTAGAATCTAGGATTCATTTCTACATTATATAGGGTAACAATTTTAAACTTCTACACTTATATTGAGATTCCTAACCTACTTATATTTTTCCATCAAGTTCTTCCTTGTTATATGAGGTCATACCGTGCACAACAACCTATAAGCTCAATGAAACCAGTTATCCTATTTCATTTGTGAGACAAATTACAAATAATATGTTTATAAAATAATATTTGTGCCTGTAGTAGGTACATTTGAAATTATGGCTGTGTTATGTATCACTATTTGAATTTAACTATCAGTTTCATGTTGATAATTTTATAATTTTCTGTAAATTTTATCGCCCATCATCAATTATTCCTATTTTCAATTTATCCATATTCTTGTTGAATATTCCCAGTTCTTCGCTAGCAAGGTAGTCTTGCGTATTGACGATTTTCTTATATGTTTCATAAAATTCATGCTAACTCTAAATTTAACAGAGTATAAATAAAAATGAATTAAATATATTCATTATTATCAATTATAGCTCGACGGTATAATAAATGAATAGTCAAGTACTACTTGAGGTGGCGGAATTATACCAAGAAAGAAAGGGCGTGTTTTCTACATTAGCTGGTTCGTTGCCCTAAGGAAATAATGCAAGCGAGCTGTAAGTGGGTGATGTATAATAAGCATGTACTGGAGGTATCGCATTTTAGATTGGACCGCTTGCAAGGCGCAGCTTCTTCCGTCCATACTCTTCTTCCGAGTGGAAAGTATGCCAAATTGAGCTTAAATGAATTAATCTCACAAGACCATGATCATAATGGGAAATAATATTGAATAATCATACGTACTTCATTTAGGTCCAAGAATATAGAATACTTCATATAATTTGTTTGAATAAATCTAACATTGGTAATCTGAGTCATGAATGTGATTTAAGCTTGTTAACTTATTAAACAAGGGACTGGAATAAACAATAATTGGGCTCTTGTTAATAGTACTGCCTGCATATGACAACTGAATATAAAATTTGTTTTGTTTTTCCCATAGGAAAGAAGTTTACTCACTCTTGTAATTTCTTGAAATGAAATAGTGTTTAGTTTCTTGATTCATTTTTCTTTACAGTAAAACAAACGGCATAGCCAAAACCAAACACATTCCTCCAATCAGATCCTTACTGCTTTGTATATCATTCAGGTCCCAGAAGGCAAAAAGAGAGAACAACGTGAACTGGAAGTCGCCCACTCGAAGCTGGTTGTTGTCGAAGTTTAACAATACATGCCGGGTTCATACATCAGTATCATCCAGTTCATAAGTTTCAGCTGGGGTCAGGTTAGTGCTACTTAAGCCACAAATCCATAATACGCGAGCCAGCACAGGCTTCTGTTCTATATATTTACATATAAATGGAGCCGGAGTTGTGGCGTGGGAGGCGATAAGATACAATGGTAATGCAATGGCAACTCTCCGAACGATTCCTCGAGAACAAACACAGGAACACCCACCCTGTCTGTCTTTCTGAGTGTCCTCGAGCTTCCTGTACACTCGGAGACAACACAAGATGGTGCTAACAGCATGTGTCCTCTTGTAATTCAGGACAGAAACATACCCATGTGGGCCCACAACAGTAACTACAGTACAACAACAGTGCTACTGAGTATTGCGTTCCATTTCCACGCTTATTTGAGTTCTTACCAATATTTTCCGTTAAACTGTAATCTTAAAGTTCTTTATTTTTCAAGCTCTTTTTATGACTTAAAATATTCTAAAACCTTCAGTAATGTTGATAAGCATGCATGGATATTTAATGATGTGCAATCAAGTGCACGGAGACATGCTAATATTTCTGGCCTTTAGGTGCGCTTCTTAGTTAATGCTGGCAAAGAATTCTTCAAAATATTACACAGTAACCATTGGTGAGTTGATCATGGGTTGTTTCAGTTCAAGTCCAACATAAACGTATGAGCCTCTCACCGAAGTTCAGGCCTAGGTGAGCGGTGAAAGGGGTAAAGTACGGATACAAAACACTTCCCAAGGACAGTCCGCACCTCCCTTGAATGAACCTGACTCGTATAATTTTTTATGTTAAAATTCTGGTACTCAAATACTAAAATGTAATTACAGATTAACTTCAGGCCCAGGAGAGATGGAAAGAGAGTGAGGTAAGAAACATCTTATTAAAACAACTATATTTTACAATATTAAGACATTTTACCAAAGGTCATAGCTTACAAATCACTGCACAACAATTGAATTTTTATTTCCACCTATTCATTAGTTCATATTAAAAACAATAGAAATGAAGATGCGTATACAAAATGAAATATTTTCAGTTTTCTTTTAAATAAAGAGGGCTATAATAAAAACTTTCGTACAAAGTTAAAATTTGCCATTCGACATGAAACAACTTGAATTTAAATTTGTGTAAAATAAAAACGTTTTGGAAGTTATGTCCTCTAAATTTATATAAATGTGTAAAAGTCTCTGATATAAATATCCAGGAGTATTATATATAGTGATATCTTTAAGGTAGAAACTCAATATTTAAAATATTTTCATAAATCTGTAATCATATATATGTAAAATAAAAATCGTAAAATTGGTTATGAAGACACCAATGAAAGCCTTGAAAGCATGTACTGCGTTATCTAGTGGATATGTAGCAAATAAAGAAAATTATACTAAAAAACTTAAGCTATATTCAACTGACCAAGTCATTTTAATTTTAAGACTGAGAACTATAAGCAATTTCTTATTTTTAAATGAAAATTTAACTTTCAGTATCATATTAATAGTATGTATGAATTGCAAGGTTATCAATTAGGCATCTGACAGATAGTTACAATTAAATTTATATTAAATTATTTTGTGAGAAGAATCAATATTGTGTTTGGTCTACTTTTTAACTAATTTCATATGTCCCTCTTGAAGCTGATCTCCTGGCACACATTTCAAATGGACCAAGTATTGCATGGTTCCTGGATTTTCTACCTTCATCCAGTCAGCGTATAACAGACGTGGTTAGCAAGACTTAAATCCTTACCTAGCTCATCAACTGTTATAAGAAAGCTCACCATAAATTATATTCTCGCTTTGCTTGTGTACTTCAAATGATAAAAAAACAATAATTTATTGAACTGAGATAAATAGTTTGCAGTACTCAAATGCTCTTTATTTACTATCTTGAATGACTGCTACTCTAAAACCGCCAAGATGTCAGCAACTTCAAGGAGTTAATTATTCTGGGAACATACATGTAATGGCTATATTATTAAGAGAGAACTTTGTAAATTTTTAACGTAGAATGTTGTAAATATTTCTCTCTTAAATACTGTAATTTCAACTCATTTTAATGTGTTCATGCGAAAGAAACCCTGTACTGATGTATTCTGAATTAAAAATTTGAATAAAGTATAATCAATTACATCATTACCATTACTGAAGCACAAATAGGCAGACCTTAATTGCATTTGTACATTTGAAACGTATAGAAAATAAATATAATTAAAACAAGAAAAATGAATAGAACGTAAAAGTTTAAAGCAAGGAAATTGTTAAATATAAAATTTTACAGTTTTTCCTTATTTCCTTACAGTTTTTTTATTTATTATTTAGTTTTGGAATAGCAATTTTTTATTGATTTTATGGTTTTGGCATCTGAATTTGCCATAATTACTCAAAATTTTTACATATATTAAAATAAATTATTTGGAGTTTTCCCTATATAAGTGCAGTTGGGCTCTTTTAAGGTCACACAATATTAATCCAGCGAAGAAGAGTTCTTAAACTAATTCATTCAATTAACAAACTCGAAACACATCTCCAAGGTAAAAGCGCAATACTGAAATTTGTTGGCAGTTTTTCTTTTGAAATATTCAGTTTCTTTTTAGCGCTAAAGGTATTTCCTCGTACATTTATTGCTGCATCTGCTCCCATTAATTTGTCACTTACAACATGTAATTACTTTAAGACCCGGGCTTTATACTTAACCACTATTAGGTCAATTAATGGAAATTAATTGTTCTTTCACACTAGCCGTGTGTAGGCTAAAGTAAGTGGTTTACCGGGAAAAACACGAGTCAGTTGGAGAATTTAATGTCATGTCGGCACGTTGGCCATAGTAGCTCAAGGGTTAGAGCGCTGGATGGCAACCAGAAGATCCGTGGTTCAAATCCCGGCTCTGGCATTGAATTTTTCAGTCTGACTCTATCTTTCCATACTTCAGCCTACACACGGCCAGTGTGAAAGAACAATTAATTTACACTCATTTAACCATGCTCAATTGTCTTCAGCAACACGTGCTAAAAACTTTGAAGGATAGGCAAATGGAATCCACTTTAAGTGCCACAATGAATGAATGACTGAAACCATCGCATACAACTAGAGCCCAAATTCACTCAATTTAAATTCTGAACATATTACTATAAAATAAATATTATTAATCGTTATACCATCTTTCAGGCAGTAGATTAGAGTGTACTGGGAAATGAATGGAAACATAAATGGCTAAATTTTCCCTATGGAAGCATTATTAATAATTTAAAATTAACCAAATATAAAGGATGAATGTCATAATGCTAACTGCAGAAAATTCTTTCCGTGATTTTAAATGAGACTTTTTTTACTTATGATATTTATATTTGATGACACTACTGGACTTAAATCATGTCTTCCAGATCACAGATCATACTCTGACCCAACTCTGAAAATTCATTTTCCCATATGCAAATTAAAAGAGGAAAGTATTGAAAATTATGTGGTCTTAATTTATTTTTAATTGCCATCACGATATGTAAAACGGTTCAAAGACTGTTGGAACAAAAAATAATAAGGGACCCCTTATACCACTTCATAAAATAATTGCATACTACCTTATGGTTGTGGATGTTAACGAATAAATCTAGCCATGTAGGGAATATCAGCAAAAGCGAACATTTTAATATTAGTTGTGGGATTTAAGATGAGCTTACGAAGGACATGCAATAATGTGTGAGTCTCGTATTCTCAGATGCATTGTTCAAATCTCACCAGAACCGTTTTCCCTAGATGATGTTTCTTCCAGGTTTCCCTTAAAGCCATTTAATGCCGCGAACAGTTCCTTCTCCAAAGAGGTCATTTCCAAAATGAAATTTCATTTCATGCATCATTAGTGTCCAACGCCTGCGGTGCCGTAAGTAGAATGGCAGTTAAAAGCTATTGAAATAAGTTGGAGCTAAAATAATTCTATTTAAAGAAAAGTACCAGTTCAAGAAAGACCATTGACCACTTCTCTGGAGCCGAAACGAAAGCCAAAGATGACCGAAAATACAGTGAGAGAAGCCAAACACTCCTAAGTAGATAATCGCAGATTTTTGAAAACGATTTTTTATTGTTCCATTTACCTTTAACTGCAATAGCGATATCAGAAGGCTATTAGCTGTGGAACGTATTACCCATTGTCTTATGCACTGGATTTTCTATAGATTCTGTGTAATAGATCATACAGACATACACGTTCATAGTTTTGAATTATAAACTATGGAGGGGATAGATAATTTGAAAGAGAGGTTTTCCTACCTCCAGCTGGGAAATAAATCCGGGCCCCTGCCAGAGTAGATTGGTGCTCAATTGAGTGAACACTACGTGGCCAGCCAAGTAATGGTACCCTTTAAATTGGCTTGCACAGAATGAAAGTATCCTGATATCCGCTGAATAGAGTGACATTTATTTAACCCCATATTTAAGTAAGAATTGGAAATGAAACATCAAAATGCACTGCAAAAGTAAAATTCAATGCATAAGTTCCAATATTTTTCTAGATATCCATCACTATCACTCATAGTTTCAAATTATTTGGAACATTTAGAAAGCTGTAGGTATATTAAGGCAACGCATCGGGGAAAATAAAATGCGCAGTTCTTAAACTATCAGCTTCAAATTTTTGTGTAACTATTGCTCTGATTCTACAAGTGGAATTAAAAATTTAGCATTTTTAATTTAAAACATTACTGAGCACTTAATTATTTACAAAAATTTTACAGTTCTAATTCTTCATGTTTTCTCGCTTGCAATACTCGACAATAAACAGTCGTATTGGGCGATTTCGCAGACGTTTGTAGTTTATCTTTAAAAATTACTCAAATATTGATGTTATATTTCTAGTTGCTTTACTCTGCATTATAAATGTTTAACTGCATAAATATATCAATTTCTCTACCAATTTGAAAAATGTCAGGGAAATTGGTAAACATTTGTATCACGTAGAGAATCTGAATATTGCAGGATGTACAACAAAATTATTGAAGAAAAAATGCATTTTAAAACGTTTAAATTCCTGAACTTATTCATAATTATCGACTTTTGAAAATGATGGAACACACTTTGAAGACTGTGCATAAGAAAGCTCATGAGCTTTACGTTCTGCATTTGTAAATTATTTCAGATCTACTGCAAATAAAGGAAAATATATTTGAAATCTGGAGTATCAAGGAATACCCATGGGTTCCAAACACCAAATGTCTTAATTAAATTTTAATTAAAAACTTTAGAACAGACAGTTGAAAACTTGGATTTCATGCAAAGCACTAACTTTTTAATTTATGAATTATTCATTAGCATCACAACAATTTAAAGTAGAGAAAATTGAAATTGGAGCATCTCAAGCAAAAGCTGTACTTACCAACTTTTAACTTTTTAAATTACTCTGAAGAAGCTACAATCATTGGAATGCTGAAATCAAGATAGAAAACTACAAAATACAAATTGCATTGCAATGCAATACGTTAGAAAGTAATAGATATAACGAACCTTTGCAGATAACATTTTCTTCTAAATTAAATCCATTCAAATCAGTAATAAATTCTAAGCTAGGATATAATTCAATTCTGTGGTCTGTAAAGGTATCTCAAAATTGCAGATATCTGTATCTTAAACTTTATTGCCCTTAAGAAGAGGCAAGAATTAATGCTTCCTAGAGCTTGTTTAAACGATTGTTGTGTTGTTTAGCATTTAGAGAAACTGATTTTATACCAAAGATTTGTCTTTAAAAGGGTGTTATTTTTCAAACTCTGCAGATGCAACGTCTTCACATTTGTCTCCATTTTTAATATCTACAGATATTATCTGTGTAATATTACAGTGACAAGCAGTTTATTTGTAATGCACGATGTAACCGAACCTTGGCTGTACTGCTGCAACTCAACAAAAGACAACTACAAACAAGGCTTTGTGAGACTGTGGACCGTCATACATCAGGGCTTAGAAAAGGCTGTCTATCAGAGATAAGCCAGGAGTTTATAGCTGGGAGTAACACCAGTAGCAGGTCACCTGCTACTCCCACACCTTCTTGCATACTGGAACAATCCTGTAGAGATAGCATCGACCCTTTCCTTCACCTCCTTCATGGGCAAGGTTCGTGCTCTTCGATCCGAATTTATTCCAGCATCTTCTTCACACACCTACTTACTTTTCGGTTATCTGAAATACTTATTCTTGTTTGCTAATTGTAAATATCTTACTGGAACTTACAGTATAGGTGGGATCCCGACAAAGGGGTACCTTTTGTACACTTCAAGCTCCTTAAACCGATCATAGCTTCTGGAGGAACGGATGAAGTGCAGGAGCCACAGAAGTTTACACTGCAGGCAGACAAGTCACAGAGATACGCGGAAGTCCCTTATAGTTCCACGGATAGGACTCTTTTTAAGCCAACATCTGCGCCATCTGTTTCATATACATTCTATTGCACACAAAAAGTAAATGTTAATATTTCACTATAAATACAAACTTCAATAAAAGAAATTGCATTTTTAGAAATGGTTCCTTTGCTTGTATGGATGTTATGCCCAAAAGTACTGCGGTTTCTATTTAAATAGGTATCAAATAATGAGGTATTAATACATTGTTATTGTTATAATATGTATTATTTATTTACACATAATTATGTTACAAGAATGATAGGTTCTGTCATGAATGGAATGTTTAGGAGCAAATCATTTAATAGATTATTATTTCTAAATGACTTCTAGAATCAACTACTTTAAGTTCTAGCATTTCCTGACATACTTTATTTCATTCTGGATGGAAAGTATGCTACTTATATTAAATATACAAACTTATGTTGAACATAAGTGCAATTATCAATCATTAGTTGTAATAATCATGTAACGGTGAATATTGCGCTGTTTTGTTTACTGGAAGGTAGATTTAGGTATTAAATATAGAAGAGAGGAAGATTTAGGGTAGATATAGAGGAGTGAAAATTATGATAAGGATGGCTAACCTGTAGTAAAAGTATACAACATATTCCATTGGTCAGAATTCGAGAACTTTATTTAGCAAAAAGTACAATTACGGCACATAATCAACTTTTCATCTGGTACCCTGGATCAGGGGTATTATCTTTTATGCAGTTAAATAAGTTTTTCAACAAACAGATTTGTTATTGAAACTTCCTTCATATCTCATAACGATGACCGATCATTCCAACATGTATTTTCCCTCCCGAGAACACCACATTATCAAACTATGTACTGCATACAAAACAGACTTTTAAATAAATCGATCACCGGGTGACTACTGTAAACAATTACCGAAAACTGAGCTTAAGATTATTTGAAGGAAACATTGAAGCTTAAGAGCAGAGATAAAATTTCATTCGTAAAAGACATTGCCAGTTGTCACCGCTGATAGTATGCCGGAATTTCCTGTTGTACATTAAAGGAACTATTTATTATATGAGACGGGTTTGAACCAGTGAGCTAAGTATAAGTATTTCAGTCACTCGAACCAACAGGTTGGGATACGAATTAGTTTCAGATTATTTACAGAAGGTTATTTTATGCTTTTTAAATTTTAATACTTTATTTTGAATTGTTCTGGAAAAATATAATTTGTACAAAATAGGAAATGTGAAATTGGGTAGGCCACGGAATGAAACAACGCAAGTTAAGCTTACATAATATTGTTGCTATTGGTAATTGCAATAATGCAATTACGTAATGTGGTGACGTGGACCAATAAAAGAGAAGTAATTTAGTTGTTCTAGAAACATCGTGTGCGGAGAACCCAGAATAATCAGAGAGATTGGCGTCACTTTGCAAACGACTGCAAGATAGTAAGACGTGTTTCTTGTGTCGTTCTGCGATCGTGCAGAAAACGTTTAGTATTGAATGCACTTGTGCTGCAATAGTGGCGTGTGCCAGAAATATAAAGTTAACCGATGCAACAGCAATTGTTTGTGAAAGGAAAGCATCTACGTTATTTAAAATTGTAGCAGTATTTACTAATTGTTTAGTTGAATAAATCCCACAATAATTAAAAGAGAAGAATTGTTAATGCAAATGTATCATGAGGAATTAATCCTTAAAGAATTAATCCTTTTAAATACATCACTCCGGTATATGGATGTTTTTAATTAATATGAACCACGGATCTCCTGGTTTCCGTCCAGTCGCTCTAACCCCTTGAGCTACCATAGCCAACATGTCGACGCGACATTAAACTCTCCAATTGACTCATTATATTTTCCCGGTAAACCACCTTCTCATATTCGAGATATATATTTGTGGCGACCTACTCTTGTAAGTACCGCCTGCGGTGCCGTATGTAGCAAAAGCGGGCATTAAACACTACACATTTCATTTACATTTACTATTGTAAGTAATTAAATATCAGGATTTTTATCGCTGAATATTTCTAATGTAAATTTATATTGAGTAAGCTGGTTTACGGAAAAATATGAGTCAATTGGAGAGTTTAATGTCGCGTCGGCATATTGGCCCTGGTAGCTCAAGGGGTTAGAGCGACTGGACGGAAACCAGGAGATCGGTGGTTCAAATCCCGGCCGTGGCATTGAATTTTTCAGTTGGCTCTAATTAATAAGGAGAATTGTTGTTTATTTCCCAACAATAGCAGTATAAAATACCTTTACACCCAGACTGCGACCAGAGGTAAGACTCATTGCTCCAGAGTTCCCAGGCAACTACAATATTTCTATCAGATCTTCTCCAAAGGTGAGAAACTAATCAGAATCTTCTAACCATCCCGCCTTTTTCAATTTTCTGTTGCAAAATGATCACCACAACGCGGTGCATCTAGAACGTTGTCTACAAACATATATTGTGCAAATATCTGTTGTAATTTCGAGCCATAAATTTTAGTATTTTATTACTCATCATTTATAAAACATCACATTTCATAGTAAATGTTTGTACTAATACCTGAAAATATCACTCGATAATTTTAAACTATCACTTTCATCTGTTAGGTATATTATGTAAATGAAATCTATATATGGATATGGCTTGACGTTAAATAAGCATGTTGAAAAAAATCATATTTAACTGTATAACTAGCAGAAACCTAATTGTATTGTGTGCAATGATCATGTAAAACTTCAGGTCGAATTTTCTTAAACACGATAATAAAAAAATACTTTACAGTAAATATCGTAAATATAAAATATTGTTCAAAAGAAGATCATTGAATCATAAGGATCATTTTATGTAACATCGAAGTTTATATTAGTGTTTCTAAATACATAATCAAGGAAAAGCTTTATGTATGCTATAAAATGTGTAACGAAACGTGTTTATGCCACATAAGATGTAGTGTTAAGTTCAAGAAGCTCAGAAGTGTTCTTTGGATTTGGAAGAATTGGCCGATAGCTGCATTTAAATGGAACAATCGAAGTTTCAGTAACCTCGTTCATATCTCACAAGGATTTATTTTCCATCCCGAGAAGACCATACTACCAAAGCTGTCTTGTAGTGATCCGAGGTGCGAATCTGAAAATCCTGTTGTTAGTCGTGGCAAGAACTTAACACTTGCCGAAATCCTCAAGTCAGGCGTCTCGCGAGAGACATCGAGGGGGATGAGCCGGTAAGACAACATTACCGAACTCTAAGTTTCCTTTAAGATTAAGTAAGTCCATCAGCAACAACTTGACTGTTGTGCGGGGAAACTAACCAAAGTTTAAATGCTAATCTTCATTTACTCTTGCCCTCACCTCCCACTTCTAACACCTACCCTAGTTTCTTGGAGCCTTCAAGTTGCAACCCCTCAATGTGCTGGAACACCTGCTAATAAGCCTCTAATGTTTGTTTTGACCCTCTTAGGCTTTACTGCTTGTCTTAGAAGTAAGGAAAATGCTTTGCATGATTACGCTTATAATTAACAAGCTCGTGCTAGAAAGCCTATAGTTGCTGAAAATACAGTGTTACAATGCTTCCCTATTTGTAAACATACGGCGAGATTTCAAAATACGCCTCTTGGTAGATGTCTGTGGAAAGGAATGTGCCTTGTAAGAACTTGGACGATAAGGCCTTACAAGGAAAAAGTTTTCTAAACGAAATATTTACCCAAAGAAATGTAAGCACGCACACTACATGTAAAACAGTCAGGCAAAAATACGAGGGCTGTTCAATTAACAATGACCACAAATTTTTTTCACAACGTACCTTTACTCATCCTCATAATTTTGATAGTAATGCTCAAAATAGTCTCCCCTGAATGCGATGCACTTGTCCCACTGTTTTTGTCAGTCTTCAAAGACATGCTGGAAACCATTTTTGAGAGATCCTTCAAAATCACCTCCACAGCCTTCACCACTGCTTCTGATGATGGATAATGCCTCCGACGAAGGCGTTTCTTCAAGTTAGGGAATAGAAAAGAGTCACATGGGGCTAAATCCGTACTATAGGTAGGGTGAGGGATGCACTTCACGTTGCAACAACATTGGCAATATGCAGCCGCGCATTATCGTGATACAGCATCCAGCCTGCTTCACGTAAATGTGGTCTTTTGCGCCTGATATGGACTTGCAATGTTTTCAGGACATTCCTGTAGTATTGTCCAGTTACTGATGTGTATGTAGGTACTACATACTGATAAACCATTCCATGAATATCAAAGAATGAGATGACCATAACTTTCCCAGCAGAAGCAACCACTTCTGCTTTTTGGGGGTTGGTGATGAAGGAGATTTCCACATTGAGTTTGCTGTTTGCTCTCAGGATCAAAATGATGTAGCCAAGTTTCATCAGCAGTGATTACGTTTGAAAGAAACTCCGGATCTTCCTCTAACATCAACTTTAACTGCATGTTGCCTCCATTGCAGCGGTAGGCGATACTGAACATGTCTGAACTTGCCTGGTTCTCACAGGCGAGAACCAGGAGTACCAACAATGAAACTACTACGGCGTGTTTGTTTCATATTAAGCTAACAGAATATAAGTTTGAATTTTAATGCGAAAAATTATGACCGTAAACAATTATGATCATTCTTTTTTGAACAGCCCTCGAATGTTCCCGCTTACCAAAGAATTAAAGAGAGGGCATGCTCCTTTTGCTGTGCTGACATTGCAGTTTTGGAAAACGACACGTAAAATTTCAAACATTAATAAGCAGTATATTCCATGTTTTAATACTTACTTCTTTCACTAGCGGTAGTAGCTGCATATTCCTCTTTCTATTTCTTTATATCATTTATTCAACTGAAGGAATATCAATTGAGACAAAATTCTTAGTGTTAAAAAGTTTAAACATGTGTTTAAGTATTGATAAGCAGCTTTTTTTAAAAAAAAAATCAATATTTCTTATTTAGGAACGTAAAAACTAAACTTAAAATATCCCAAATGTACTTTTTATCTATTATTACATACTACTAAACGTCTACATCTGTGTTGCAGGACTTATGTCTACCTGACATTCAGGAAGTATCGAATTCAGATCTCGATTAGTCTGAATTACATAAAGAAGCATTTTTTCATGGGTTTTCTATATCCTGGGAAGACGAATATAGGGTAACTTTCAGCTTTGTGGCTCTCGGACTCATCTGAGTATTATTTCACTCATGACTGGATCTAGCATAGGCCTGGGGAACTAGCGCTGAGCACAGCTCGCTCACGTTACGTTTGTAACTGTATGTCTATCAGGTAAAAAGATAAAATTGCTCAAGCAATTCCGCGAGCTCTCCAGATCTACGCAACAAGCTAAATGACATTAAACTTATAAAAAAATTAAGTATTGGCATATTTAAATTTTAACCATACCTAATGTACTATTGTACATGTTTAACCTTTCACGGCCGGCGTTAATCCAATAAAATGTGTTGTCTGGGCTTTTTGGCCGTGGCCTATTGGCTGAGATAGCACTTGCCTGAGTCGACAACTTCTGAAGATGCCCGGCGGAGAGACCAGCGAAACGTCAAGTGCTATCTCAGTCAATCGACCACGGTAAAAAAAGCCCGCCTCGGTAGCTTAGATGGTAGCGTGTCTGCCTCACGTTCAATGGTCCCGAGTTCGAATCTCGGTCAGGATGAGTTACTTGGATAAAGTTTTTCCAGGGGTTTCTCTTATCCTTCCAGATGAATGTCGGGTAACTCTAAGCTCCATGGACCCTGGACTCATATGAGCATTATTTTACCCAATTCATTCACCGTCCTATATGACTTAACATTGGAGGACCTAAATTTAAAGAAAGAGAGAGAGAAAAGAAGGCCAATAACACATTTTATTGGATAATGTACTATCTTCCAAGATATTTGTGTTCTAATATATCGTATTTTTACATAACTTGTACAATTTATACTAATGAAAGAGCATTGCTTATTCCACTCGAAATCTCTGTATAAAACAATTTTCGTGGTTTCAGCCCCGTTGAAACCAAAAATGTATATTTGGGAAAGCTCCATACTTGTGTGAGTGCGTGTGCCTGTGTGTAATGGGCACATTTAATAAACTAAACTTCAGTGTATTTTCAGTAACTTTCAAGAAGATTTAAAAGAAACTACGCGATTTCAAGCTACGCTTTACCTAAGTAAACTGACATGTACTTTTTTCTCAGATAGATCTGTGAGCAGGAACATCTGAAATCTCTTGATTCGAAGGGAATTGTGTACAATTTATCATAAATGAAAGATCATACAAAAACACAAACAATTAGTGTCAAAACATTTCCATGTACATAGTTTAATTGAAATAACAGTTTCTTGGCGTCAACTATGTTCTAGATATACATTTCTATTGATTTCATTTTATTAATATTTGTGTTATGTTTTAAAGTACAGCTGCGGTTCAATTGTTCCTTTCAATATCATGGAACAGGTATCCAATTTTAAAACCAGTGACTAGTTCCTAAACTTCTAACGCTACTTTCTTTGTACTCATAACAAAAGTATAGTGAAGATATTTATGAACGAGTTTATCTTAGTTGTATTGTGGTAAGTACAAGAAGCTTTTGTAACAGTAGCGTAGATATACAATATTAAACGATAGTGAGTAGAGTAAATGTAACATTTTACTAGTCGTGTTGCACTCTCTCTCGCGCTCTCTCGTTCTATGTCTCTTTTATTACTCTCA
This sequence comes from Mantis religiosa, assembly GCA_030765055.1. Lineage (NCBI taxonomy): Eukaryota > Metazoa > Arthropoda > Insecta > Mantodea > Mantidae > Mantis > Mantis religiosa. The sequence goes on along the minus strand of CM060951.1, from coordinate 59,887,909 downwards.
AAGACACATGCATACAAGATATAGGCAGGAGAAAGGTAACATAACCATCACTGCTGGCTCCGATGATGATGCAACCATTCCACGAAACAACCATTAATTAGTTCCAAAGTTCTAACCCAATTAACGAACATGTGTATCACCACAACGGTTAGAAAATTTCTCTGTGATAACAGAAAATACGAAAACTTATTGAAAGATAGTGCACCGTGACCCTCATATGGCGTTAGATTTGAAATATAGTTTTTATTGTAGATGTTTGCTGAACTAGCAGCCTCTTCTGGATTATTTCAAGCCCCAATAGAAGGCTATTCTATTGCATTTTCTTAAAACTACCATATGAGGAGCTAATATAAGTCTTGAGTCATGACTTTCGGCTTTAAAGGAATGCTTAATAAATTCGGTATGACCTTAATTTGTATAACTATTTAAATATTTGCATTAAGATAAACATAAAAATACATATAAACCTGTTTAGGAATTAAAATAAGAAGGCAAATTGTCTCAACGATGGCTGAAGCAGCTTGCCTTGTCCAGAATCGTTTTCATTCTTCACAATCCTACCAATATCTTCCTGCCAATCCTCTGTAATTCATACTTGTATTAAAGAACTGATAACTGGCCAACAGAGGACAACAATTTCGGAATAATTTTAACAATTTTAGAAGGAACGAAGAAACGCAAGCGAGGAGGTCAGTAGACGATGAATATATTTCTTGACACCACATATTATAAGCGATATTCAGATTATAGAAATTTGTATTTTCCAAATTTGTATTGGAGTGTTACTGTAAAACAATTTCCCCTCACAACCTTTTACATAAAAATTAGCAAAAAAGTTATAATTTGATCGAATAGACAAAGTTTTAGCTTTCAACAATTTAATGGGAAAAGTGGTGATGGATGGAATCCATATAGTCTTAAATGCAAAAAGAAAATTTAAGTTTTTGTCAGAAACACAATCATCCAAAGCATTATATCCTGCAAAGATATTCACGAAGATTATACCCCTACTCCAATTATCCTTTACTTGGGGAAGATTTATAAAATGTTTTCCCGAAGAACGGCTTTAGAATTTTAATTAAAATAAGTATGTTTAGATTATTTCCATTAAAATGAAATGTATAGCTTGAATTTTCTGGTAATAGCCTCATAGCATCTCGTCATTCTAAATGACTTGCATAAGTGATTTGCTTTAAAATATATACATCTTGCTGCATAAACATTGTAGACCAAAGTAGTTACAACAAATAATTTTTGTTACTGTTAAATATTTGCAATAAATTCCTTAGTTATAATTTTATAAAACTATACTTTTCTCATGGAATCATTTTTATATCCTGGTTATGTAAATTACATGTCAAAGCAACCAGTTATTGAAATATTTTACCATTTATCAAGCAGTACTCAAATTGTGGGTACAAGAAAATAAGTAATATAGGATTTTCTACAAATGTTTATTTCAATTAGCATGAAATAGGAGAAAACGTTTTTGCAGACGCAATTTTTTGAGGAATGAGCAGAGATACTTATGCAAAGCGATCTGTTTTCCCTTGTTTGGTTTTCCATTGTACCTGTAGTAAGTAAGGGAGGTATTTGCATTTCATCAAAAAGTTACATAACAAGATTTCAATGGAAATATGTTATTCGAGATACACTGGTTTTGTTGCATATTTGTCTGCATCTGTTTGTGTGTCCATAAATAGCGCAATTAAAAAAAGTCGGTTAAATTCCAAAATCATGCTCAACGTCCTTGAAGAGCACAACACGAAGGGTTTCAACTAAACTCCCACTCAGATTATCCTTTTCTTGAAGTAGTTGTTGATTTTTGTATTTTGCTAAAAAATACACACATATAAAATATTTTAAGGCAAATGAAATGTACTGTCTTGAATTTCTGGAACTGAGCTGTAAAGGGCTCTTCATTCTGGATGACTTCAGTCATTTAACACATTTTTTCCCATTAAATTTTCTTAAGTGAACTGTGTTAAATATATTACTTGTTACTTTTTTGAATTTTCCAATACTTGTACTTTGCTCGAATGGGACGTCGTTTTTATCTCTTGATCATGCAATGTGAATGGTCTATCTCATAGCGATCTCTAGAACAGTTGACTATCATTTAAACTGTACTGATTTACTATATTCCGCTTGCATCTACAAGAAAATTAGCAATAACATAGTTTACGTAATTCTTGCATGGTGTTGCATTCCACTTCTCTGCTATGGAATGCACCCGAGTTGGCACCCACCCTCATGAGGGTTTTAAATTCCGGGTGTAAAACCGGTGCCACCTTCAGCATCGTGAGGAATCTGAGGTTTTGCAATAGGTAGGGAATCCCAGTCAAGAATGAGAACCATTCACAACTAACCACATCTCCTTCCCGTATCGTTTGGATGATTATCTACTTGTACCTTGCATATGTGAGCGTGTGGTCGGCTATTGAATTGGCAGGATCAGGCTTGCGTATGCACTGTTACGCGTGGATTATTTACTGTAATGTCTGCAAACATTTATCTCGATTAATATGAAGTATATCGTGGAATAAGCGTTTCTAAGAATAGTTTCCATACAGAAGTACTGAAAATCATGTAAATTAATGCATCAAGTTTGTAACAGCTATTTCATAATTTTTCATATATTTGAGAATTTTGTTCTGGATTGTTCTAGAAAATGTAATTTGTATAAAATAGAGAGTGAAACTGGGTGGGCCACTGAATGACAAAATTAAGTAACAATGTTTCTATTGGCTATTATAATAATGTGATTACATAATGTTGTGACGTGAAGCAATGGGATAAAAGTAATTTAGATTTTTCTAGAAGCATCGTATGCATATTCATATTCATACTTATTCACCATAGGAATTCATACAGAATTCTGGGCTTCGTCAAAATAATACATATATAGAGTTGGTTACAATTCTATATACATTGGTCCTTTTAACAATTAGTGTGATAAATACAATAATAGTTTGAAAGCTGACAGACATCCTCTTAAGTCATAAATACTCCAATGGGTGAAGCAGGTCCAGGCGTCCACATCATCTTCCTTGTTGTTTCAGCACGTGTTCTCAAACGTATCTAACAAGCAATTTATAAATTCGGATTAGTGTTATGTCATATATTAATTAGCCTATATCACATATACATCACAGCTTATTTAACATATTTACAAATATTCATCTATGTCATATGGACCTGACGTTTGTTTAATATTGAGGGGTAATTTACTGTGTAATACTTTTCCAATCACTAATGGATTCTTGTCAGAAAACTTTCTTCCTTTCCCTTCCCTATACATATTACTTTTGGTTCTAGTATCGTGTGTGTGTACATTGCTATTAGTCTTTATGTTTGATGTTTGTCTGACTAGAAGAATAACCCTATAAATGTATAGTGACACCATAGTTAATATTCCTTCATTTTTAAAAACTTCCTTGCAGAAATCCCTGAATTTTTGTTAGCATATTATTCTCACTAAATATTATACTCATATTAATATTTATTTATCAGGATATGTGTTATATCCAGTGATTCATTTGTAGTTATAACATTTTTAAATAACTTGATGATGGGAGAAATGCACAAACGTCAAATGCCGAAACGTCAATTTCTAATCGTCTTTTCCCCTGGCTTGCTTCCCAAGAACAGCTTGAGCATAAAGACGTGTTATCTGTAGTACCGATCTGCAAGTCTGTAGAATCTTAAAATGTAAGGATGCACTATTGATCATTTTATAAAAGGATATAATCTGCAGATCTTAACATTGATAAGATATTTTCTTTGAGATATTGAGATATTTTCTAGAGAAAAGTTGTTATTTTCTGAAAATTATTCTCGCTCCGATACTATGCCAGAGAGAGGATTGATTGCTCCAGAGCGCCGAGGCATAGAGCTACAAGAATTCTTCAAGATCTTCAACAAACGTGAGAATCATTAACCATCTACCATTATCTCTTGCGCCTTTTGCACAAAATATTATATTGCAAGTTATTACATTAGTAAATTTGGTACAAGTTTTAAAAATATGGATTTTCTTTCCCTGGAAAATATACATTATGCAACATTACTGACATTTTATGTGAACGTGTGAATTATGTCATATGTCATATGTAAACTACGAAAGATCTAATAATGACTAATTTCATAAAAATTATTTTAAGCATGAGTGTTAAAATATATGCAATTTAAGTGTTATATGCATGCGGGGGCTAAACAAAGCCAACATTTTAATATGTATTTCTTTGGTATAAATATTTGAACCCTATTTCGCTTTTTACAATTAGAAGTCTGCACATGCATATATTGTACTAATCTAATGTTGCAGCCCTCCTTATGAAAGTAAATTGGCAGCAACGTCTTTCATGTTACTGTTTATTAGGATTAATTATTATTAACAGCACCTAGGAGCAGTTGCTCTTCATTACTGCAATCGTTCCCGTGGTACCCCATTACATTACACCCATTTTCAGAACGGAGCCGTAGGAACACGGTTGGGGGGAGGATACGTAACCTGCCAGACTTATGAAAAACAAGAGAGGTCTGCTACTGCATGAATGTTGTTAATTTAAATTAGTGGCGTGTCCGAGCAGTTGCTTTTAGGAATTAAAAAAAAAGAAATTAATAATAAAACAACAACGACAGCTCATATAATGTAATCTTGTGCCATCCATTGCTGAGGATGACAAAAGGCACTGACGTGCTATGTACTGCTTAACGTCAGGTTAGAAGCGACTAGCAATGCATTAGGTCTTGCTCCCGCTCCCGGAATGGAGATAGATAAAATTGAATATTAATAGTTGCAGCGAAGTAAGCATGGAGGTCCACCGCAGGTGATCGCGCACGTCCTCCACCTGAAAGACGGGTCTTCCACAACAAAATATGTTACATTCCCTACCCTCTATCGTTTATTAGTGTTTGTACAAGTTACTCTTAAGAAGGCCAACTTTATCATCTTATTTTAATATTGATATTAATATTTTGATATTTATTTGTAGAGTTTCCATTACATTTTCACTACAGTGACTTTGATTTCTAACAATCATTATTATACATTGTAACTAAATTGTTTATGGGTGTCACACAATTCCACGTTGTGGACGCCAATTTGAAGCAATAATTTAATGGCGAGCAAATAAGTTGGCGAGCAATGAGGTTTTTCGCAGGGTATGCGTGGATGTGTGAGAAGGAGATTTTAATAACACTGGCATGCCCGTTTCCAACTTATTTATTTACTGCTTCTTCTTTTCAAACATCAAAATGAAAGTTGCCGACCAAGGGTTACGAATCTCTGTTTAGAGTTACTGACTGCAGAATGTTTATTACTCGATAAATTTTATTCTTTCCTCATATATATATATATACCTCATATATACCGCTCTAATAGGCTTCACGCCTCAGACTGCTCTCATCGGCCTGACGCCGAAGACCCTTCTGATCGGCTTCACGCCGAAGACTGTGCTGCATGACCACAGCTCCGCGTAAGTGTATATGTAACTTTCACTCTCAAAAACTACTTTTCAACCAAAGTACCTTTGTGGCTGTTTTGTCGCCATTGTAAATGATCCAAAGAATTTCCTTTTCATACAAGTCAAGTGAGCCCCTTTAGAAACTGCTAAGGACGCTGTTTCTTACATTGCTTTTGTTATAACAACCTTCCCTACAACTCAACTGGCCATGCCCTTGTCGTAACAAAGAGCCAACATTCCTTTGACATCTATCATGATTCTTTGCTTCTGGCAAACCTTAATTTCGGTATCAACATCCTGTACAAATATATGAAATTGCTGACCTAGGATTTACTTGCTAACTCAGGTCCCCCGGAGCAGCTTGTCATTTATTCCTGAGCTTTGCGCTAATCCACATTTCTCTTAACCTATATAAGAATTCTCATATACATCGATTTTTCTTTTCTCTCATTTCCGTTAATATGCGTAATGTCACTACGTCTTTGTTCACGCTTTCCTACTTCTTATCCCATGTTTTTCTTCTGCAATTTGTTAAGTACTTACATTCTATCAGGTAATGAACTGTGCTCTCTTCATCTCCACAAAATTCACATCTCCCTGCCTCATTATGTCTCAACCCTTTAAGATATATCATTCCTACTCTCTTCCATGCTATGTCTTCTCTTCCAATTTTGTCACATTGATCTGTATATTTTTACCCACCCCATTCTGTCTTTAATTGCTTATAAAATTTCAAAGATTTATTTTCTTCTATGCTTTCCCAAATTTCCTAAGAGAGCTGCGACTTCAGATCTTCCAGAGACATACACTCTATGCCCTATTTCTTATGTGAGGCAAACATTAAAGGAGATTATTATCAATGTCTGGAATGAATACTCGTTAAAAAGTGATTGTGGTGCTTTGACTAAGGATTTATATTTCCTAACAGTTTCTGACAGACATAAATGTAAATTCGTTAATCCTAACTATGATCTCACTCAATTCTTAACTGGACATGGCAAATTTTCAGCTTACTTATTTCGATTCAAAATCAAATCCACATGTAATTGTATTTGTGGAAATCATCTTCAGGATGTCCCTCACATTTTATTTGATTGCCCGTTTTTCTGTTTTGAAAGATACGAACTTGAATTATTGCTTCAGTCCTTATGTTACACTTTCTCAAAACCATTTACACATATTCTGATGAATTAGAGAACTTATCAATATTTCATGGCTTTTTAAACAAAATATTTCTTAAGATAAATGGTTAATCTTGATGTTTACTGTTTGCCAGCTTGGTATTGAATTTGTTATGTTTTTGTAAATTGAATTATATTCATAAATTTGTAAACTATATTCCTAATACAACTTTGGATAAAATAGGAATAAAAAATTGGATAGTAAATAAATAAATAAATCTCCTGCGTATGTCTTGTACTCTCTTGTTCTCACTTCCTTCCAAAACTCACTATGATTTGACTCCTCTGCTCTCCATAAATCTCCCATGCCTATCTTCGATACGTCCTTTCCAATTCGGACCACCAGCTATTTGTGTTCTTAATGATTTTCTGTTGCTTCATGCACAGATTCGATAATTCCCCTTTCTGACCAATAATACACTTATACCAGAATTTCAGGAGTTTTTCTATTATTATTCTCCTTCTTTTTGTATTACCCAGCTCTAATAATGCCACTTCCTTTGGTACCGATTTTGACAGCCGTAGAAGTTATTTGCAAAACAGCCCATACATCTGGTCCAATTGTGTTCTATCTCTGATGTGCCCCATACTTCCACTGCACACATTGTTCTGCATTCAACGACCGCTTCATACATTCTTTCTATCTAACTGACATCTCCTGTTTATGTTTATATATTCCTACTCCTGCCATTGCCGCCCTACCGTTAGCTATCATTTAATGTTAATAGTGATAAACATTTCTAGAAATATAGATACTCCCTCATAGGTAATGTATTTTAAGAAACACAGTTATTTGAAGTGTGTTCTAACAAGCAATTAACCAATTTTCAAAGTATAGACAATTCAATGGTCTTGAACCATCGTCCAGGGAGGTTTATTATCCCACGATGGTACCATTTCTGGTTTTTGATGCGAAGAATTCGGTGAAACCCTTGAACTGCAATGTTATAAAACTTTCATCCACGTAGAAAATGGATCGAAATAGATGGTGCGAGATCAGTGCTCTATGCTGGGAGTAGTAGCAGTTCAATTCCTCCCAATTCCTGATTTTTTCCAGCATGAAGTGCATTGCCTTGTCGCAATATAACTCTATTTCGGTTAACTAATGCTGAGATTTCCGTTTCAAAATCTACATATAATGAATTCGTTCCAGTTGTTGAAAATAAAGAACCGCATCAATCGCCCGCCCGTTTCTTAAAATCTGTCAGTGAGTTACACCTTAAAAATTCTACCAGACACACACATTAGTTTGGGACCGAACTGATTTCTTTTAACGATGACTTTGGCAGGTTGGCGGGGATGGTTACGGTGATATACCCAGTTTTATCACAAGTGACAATTTTCCTGAGTCATGGAAGGATGTTGAGGCAACTATAGTATATCTCCATGATAAAACAAATATTTTAATTGATGATGTGAAATATTTTGACCAGTTTTCAAACTTTGTAAGATTTCTAAGATCTTCTGAACAACACAGAGGCGTATCAAATGAGGTTTGGTGCAGTTATTTCTATAGTTGCCCCTCAAAAGACTGTCACTCAGAGCTACTGAAAATAGCAGAACTTTTTATAGTATTCCTAGGCATAACGCAAATGTGGAAAGGTTATTTTATTTCACCAATATTGAGTAGTCCAAAGAGAGGTATCTGAGCATAGATACAGTAAAGTCAATAATAACTGTTCAGTATTCTTTCAAAAATATAAAATGTCAGGAATTTTTGAAGAATAAAACATGTTCAATAAATATGTTCAACAATGAAGTATTTCTGTTATGCAAAGAAAGAGGAAGATTGAAATGTTAAAGTAAGTGCAGCTGTTGAAAGTTATCCCACTAATTCTGTACCTACTTGTATTTTATTTATTAACCTCTTTAATGCTGGCTGCTTTCTTAAATCTTAACCATGTGTATCGAACTATACGTCTTTATGTAAACATAAGAAATCCCTATGGGGTGAACTGAAAGTGTCCTCTTTTTCTGCCCATGAGATATGGTCACCCTACCCCTGACACATCAAAATCCTTGCGACTAGCGACCTCCAGGAGAAGCATAGAAGTAAAGGAACCAGAGGAAGCCACTGGCGGACAAGACACAGATGCTGGGAACATCCCATTGGTAGACGAACCTACTACCAAGCAGCCCTCTAGTGTTTATGTGGAGGCTTACTTGAGCAAACATAACGTAATGGAGTAAACGGAATGAAAGAGGAAATGTTGGTAGGTAAGTAACCAGCACCCGTGTTCGGTTACCCACCAGGGAAAATCTCAAAAAACTCGGGGTCAAGTAACTATATATATATATATATATATATATATATATATATATATATATATATATATATAATATTTTACCGTTTTTTATTGTTACTGTTTATTTGCTCTCAGTTTTCTGAGTTGCTACACATATACACTATACACATCAACAGTTTATTGCAGAGGCTCCACTCCCATTAGTCCTGGACCCGTAGGGCAATGGACCCGGACCTCCTTCAACTCGGGAGCGATGGATACTCCGGGCTTTTTCCATGGGGCAGAACCTTGAGCCTAAAAATCCCCCCCCCCATCGACTACTACGTCAAGACGGGTGGAAGTGGATACGCCAATTACGCGCGTCAACTCCGCAGGGCAGACTACCGGAATACCTCGGTGGGGCCACCTGGTGATCTAGCACAACTTCTACTAGCTCTGCAGGCTAGTACCCGGGACTTATAGGACAACCCTCTACCCCCTCCAGGCGGCCGTAGCCTGGCCGGCGGTGCCCAATTCCCCGTGGGTGTCGGGAACACACTGCCCCTTAGAGTCCAACCCAATCCGAACTCCCCGACGGGAGGGACTTGGCAGTTCGGCCCGAGGTTCCTCTAGTAACGTCAGAGGTAATGTTCAAAGGGTCCGCAGCGCCCGCACCTCGGCACCTGAAGGGGACGGATCTCCTTCCCTACGGGGACACATAAACATCCATGCCCCAGGCAGGACTTAAATCCGTGACCCTCTACGCGGCGGACGCTAGAGATGTGCACCCTAACGACCACGGCTACGAAGGCCAGCGCACTGACAAGAGTACTAGCTGGAGTACTGGAGTACTAGCGATCGAGCTCAGTTGTTTCCCTAGTACTTAATTATGAAATTTTGAAGTCCTAACTTACAATTATTTTATTTCTAGTGATTACAGTTAACAGTATGGAATAAGACCTGAAGCATCCCTAGCGACGAAAATGCTCAAGTTCTTCTTGGGAAGCAAGCCAGGTGAAAAGACGATTAGAAATCGACGTTTCGAGAGTCTCTCCCATCATCAGGATATTTATTAAAAATGAATAACTGCATATAACTGCATATAACACAAATATAAACAAAGACAAAACACTATCAATATTCGCATTACTGAACAATAGACTGTTTTCAGTAAATTAAATGCCAGGTCAGAAAATGGTGAGAGTATAGAAAATTAATTGGGTCAAAGAAACGCAACTACTTAACTTGATGAACAAATTGTATAGATCTGTGCTCCTTAAGTCGACGGATTTCCATTTTAAGGCCGTTTTCAAGAGGAGCTGAACTGAAATCCAGCATCACGATCTTTTTATTCCTTATGGAAAAGTTTCTAAGTCAGCATATTAAGGGAGATTCTATTAAGGATTTAAAAATTGATTTTAAAGGGTTCCCGTACTATGTTGCTGCAAATGCTTATCTCGGTTAGTGTGAAATAACATAAAAATAAATTTCGTTACAACAATCTACTGAAGAGAGAAATTATAAGGATAGGTCGTATACGATTTTTATTACTGGTGTTAACTTTGGTAATGTATCTTATTTTCGTTCCTTCAAACAATAAAGCAAAAATATACAATGAAGGCAAGAAGAGCTTGTCAAATATTTAAACACTTTTACTGTGTAGATTGTATCACACTGACAATGAAAGAAAGAAAAAGGTTAACAACATTCTATGGAATTCTTTTTTTATTTCGTTATTTACATTTAATACTTCGAACATTATAGAAAGAACAAGTATTCGACCTAAAATTCCGAAGTCGGTATTACCGGTAATAAATGTTCTGGATGCCCTGACTACAATAAAGATCTATTATTAAAAGTTCCGCTTGAAGTGTCTCTGTCGCTGTTGGAGTACTTATGTCTGTGTGAGTGGGTGTGTCTCTGTGTGTTTATGTGAACAGCATAACCTAAAAACTAAATGCCAAATAAAATCTTTATTTGGGTTTAGTGTCTTCTAAATACCGTAAAGTAAGCATTAAATAAGGTATTTACACGTCAACCTATATATCTTTCATCTTTAGAATAACCTATTTTTATGATATAAGTTTTGTGAAGTTTTGCATGACACAAGCGCACTATACAAACATTTAGATCTTTTTAAAAGACACAGTTTTTGTTCCAAATGTCACTGTCACTTATTTTTCTGTCACCAGCATTTCCGGTAAATGGTTAATGTAGCTTTTAAAATGACATCGCTATTTATATTTTCTAAAGATCATTATAACGATACCTCTTAGATATCAGAGAGTGATTCTGTTTCTTTTCCTATCCTCGAGATGCTGATGGAAGTATCAACTCATTACTAATAATGCGTTAGGAAAATAAAATAAGGCTTTCGTAAAATAATTGTTGGAAGCTGTATAGAAATAAGCAATACTGGGTAGAGAAACTCATAGGAATATGACACATAACGTTTTTCAAAAGAAAAACACCCTAATATATCATAATTGTTTGCTAAATGTATTTGAAGTCGAAAACCTTTTTAAATTTTATACGTTGCACGGCAAATGTCATAAATTAGGATGAAATAAATAGTCTAAGGAAATATCTTGCTAATATAATGAACATATAATCAGATTTTTTTCTGTAATTCTTACTTTTGGAAGTTGCAGTTAAGTCTCACGTCTCTTCAAAGACAGCTGTGGAACAAGACTGAAGACACTGAACTCAAGTAAGTGCTGCACCCTAGGAGGAAACTGCACAAGCTTGGTGCTGTGAATCATACAGATACAAAGAGCAGAGCGCGCGTGAAGTTGACAGTGACAGCGTTAGTACATATAAAAGACTATTCAAAAGTAAACTCGCATAATGATCTGATGTATTACATACATTTGACGTAATATAAACATTTTGCACAAAGCTATTCTTAAAAAAAATGTTATTTTTCTCCCTGCTATATTTAAATGAGATAAAGACTTCAGGAGATTGTCATATTGCACATTTCCGTATTGTTTCTAAATGATTTGAGGAATACGAAAGTCAAAACCTTAAAGAAGGACTCAATATTTTTTTTTTCAAAGACAAGCGAAAAAAGAAGGTATTTTTTCCCCTAGAGGAAAGTACCTATATCGAAACTTCACGCCAGTAACAAAGACAGAAACTAATTAGCACCAAAAGTATTTTATTTTACATATTGTGTGGTTTAACATCAAATTATTTATTTGTTATTTATTTAGTTATTTATCTATCTACTTATTGTGTAGTAAGGCTTTGTCTCATACGTTTACTAGATATACACACATCATTCGGAATGAAGAGGACTTAAATCTGTAGTATTTTAATTAAAATTGTTTACATTTTTAGGAAAATCGACATTTTAGAAAAACATTTTATGTCAAGTGAGAGGAATTTTCTTGAAGATGTTGAAATACAATACTAAATTTGGTGTTTAGTCTCACTTCAGTTTACAGTTACATGTTAACGGACACACACACACACACACACACACACACACACACACACACACACACACACACACACACACACACACACACACACACACACACACAAACAAACACACAAACACATAGACACACACAAGACACCCACCCACACACACACAATCACACACAATCACACACAATCACACACATACTCACTCACACTCGTATACACGCTTTTATCATTTCTTGGGGGAGGGAAAAACGTAGGTATGAGGTTAAATAACTCATTTATTTGCCTGTTTTATATAAAAAAATATAGTAAAATTCAGAAACTGCAAAAACCGAATAAAACACCAGCAAATGTCTAAAAATATATATGTGAAATAAAAAAGAGAAATGCAAAAGGACCTATTTTTAGAATTCTGGACTCTTAACCTTAAAAGCTGTTTTTTTCTTTTCTTTTTAATATAGCAACTACCCATTTTGAAAACGTTTGTCGTATATGAAAGCCTCTTGCAGCACAAGTTTCTCCACTTTCAGATTTATGCATAAATAACAGAAATGAGGATTTTAAAGTTGCTTTTCCACATTTAAATAAAAGACGTTTAAAAATAACAATATTGGAGTTAAACGTGCAGATTAAAGTACAATTAATTTTCAGCAAATGCAGAAGAATGAAGTTTACCTCTCGCTTGCGTAAGTAGACGTATAGTCGGCAATCGTGTTGCCAAGGCTTTGGTTGGATCTCATCTTATTACACCGTAATATAGTAGAGGAAAATTCAAGAGCAATTATTAATTATGTGCTGATAGGAACCCATAAAAATATCAACAATAACATTTTAAAGCTGTAGCGCAAGGAATATTTTACCTAATTTCCTAACAAACAGATTTTGATGCATTTTTAAATGTACATAATACAAATTATAAAACTTTAAAACATTAGCTCTATGTTGATTTAAATACAAATATTTCATAAGAAGTAATAGGTTTGAATATGGTGAAATAACATCAAGATTAGTGTAATATTTCTATTTCTCTCCTTTTCTCACAACCTGTTTCTTGTTTATTTTAAATGTAAAATACTTCTTCCGACATCTTAAGCTGCTTCATCAAGGAATTATAATCAATTCATTAATAATTGTTAAAAGTGATAGTGTTGTTTCACTTTCTGTTCTATTATTTGTGTTATAAACATATTTGTTAACAATTAATGGTATAGGAATATTTGAGATGTCTAACGTGGTACAGGATGTATAAGACGGTTCTTTAAGTAAAATTAACATATAATGAATTTTAAATTAAAATAAAATAAAAAATCTCTTGGAAGGCATTATTTCAATTTTGTTGTATTTTCGCAAATGGACACATAACGAACAAACAGCACCAATATATTTACAACGTAGTGAAGTAAATTACTATTTATTCTCTATTTGAAGACACATGAGTCAGACTTTTTTAATAAAGCTCACAAAACAGTCATTTAAGCAGCTGAAAATGCAGTTCTTCAGTTGAAAAATATGTCTTTGTAATTGCAAATATATTTTAAAACAGATAAACGAATTTTTCACAATCTAAGTGGCCTAGTGCCCATAGTCCCTTATTGCGTCTTGCATTTTTCATTGAAAGAAGTAATTATTGCAGTACAAATGTGTTATATAAAATACGTTATCATCTTAAAATACGATATATTAGCTGTAATTTCTTTTCTTTTGTTTATTTTTGGCTAACATCATGACATGTAGAATAATACACTAAATCATTTATATAAACATGACAAATTTAATGCAGATTGTACATTGATGCGTCATTTTCTTCCCTAGTTCTCATAAAAAGTTCACAAACTGATAAACTTTTCTATTTGATTGTTTAAAAGAATATTGTAACAGAATTTAGTAACACTGTATTCATCACTTTCTTTTAATGCATTAAATAAATATATGCCTCTCCGTTTAGTATGATATATTCCCTTAAATATATGTAAGTTTCTAAAAGAGTTGCTGAAAACCTGTTAGCAAATAGTGTTGAGGGAATGTATCATCTGCATTTAAAAGTTTTAAGTTGAATACTTTGAAGTTTTGATGCTACATTGGTGAGATAAGTAGAAGAACTTTTACACTCCCTTTGAAGTCATCCATTTATTAAGTCTATTGCTTGTCATAATTAAATTAATAATGCAAATATATTCTTTAAATAATCACAACGTTTGTCCTTTCAGTTTAAAATACAATACATATTCGACTATAATTGGACATTTTATTTACTTGCTTTTCATATATGTTTTAAATGACTAACAATAAAATTCATTCGAAAAATATAAAAAATATATGAGACTTTAATTGTTAGAAGTCCTTTTTGGTGTATGAAATGAAAAATATTAGGGGATGTAGATAAAAGCCCACATGACGGCCCACTTTATTAGAGCGAAATTGCCAATTAAAGGAGTGTCAAAATCTTAAATTATAAACATAAAAAAGAACTGATTCCTATTCTCGCCTTATAAAATATAAACATAAACTCAGTTTAAGAATTGAAAATAAATAATAAAATATTTATATGACTTTAGAGAAGAAATTACGATATCCATTTTCAGATGATTTTTAAAAAAATACCTAATTCGTTCCTTTAATTTTGTTTGTTTGTAATCTACGTCCTCCAACGTTAAGTCATATCGGACGATGAACGAAATGGACAAAATGATGCTCAAATGAGCCCGGGGTCCATGGAGCTTAGAGTTACCTAACATTCGTCTTTCAGGATAAGGGAAAACTCCGGGAAATACCTTATCCAGGTAACTCACCCTGACCGAGATTCGAACTTGGGAACTCTTGAACGTGAGGCAGACATGCTACCACCACGCTACCGAGGCGGGCTTTATATTTTGTGAAGTAAATTAAACTTAAATAGCCTTTTAAAGTTTTACGTTAAATATTTAATTAACATTTACTTATTGGGCTTAAGATAATATATTATATTAAATATATAAGAGGGGTAATTAACTTATACAGCTTATCAATTAAAGGATGATATAAATTATTTTTTTTAAACTGAACCCTAGAATATTTGTAAATGTGTTTGCATAACTGTTTCTTTTTAAACTTGGACTTAGAATCATACCTTTAGAGCAGTGTATTCAATAAATAATTTCTGTTATTGGAGAAAAACGTTCATACACAAATTTATACTCTTCAATAAAATATATAACAGCGGGTCTTCGCTAAAATTATGACGCGAAAACATTGCACGTAGCGTTACAAGCATGAGATGTTATTGAAAATATTCAAGTTGTTTAATGAAAAGCATGAAAATAATATAGGTATTGAAAGGATTTTTTTTATTCATTCTGATCACCATGGCTGTTTTTGCTATGTTCCAACTTCAAGAAGTTGTTATAACGCATTTTAACGTCCTCGCTCTATCATGCTGTCTACATGCACCGATAACTTTGCAAAGAAAGCTTTGGAAAATAATTTCTGAAACGTAACACCAACAACTCGTACACAGATACGAGGTTTTAAACATTTCGGTGCACTGCTAGAAAGTATCTCCTGAACAAAAAAACGGCAAGGGTGTTTTTACCAGCCCCTTTTCAGTTTTTTGAGTCAATTTCTTTCTTTCATAAAGGATAATCACTTCCGCACCGACAAGAAAAGAGAACACAAGACACTTCTGATAATAGGGATGCTAATTATTCCTCGACTCAAAAAAGAGAGAAGAAAAAGACATATACATGTAATTGACATCTCTCGTAACGAAGCGATTTTGATGAAAGTAGCGGAGGAGCTGGGGGATGCAAGGATGTTGCCCTATGTGAACTCTCTTTTGATTAGAAAGTCAATTATTCGCAATTTTTTTTTTTTTTTTTTTTTTTTGCTTTCTTCTTCTTCTTAGTGTGTGTGAAAGGCATCGAGTGACGTTAAAATTGTTTCAATTTGCATGCATTTATGGTAATGAAGAAGTAAACAGAGAGAAATGGATGGATGAGCGTGGAACGGAATGAGCAATAATATATAAAACAGAATTTCGTAGAAGTTCGGTGTGTGTCTTCAAACTGCGAATAATAAATCGACGGAATATTAAAATAAAAAAGGAAGAGCTCTCATTTTGACGTTCAGCTCCCGCTGTTGTAATGCATGAATACTAAGTAAGGCAAATAAAGGTTATTTTTCTTCTCATCAACAAATCACCGCCCTTCCTTCTTCCGAGCAAAACTGTCAAAAACGAGGAAATTAATGTTTTCTTCCAGCGGAAGTGTTTTTTCTTCCTTTGAATTTATCTCCTCAATAAATGGGTTTAAACAGCGATAGTAGACTTGTTTTTCCACGTGGCCATTTTGTTCTCGTTATTTAAATAGCAAATCAGTTGTCCTCTCCCGACCACTTGAGATTCAAGTAAAAGTAAGTAATCTGTAGCTGGCATTTCAGGATAAAGTTTAAATGGACCACATAATATATAACGAGAAGTATTACATGTGCAATAAAGCGTGTTGTACCCATTATTTTATATCTATTTTCATTAATCATGATAAGTGTTCCTCAATAATTGTTGCAGGTAAGAATGTTGCAGAATAAACTGAGCCATAACTACTAATTATATAGTAGACTGATGTAACCCTACAATGCATTTACCAAAAAGAGACAGAAAACGTTAAGAAACACATGAAGTATGAAACAATTGCTAAAAATTTCAAACCCCAATACATTATTATTTTTAATATTTCTTATTCTAAATTTATTTTAAAAATGTTTAAGAAGAAATCATTATAAACTGTTCGAAGTGTTTGTGATGTGAATAGCGTAAAGCAATGTGTCCCTCAGGGCTCCATACTTGGACCCTTGTTTTTTATAATATATATAAATGATCTACCATATAATATTCGGGAAGACTGCCTAAGGACATATGTTTATGCATATGATTTAGCAATTAATATTGCTTTAAATGACAGAACCATTTGTGTTCTAAAATAACTGATTTGTCTAACAGAATTGAAAATAGGTGTAAGCATAACAGCATATTAATTAATAATATCAAAGCTGCTGATGTTACTTTTAAAATTAATTAAGTTGATCCTGGCTCTCTTGAAACTGTTAAATTTTTGGGCATTAGTCTTGAATCTTATCTGGGTTGGTGCACTCATCTTGAGAATGTTGCTGGAAAATTAAGCAGAGAACTTTTCTTATTACGAATTTTAAATAAATACTTATCTTTGAACTCTCAAAAAACGTTGTATTTTGGATGCATAAATATCCATTTGAGTTATGGCATTTTACTATGGGGAAATCGTGTTTCATCTAATACAATTATTATACTTCAGAAGAGAGCTATTCGACTTATGTGTGGAGCATTGCCTAGGACACACTGTAAACCGTTATTTATTGAGTTGTGCATATTAACTATGCCTTCTTTGTTTATTATAAACTGTATTTTATATGTTAATATGAATATAGATTTATATACAGTTCATAATTACACCACAAGAAACAGTGCTAACATTTATATTGCGAAATGCAAATACAGTAAAGTTCAACATTCATTTGTAATTGCATCTTTAAATCTAATTAATAATCTTCCCAACAATGTCAAAGTTCTGCCACTAGTGCTATTTAAAAGAAAAGTTAAATTTACACTGCTCTCAAATCCTGTGTACAGTATTACAGAGTTTTATAACTATAATATGTTTTTGTAATGTTTTAATGTTATTTTTGTATGTGTTTTGATGTTGCTATACAACCTTTGTATTGTCTTGGCAAATACATCATATCTAAGTGTAATAAACAGTAAGTTATGAATGTGAAATTTGTGTGGAGGCGTTCGTTGTTACGGCAACACGAATCAATAATCTTGGGTCTTCTTAAAACAGAGGCATGCAGTGTCAAGAGTGTTATGAGTTTTCGAAATATGCATATAAAAGTTATACAATAATTATATCTCCTTTTGTAAAGCGGGTGAAAAAGTTGCAACTTGCTATCGTCTTCTACAGAAAGAAGCCGAGGAAATAAGATGTATTTTATTTGATATTAAAAAGCATTTCTTCTCAATAAGGGATGCCGATAGTTTTTATTTAAAGGCATGAATACTCTATTCATACTCTATTCGTTACAAAGTATAATGAAAGAAGAATGGAAATAACAGTTATTTCTTAAAGACGCCAAGTTACTTCATCTTGATTCGGGACCACGGCCTTGAGAAAAGTACAAATTAATTTTCGGCTCCAAGCTAATTTTGAATCTCAACCGGGAACTTAATTCCACAAAGAATTGTTCTACAACCTACAACTTCATAAAAACAACATAAATATAAATAAAACTTCTTCAAATGTCTCCATAGCTTGGAAATTAAAACCTAATTCCTTGAGATATAATATTTTTCAATTCAAGCTATTCTCGGGAAACAAGTCAATCGAAAAGACGATTAGAAATCGGCGTTTCAGGAGTGTACATCGCTCCCATCATCAAGATATTTATAAGAAATATAATAAACACTAAAGAGGTATATCCATGGAAAAAATCAGCTTAAGAAGCACAGATCTGTACAACTTGATCATCAAACTGAGTAGTTATCTTTCTATGACCTAATTATTTTCTACACTCACGCCATTTATTGACCTGGCATTTAATTTACTCCAGTATTTTGTTCAGTGATGAGAGTATTGGTAGTGTTTTGTCTTTGCTGATCTTTTGGTGTTATACCTATTTAATGTTTATAGTATTTCTTATAAATATCCTGATAATTACTCCCGAAACGCCGATTTTTAATCTTCTTTTCACCTGGCCTGTTTCCCAGAAATATCTTGAATAGATTCATCACCAGGAAAGCTTCAGGACTTATTTTAATATTTTAAAAAATTTTGAAAGTGACTATTTTAATCAAAAGCCTTTATTTAATAAAGTACATACTGAAACTAAATCTAAATTTTCGATAAAGCATTTTGTCACTTACTTTAGCTTCTCATAAATCCGAATTTCAACATAAATTAGTATTTATTCACTCTATATACTCAAAGAACATTAAAGGAAAGGTTCAGAGCCATATTTTATAAACCAGAAATATTAAACTAGCTTTACCATTCAAACGTTATTTTAGACAGCGGAAATTTTAATGAAAATGTTTACCTGTCATCAATAAAAATTTAAGTATATAAGTATTTATATTTTATATATAGACTTTTCTTTTTTGTTAAGGCGCACTTTGCACCTACACAGGCTGCTGCGTACACACACTGACCTCTTTAGCAAAATACTGTGTTGATTACGACCTTATTTCCAGATTCGGGTAGAATGCAGTACTTTATCATATAAGATAACTTGCAGACAAATGAAACAAAACAAATTTGAGCATATGAATATGTTTCTAAACTTAATTATAAGAAAAACGATTCTTTTATTTAATTTTATTCCTATTTCATTTATTTAAACTCTTAGCACTATCCTTGAATTGGAACACTAGCATTCCAGGATCCTGTTCAACCGTATAATTGGAGACAAGTTATAAGTGTATGTTATGAATATAATTTAACATCATAAAAGTGTAATTTTTCGCAGAACGCGTCATCAGCTATAACAGCAATCTGCAATATCAAGAGCATTGCAACACTAAAGCTAGAAATGACCATGAAATTATTCGAGTCAATAACCAGCCAATCGACCCCTACTTGCTAAAACTGGTAATGGGAGAACCTCACGGCTAGTGATTTGGACAGTTAGAAAAAGTAAAAACGAGGTATATGAAGAGTGCACTATGCGCAAACAAACAAGTAGAATGTTGCCAGAGAAGTGCCATTCCTGGAGAACTTGCGAATCAGGATGATACTGCCAGCAGCGAAACCATATAAGGATGTCGTATAGAGAAGAAAACAGAAGGAAAAGGAGATCGGAATAGAATTTTTCGTAGCAAAAGCTGTGGCGAACAGGGAGTGGACAAAAAGCAACCATTTTTTTTAATTTACGTCCTCCAGCGTTAAGTCATATCGGACGATGAATGGAATGGGTGAAATGATGCTCAAATGAGCCCAGGGTCCATAGAGCTTAGAGTTACACGACATTCGTCTTTCAGGATAAGGAAAAACCCTTATCCAGATAACTCACCCTGACCGAGATTTGAACTCGGGACCTCTTGAACGTGAGGCAGACACGCTACGAGGCGGGCAGGAACTTCCTAATGATGTACTTTTTGCAGCACAAAAATATAGATTAGATTCTTTTATAATACTTAGCAGAAGTTGAGTGAAATGTATAATGCATGGCTATATAAACGTCGAATCCAATGACCAATAATTAATTCAACATCTGTTATATTTACAGGCAATTTACAGCTCTAAATTTCAAGTGAGCTATATTACCGATTACACCAGAGGAAAAATGTCTATTCTAACTTGATAACGATGCTCAATTTAAACAATGGAATATCAAAGGTTGTATGCTAAATTGCTAACACATTAAATAGAATTGATTTTTTTTTAAATTATGGCTTCACGTTTTGTGTGGAATACAAAACTTCCCTTATTTAGGATACGCAATAGAGAAACAAATAACCAATAATGTGCCGCTTAATGACCTTTACATTTTTGAGTAGATTTTCCTATATGTTGGAGTTTACAAGTTATACAAGAGATGTTCTGAATGAAGAAACCCTCAACGGTTATTTGCAGAAAATACACCAGGAAGCATGCTAAAGAATGCACGTAGCATTTTATTAAATATTCTAAGAGCTACTTCTGAAACAAGATATTTCGAAAAATTCATATGATCTCTAAACATGAAATCTCGGCATCGAATGTTTTGAAGTAATGTATTCTAAAGTATTCAAATTAGAAAAAAATCATTACGTTTGTGCGTGTGTGTGTGCGAGCGAGCTGCATAGCTCAAGAATGATTAAACTGTTACTCACGGAGCGCCACAAAGTTTTCCTAGTTAGTCCACAACACAGATCTACGCTGTTTATAAAATAACTTTCGTAATATTTTAAAAATGGCTAAAAAAATTAACAGAACACTACATGTAGTGCTTACGATATTTCTATATCTTGCATTTTCTGGGAATAGCATATGAGAGCTTTACTCTCGAATAGTAGCAGTTGCCTTTTCTTCGGGCATAACAACAAATAACCTTCCTCAAGGGAGAATACAAGGCGCTTAATGCACTACAGTGTTACCCGAAATTTTAAGGTTTTTAAATACTTCCCTTGAGTATGAAGATATGCCTTAATGAAAGGAATTACGTTTGGTTTAAATTAGGAAAAACTTACAAATTGGTTCGGAAATGATGGTACTTGGCATGGACATGACAGAAGAGTGCCAGTTGGGAGAGTGCTGTAGATGCAATAGATATAAGAGGTACATGGTTGTAAGATGATACTTGCTGCAGCTTTAGCCATTAGCTTGGCGGGTGGCCTGCATTCCAAACTCTCCAACTGGGCAACTTCTTGAATTAATGTCGACATAAATCTTGTTGTGATATCCCAGCTCACAATATAGCACATATCGATATGTCTCAGATAATGGTCGTCTCCTCTGCTACTGCTCTCTGAATCTCGAACATCAGCTAGCACCACATCTGCCAACAAAGACACCTGAGGTGTCTTGGTATCCGACAGCGTAATGTTTTGCTACATTGTGTATCACAAGAAAACTTTCAAACAATAAAATAGATAACGAATGTTTCATGCTTAACAGCACATCTGTCGTTAATATTTAACATTTGTGAATTTTCTAAACGTCAAGATAATCCAATGAGTATTTTGAAGTTCTTGTAGCGTATTGTGTGTGTTTAAAGAAGTGCAGCTGGAAAACCTGATAGATATAAGTAAAATATTAAACTATGATACACAAAATATACATTAAAATCCTATAGGTAACACAAACTTGGCACCTAGTCAAGGTAAGGGGAGAGCCTACTGAGCTTTAGGCCAAAAATGATCAAAAAATCGAAAATGAGTTTTTTGCATTAGAGGGTAGCCCAATGTGTGGGGCACAAGTTCATATGCTTATTTTTCCTGTGCGGCCATTTTTAAATGAACTGGGAGTCTTTTAAGTCGCACGTGGGTGTCCACATCTGCCGTTAATGTTTAACAACATTTGTGAATTTTCTAAACGTCAAGATAATCCAATGAGTATTTTGAAGTTCTTGTAGCGTATTGTGTGTGTTTAAAGAAGTGCAGCTGGAAAACCTGATAGATATAAGTAAAATATTAAACTATGATACACAAAATATACATAAAAATCCTGTAGGTAACACAAACTTGGCACCTAGTAAAGGTAACAGGGGTTGCTAGGGGTTGCAAGTTTTTATTTATATATCACGAATTAAAAGTTTACACTGCTTAATGAAATATATTTACCAACATCTTCCATGACGCTTACATTCACTTGATTAATATTCCCATTTCTGACCTTGAAAACACTGAATGCATATTTCACTCCGGTGATCCTTGCAGGTTGTGTTACCTGTGTCTTGTTTCTCGGACACATGGAACATCCTAATTACTTATGAAGTTCAGGGGGCATATATTAAAATTCAAGGGGTAGTTTGTGTCCTAGAAGTGAAGTTATGCTCGAAGAAAGTTGTCATGGTAAATGTTTCCCCAGGTGCTGAGACATGTAAGGCTTGGCGAGCTGCATTACTATATCCTTGAAAAAGTCCCTGCGTTTTATCTTTTGCTGAGTATTATTAATCAAACAGAATCATTGCACGTGTCAGTTGGAGAATTTAATGTCATTCTGACACATTGGCTATGGAAGCTCGTGGTTCAAATCCCGGCTATGGCATTGAATTTATCAGTCTGTCTCTGCCTTTCTATATCTTTAATTACCGTAATTGATTCTTCTCTTATGAATCTCTTTGTTAGTTAGTGCGTTTAAAAATAATATGAATCATTTCTTCTTTTAGGAGGACTTTGAAGGCATTTATATCTGTATTAATACTTTGCTGCCTGGTTTTAGAAATTTTGACTAGGTCCCTGCACTGAGTTCTGCTTGAAAGTGAAGGTATGAGAGACAAAATAAAGCTATTCATACCTATTATTGTATTTGAAGATGGATTTATTCTCTCCTCATCTCCGGAACATAGAGCTTCCTCTTCACTATTTTCCTCAAAAGAGAATTCGACAGTATCTTCTTCACCTTCTGAGGCTTCATCACAAAAGTCCTACTCTTCGTCATATTCCTCCAAGGTACGAAGCAAGAAATCCTGAAATATCTGGGTCACTTAGCTTCCTCTACGTCATTTCTGAAGAGACGATATAAAAATAATACAAACACAGAAGGTAACAGGGGTTATATGTAAACCCGACAGCAATGATGTTTACACAAATTGATTAAGTTGAATGAAGCGTTTCAACTGCCTAGGTTACAAGGAGCAACAAGTATGAGTCTTACAACATCCAAACATTACCACCACAAATAATTTGGACTGGCGTTATGCGTAACCCCTGTTACCTACAGAAGGTTACGATATAGTATTTCTATAATTAAATGTTCCTTAGAGCGTTTATGTCTACTAAGATTTCAACAGCTTTGGAAATATCTGGAATATCCCGATCTGAAGCTTAGAAATGGTACCATGGACAGTTATGTTCAGAGGAACTACCCCAAATTCCGAATATCCTGGCCTCCTTCTACCTGGGAGCGATTGATAACTCTGGGGCTCTTTACATAGAACAATACCTGATTTCTTAAAAAGCCCCCCCCCCCCAATCGACAACAACGTCAAGTCTTGGTATGATATCACTCGGTATGGTATGTGATATCACTTCGGAAAAATTCGTAGTCTCATCTACAGTACACTTCCTAGATTGCTGTAGCTGCTGCTGAAGCACCTGTGACACCACCGAAGAATAAATACCCGACATTGTTTGAAGCATTAATTTCATTGTTCTATTTTATGGTAGAACCTTCTGGCCCAGGCATGTAGAAGGTAAAACACTTGTTGAGAAAATTGGACAAAGTTAGGCAAACGTTTCTTCCGGTTATTTTCAAAGAATAGATATCGCCATACCAGTAAACACCACAAGGGACCTCCACAGATTCACTATATTTGAATGAATTACTTATTTTGTTTGTATAAAGTCGTCATGGCCATAGCTTATCATAGCGATAATAAAAAGACAAATAATTTAAAATAAGGCTTTAAAAATATAAAGAGAATTACTTAGTTTTATGCTGACGGTTTTCAAAACTAATTTTTGTTTCAAAAAAGCCCTCAATTATAATTTATTACTTTTACAGTATTTTTTCTTTCAAAATTGCCAAAGCGCTGCTGCAAATTTACGTCATTTATTTTAGTCAGTTCATAAATTGTATATCTTAAGTAAAAACCACCTCTTTTTAATGAAAAAAATACATAAAGAGAATTTCAGTCTAGCTTATATGAGTAAATGTTTTAGTGAGTTTTCTCAGTTTTAATAATTTAGTCATTTTCAGCACTTAAACATATAGTTTTTAAGTATAAAGTGAAACTTACGAAGTAGTTTCGGTTACTTTAAAGTAATATATACTTCTGACTGAGGCTAAGTGTGATGGTAAAACACATTTGCCTTGCAAAAAGCTATATATCAAGCTTTAGTTAGCTCATTTTCCTTTTCAGACTAAAAATTAAAATACTAATGGTGTGTTGTACAATTTTTGGAATTATGCTATGTAGTGTATGAAGTATTTAAAAGTTATCAAGTCTAACTCTAACCATCGCACGAAATAAACGTAATTTTGCGTTCAGCTAAACATAGGAATTTCTAAACACTAAACCTCGTTCAGAAGCAAAAAATTGTACTGCCATTGGAATATAGACAAGGATATTAGAGACAAACCAGCACCGAACTTCAAAGTATTTTTGAAATTGCAGTCAGCACTCCACCTGTTTTTATTGTCTGTTACTGCCCTTAATCTCTTTTACTTTGCGTTATTTTCCTAAATATAGATAAACTGAACCCAACTGCTTCCGAATTCCTGTCGCTGATTTTTAGATGCAATTTATAAAAAAATACAGATTAACCTTTGAAAATTGTGACACATCACTCTATAGAAGCGCTCAATACATTTTCTTTTTTAATAAGCTCTTTAAAATATTAAACTTGGCTACTTCAGTATATTTTAAAAATGTAATTAACTTTTTATGTGTGTTCTGCATTATTTATAAAACAAGAAATGTATATATTGGGAGACTTGCAAATAAAAATATGTTCACATGTTAATTTATGTTGATAATTATTCTTTCATACATGCAGGTTAGGATAAAGTTGGAAAGACAAAATCATACTAAACAATTCAACACCATAACCAGTATCGTTGACTTACCATCCCGCCAGTACAGCTACAGTATCAAATTCCCGCAGTAGAGCGGTAAGCTGAAAATCTGTCCTTCAAATCTCGCGTACGACAGTGGGTTTTTTCGGTATAATTCAGCCTTTTCAGTTAACTTAACTTTCTGATGAGTCACCTTTACCTATTAAATTTCTTCCATAAGATTACTCTTCAAATTCATTGCAATTAGTATGCCGTTTTGAAACCCATTTTGGCAAAAATTTCTCTCTTTGCTTTCTGGATTGCATGCAGAAGTGCATGCTGGGCGGACAGCGTTTTGTATCTGTTACTGCTATTGTAATAGGTTCTGAAAATTGGATATTTTTTGGGGGAGAGGCTATATACACGAAACAAACACATTGTGTTGCATGCTCTTTTGAATAAGGCATGTCAAAATAGCGCATGGAATATCTACTACGGTTATAGAAATTTACAGATTCCTTTTGAGTTTTGCAAGCTCTTAATGAAACATGCAAATATAATTAGACTAAGGATAAAAATATTCCACAGATTTCCCATATTCCACCAGATAATTTTGTTAAATTATATTAGAACCCCGCTTGAACAAAATAAAATCTACAAAGACGTTTCTGACTACATTTTTCGAGTAATGGCTCGTGATGTCTCTTTCCTAGTGAAACGTCGTCTCTGGTGTCTGCGTATTCGATGATTCTCATGCTAGTTGCTAGTCGTGAACGTTTTCTTTCCCTCAGAATATTCTTGATTGTGTATGACAAAAGACGACACCAATTTAAGAGCAGATAATAAATGGAGTATTTGATGCAAATCGGGACTGTTTGGTGATGCAGAATTAAATTGTTTTAGATTCTTATAACGAGAAACAGCAATTAATGAAGTGTATTATCTGATAATTTCCAAATTAACACTAAATTTATGTTAAAAATAATTTGCATAAGATCAATAAGGATAAGTTGGTAAATACACTTAAGGCTACGGCCAAGATTGTGCAAAGCAGGTGATGCCTTCTGCACTACGGAACTCGGTTCCTTATGGATTGTAAAACACTTCAGTAAAAATGCAAAGAACTCTAAAACGTGCCTTTAGAACTACAGGCTCTCTTATGGACTATGTCCCACCTAGTTCATTTCTACAGCTTCAAAGTTCTTACTTATACGTTACCAAATCTAAAAGTTTTTACTCGCATCTGAAACAACATTTACACTTGTGACTTACTAAATTAAGACTTCAGTAAGAATTTTTCAGTTCCTAATTTTCAAATCTTCATGTGTGCATTTTAATAAAATTCTCTGATTTATGAAGTACTGAGTACTTACTACCAGAACATTTAGCTGTGCGGTTTCTTGTTGACTGCGTTCACCGGAGTACAGATTGCCTTAACTATAGCATATAAATAATTGTTGTTCATCAACACAAAAAAAGCCGGATTAATAACCTGTCCATTGATAAAATAACATTATTAATGTAGCCATCCAATAAATCCGATAACATTGACGGTTTATGATTTTAAGTAACGAAACGAAGATGGCTTAAAAATTGCTTATTTTTACAGATTGATCACACTTTAGAAATGCTTGTTATTGTTGTAATTTACGTCCTCCAACGTTACGTTATTTCCGACGATGAATGGAATGAGTGAAATGATGCTCAAATTAGTCCAGGGTCCACAGAGCATAGAGTTGCACGACATTCTTCTCTGAGGATAAGCGAAAACCCCGGAGAAACCTTATCCAGGTAACTCACCCTTACCGAGATTCGAAAAATAGTTGTTTTACCATATACTACTTACCTATATTTACAGAAATTATTTCATACGAAAAGGTTTCCCTTAATGACAAAGGTTTCTTTTTCTAACCAAAGGACTAAAAGAATTGATAATTATTGGGAAAAGGAGGAGATTACTGAAGCAAGAAGCTTGAGCTTGATGATTTTTATACGGCAATAGCAACAATGACAGTGAGACATATTTCAGTGACAGAACATTACCTACTGATGATATATTTGACATTACGTTTTTTTCAGTTGAATAAATCACATTTTTAGAAATTATTCCCGTTCAACAGAAAATTAGTAATATTACAGTGCACTTGCTATAGTTGCAATAGTCATTTAATAACAAAAGTTTAGTAATTAATTTAGTGGATTTTCACTCTTCTCCGTAATGAAAATTGCTGAACATAGGGCTGTTTTCAGTATTTGAAAAATATTACAATAAATAATTACATGTGTACATATTTAATGAATTTATTATCTTTAAAATTACTTTTATTATTATGTAGACAAGTTGCGTATAATTGACTGCCCTTTCATATCAGACATACAGCTTACAAGTGATATATTTGTGTTTCGTAAGTTACTGTTACTCTTCCTATAACCAGATAAGAACACGATGGTAGTGCTGGTCATTCAAGGTCAATACGCCTCAACGCTTTCTCGGGTAGTACATTGCGAGCATGTTTAATCTTCAGTTGCTTATAAACAATCACAGAATTGAGATACAAATTTTGAACTTAGAGGTATTCTAAAATACTAATGAGAAAAATGTTATTAAGCATCTGAAGTAGCTCGAAGAATATGTGAAATGTAAGGGGAAGGTGTCGTTTGTGAGCGTTTGGCAAAATGGTGGTTCCTACATTTCAAGATGGAGGCGAAAACACTAAATATTTACCACGTACTGGAAGACCTAAAGTTGGAATATTGAGAATGCCCGCCAAGTTTTGTGAGAAAATCGGCAAAAAAGTACCCTTAGGATTTCAGAATAACTTTGTGCATCAAAAGGTACTATACATCGACACATTTGGGCACTTGGAAAATCATACAGAACCTGTAGGTTTGTACCTCATTAACTGTGACCTCAACAGGCTGAACGTAGGGTGGATATGTGTCGTCAGCTTATACGTTATTCCATAGATGATAGATTTTTCAGGAGGGATGTCACTGGTGATGAAAAATGGGTATATTACTGATGTCCCGAAACAGTGGCATGTTCACTGCCAACCTGCCAATATCATCGTTAAAAAATCAGTTGGATCCCGAATTAGTATTGTGTGTCTCTGGAACTTTGCAGGTGTGATTCATTAGGAGCTTTTCCAAACAGGTGGGTGATTGCTGCGCTTCTTTATTCTCAACAACTGAACTGGAACGGGTTCATGAAATGTTTGAGAAGGAAATACCTAGCATTTGTTAACCGAAACAGAGTTCTACTGCAATAGGCAGAGCAACACTCCATGCTGCACGAAGAACCATGGAAAAAATTCAGGAATTGGGAGCAATCGAACTGCTACCCAACCCAGCACACAGCCCACAGTATTAACATCAACAGTTGGATAACAGTGTGTCTCCCACTAAAATAATGCGCTTACAATTGCCACAATAGGTATCTCTTATGTTGTTGGTTGAGTTAAAGAATAAATACATTCAGTGCCAAATACCCGTATTGCAATTTAGTGTTTGGGCAAAAAGGCATTATTAATTGAGATAGTTGCTGTATTTATGTATTGTGTATTTATTCTGAAATTTTACCATCTGGTTTTCCGCTCATTCCTATCTCTTTCTTTCTCGCTCTGTCTTCATCTATTTGTCTTCTATCTTCCCTTCGGTTTCGAATTGACGGGGTTTACTGTGGAATAAGGGGCTTATGGTAGTAATTCCTAGATTAATTCAAACACAGAATAAAAAGTGTTAATAATTATTCACGTTTCCTATGACAATCTGTATAAGCTTCAATGGATGTTATCCTACCTACGTTATGACTAGGGTCTATTCTGTTAAGTTCTCTCTCTTAGATTTAGTACAAAAGGCCTTTTAACTGAAACAAAAAATAAAGCAGTAAATTATCTACAAAGCCGCTTCTCTCGTCTTCACTTGCACATTATCTACAGATGTGTCACTGCATAATTTAATTTCACTATCAAAATTTCCTTTTTATCCTTGCGTGTTCCCTCTTTTTGAAACTCGTTTCCAGAAATTCCGCTAATTTTTTCCACTCTCTTAACCATCTCCTTTTGTCGCCGTTACCAAAACGTGATAATGAATTCCGCAAGTCTATATTTTTGCGCACCATGGAGCGCAGGTCCGGGTTTTTCTTTTCAAATTATAATCACGATTTTTTTTTTCAAACTGCACACGTGTGTTTGGAGAAAGGGGAGTTTAGGAACAACCTTGTTGGAAAGACTTACAAAGGCGTGTGGAACATATGACTCTCTCTTCTCTTTTCAGTATGCTTCCTCTACGGAACACATACTCACCGACACATGTATACAAACTACAAGAACGTCATTTCCAGTTCCACGAATTAAAAAAAAAAGGTCCTGACATGAGTTTCAGTAATAAGTATAAAAAAGAACTTCAAAATATATCACAAATACTTCTACCTATCCATTTTTGTTGGAAAAGCTTTGAAATGCTTTAATTTATACGTGGTAGTAGACTCTTTTTTCGGGGCAGGAGGGCAGAAGCATCGGTGCTGCGCTCTACGGGAGACCTGGAAAGCAGCTCAGACAAGTGAACGTCAGTGAGATCAGATTCTGTAACTGCAGGCAAAAGGGAGGAGGGGAAGGCAAGGGCAGTAGGAGAGAAAGAATACGAGATGCGGACCCACAGCTGTCAAACTGTCAGCTGAAACACATCGAAAAATATGCTTTATTCCTCTCCAAACCCTCATCATCTTCACTAATTTAAAATTTCAATGTTAAAATAAGAAACGTATTCTGATGGGGGAGGGGAGGGAGTGGTTTGAAGAGCAAAACGAAGTTGGGGAAATATGGCGCGTATCCGTGAATAATTTTCGGTAACGTCACTGGTGAAGGCTTTTCTTTCGCTCTCCTTTTAGCCATTTGATTTTTTTGGAATCTCTGGGTTCAACGGGAACAGGAACGAATCAATTTATAGCATTTGTGTCGTCCCCTCAAGGGTAAAGAAAATATCTCCATATTTAGTCGGTTAAGTCCACTTTTAAAACACAACCGACGAATGTCGTTTCAGAAATATTTTTAGATTTTTACATATGTGCATATTCGAAAATTTTACAATTTACAATTTGGCTACATTTATTTGTCTTTAATTTGTTGCTATCTTGGGTTACATGACACCCTGGTTTTCTGCTCTGCCAGGTAGCTCTTAACCTTCATGCCTCCTTGTTACTTAATTAGTCCTATTCTTCCCCCTACTCTTCCTTTCTTATATTCATTACATTTTGATCAACTTTTCCTTTACTTTCTGCAAGAACTCACCAATACTTCTTACCTTCTTTTCCTTCCTGCCCATTAACATTTTTATAGCTACTATCCTCTTCTCTACTTTCTACCATTTTTCCTCCCAAATCTTTTATCTCCACACTGTAACCTCCTTGCATTCTGTTACATAGTGTTTGTTGTATGCTTTCTTTTTCCCCGCAGAATTCACAAATTCCCTTTTCACTACCTCTTATCCCTCTTAGAAATATTGTTCCTGTTCTCAACCATGCTAACCCTTCTCTCTCTTGCTTATTGCAGTAATCTACACATGCTTCTCGTCACCAATTTATTTTTATTTGCTTGTAAAAATTGTAATGATTTCATATTTTCTAGACTTTCCCATATTTCCTGTCTTTCTATATCTTCTATTCTGCATTTTACCAATTTACCCACATCGCTTGTATTCCTTTCCTCTAATCTCCATATATCTCCCATTCCTATTTTTTCCATAATTCTTCCTATCTCTGCCCACCAACTATTTGAGTTCACTAATCCTTTTTGCCGTCTCATGCATAATTCCGCAATTTCCCCTTCTTCTTTGGCCAAACACCTATACCAAAATTTTATTATTCTTTCCGTTATTATTCCATTTCTTCTTGTCTTTCCTAATTCTACTAAAGCTACATCCCTAGGTGCTGATCTTGGTAAGCCTAGTAGCTCTTTACAAAACCTTCTGAAGTTTTGGTCCACCGTTTTGTTTACCCCCAGATATCCAATGCATACAACATTTTGGATTCATCTAGTGCTTCATACATTCTTTCTAACTACTTGGTTGCCATTTCTAGCTTATATTTGCATATTCTAATCCTATTTTTTTCTTCCCTTCCTTTTACTTCAATTTTTCTCCTGTGTGCTCCCCACTTTCAATTGTTATTCAACCTTACTCCTAATTATTCAAATTCATTGACCACTTCTACCCTTTTGCTATTTAGTACCCACTTTTCATCCTTTTTTAGTTTAACTCCCTTCTTGAAGATCATAACTTTCGACTTATTTATGTTTATTCTTATTCCCCACTCTTCACAAAATTTCTGGATCTGATTTATTGCCTTCTGCAATCCTATTATCGTTATAGATCCTACCATTAAGTCATCCGCATATAGCAGTCCAGGAAATCTTTGTTTGCTATTACCGGACAGTGCTGATTTCCTTCTTTAACCTTGTCTGTTATCTCATCTATAAATAAGTTAGATAAAATTGGAGTCATTTTGCATCCTTGTTGTTAACACATGCATAGGTAACCTAATAAAGCCAAAGAAAGCCATCCCCCTCAACGCCAAATAAAGTTAAGGCTCAAGAGGGTACACCCCTGAAGCAGCCATAGGGCAAAATAAGCCAGGGTGAAATAAACCCATGGGCAAAATAAGCCCTAAACTCCCCCTGTAGTAGTAGTAGCATCCTTGTCTTAGGCTTACTTTTTCTTCTGTCATCTCCATAATTACAATTTTTCCCACCTTATGCAACACTTTACCCCTTCATAGATTTAGAGTAATAAAAAATTGCAAAAGAGCTATAATTACATTGATGATTTTAAATTGCTGAAGTATATGGTGTTTATATTTTGTTTTGAGTAAACTTCTTACACAGATATATCTTTAATTTTAGGAGAGATTAGATCTCGAATATCTCCCAAAATAGCTATTTTAGATTTTTTTCGCTCTTTTAAGATGAGCAAGGAAGTACCGCAGTGAGCGATTCAAATTCGAAAGGTCCTAAATTCAAATTAGTGGCTCATCACACTACTTTTTCACTATTTTCCTGCTCGATAGGCCAATGCTGGGTAAATAATTTGAAGTTTGCTTTATCCTCGACAGGCATTTGTGCAAGCCCTTGGAGGTGATAGACCTACAAGTAGAAGGATAATCTAAAGAAGAAATGTACTCGTATAAATAGTTGAGAATTATACATCACACTTAGGAGTACAGTAACAAAGATATTTCACATTTTAAGGGAAAGTTTGCCGCAAAAGGTCATACATTTCTGTTAAGCTGACTCTTCAAGGCATTTGATTCCTTCTTTTCTAATATATGTGGGTTTGTTCTCCTTCTTAGATTTTAACAGCTTTAATGCATTTTCTAGTATAAGTAATCCGTATTCTCAGAAAATATTGGAGATGCTATATTCAGTTTCCGAACGATAAAACACTCTAGTGCTGCTGTAGAATACTTTGTTGTTAATAAGACATGAATAATTTGAAATCATAGTTCCCGATAAATTGTAATGAAGAGATTGCTTATCTGAGATAAACTCTTAATGAACTATCGTGTAAAGATTGACCAGTCTAGCTTGAGATTTTCAACTATATTCTTCAAATTTCAGTATATCTTCAACATGCTTTCATATAATGAATTATAAATTTAGGAAATTTAATATTTAATAACTATTATGAAGACATTTATTAACATATTTGCATATTCAAATCGCATAATGTAAGTAATAAAATCATTTTCATACTAAGCATATACTGACATGATTCGTTTCTTTGAAGGTATTACGGCTGCACCGGTAATAAATTTACAATCTTACATTGATCATTTTAAAAGAAATGAAGTTAAGAAATTAATTCGACAATGCAGTGGCCCTCCGTGTTATTAAAGCATCACTAACTTTATTGAAAAATAATTTTAATTATAAGTAAACGAACTTATTGTTTATGTACAAATTTATTTGCTTTAATAAAATACATTTGCACTATTGTTAACAGGAGTGCTTTATTATTCACGATTTGTGCATTTATATCCTTTAGTTGTTTAATATTCTTTGTTTTAGCAGCCTCCAATCGGTGGTAGCTGAATTTGTTAACAACTTCTGCATATAAATTTAACTGAAGTTTCCTCAGACAAAGGAATGAAATGCTACTCTCTCTCTCTCTTTCTCTCAAACACACAATGTCCAACGACATTATGTTCCTTTCCTTAAACTGCTTTTATGAAGATTAGCTACTTTTAATTATGTGGTAATTTAAAAAGATATGAGTTCCTATATATTTAACTCGTACAGCTTCCTCCAAATTTGAGAATTTGTATATTATTACCCCTAGGGTATTGATATAAAATGATATTGTTCTATCAATATATTTTATTCGGAATTATTTTAAAGCAAAAAATGAGTGCTTAATTATTATACAGTTCGTAGTAAACAGAAGTCAAAAGTTTAGCCATGGTAGTAATGAATATGAAAATAGTACAGTAGAAAGCGCGGAAAAATCGCAAACATCTAGATATATACGTAGACTACATGCTTGGGAAAAGTATGTAAACCAAAACCAAATGGTGGACACCTATCTGTGTATTTTAATGCAGTCTACATGTTTCCTATATTTGATTATTTTGTGTTTCCTAATATTTCCCAATGTGGGCGCCGGGGTAGCGCGGTGGTTTCGTTCGCGGCTCCCGTTCTAAGGGTCCCGAGTTCGATTCCCGGCTCTGGGGTTGGCGATTTTAAGTCGGCCCTATCCACGCCTTCGCCTCTGTCTAGCACACGTGAAGTATCCCCTATGCCCAACGTGGTTCGGAGTCCACGGTAAAAACTGTAGGTCCTCTCACCTCACCGCCATCTTCACTATCACCCTATCATCGGAGGTAATGGACACCGCCCTCTGGGTGCCTCCACCTGAGAAATGGGTCCGGTCATCACTTGGTGGGGTGAGGTTACCCCGAAGGCCAAGGTTGCCATGTGGGGAGTGTTAGTAACTAACTAACTATATTTCCCAATGTTACAAAAGTAGACAAAGTTCAATCAGTCCTATAAAGAACTTGCAGTATGCTATTCCTACAATATTTAGCATATGCAATCTACAGATTAACTTTTTAATTACGTTATCTTTTAATGTCGATGATAAGAGGTGTTTTTCATGTAAAGGACCGTTTGTAGTATGAAAATGTTCCTTAAAATCTTAATTTGTTTTCTTAAACAGTATCTCACTCAAGTATCAACGTTTCGAGTGTTATTATGTTATTCAAGAAAGACAGACAGACAAACACCATACATACTTACAAAACCGATTTGATTTTTTTCCTAAAAGGCTATTTTTGCGGACTATACGCGTCAGTGTTTTTTTTTTTCGGGAGTGTCAGTTTTGTTGTGTTGTGTTGTTGTAAGAGTAATTGTGTAGATATAACCAAGTAGAAGTGTTATAGGCACAGTCACCCACTGCGATAGAGATAGTTATTGAATTGACAGAATATATTATCTGATGAAATTCGTCGAAAAAGAATTAAAAAATGAAAGATAAGAAACTGAGCATTGAATTTATTACAACTCACTTTTTAGCTTAATATAACAAAAAATTCAGTATTCTCATTATAATCTATTATATAACTTATTTTTATGAATGTAATGTCGTAACGCAAGCTATGAAGTAATAGAACAACTCAAATTATTAACGAAAACATTAAGTATATAGTAATTTTATAGAATAAACATTACGTCCTGGTTTAAAGAATAGCTCATCTAAGAAAATGAGTACTATATAATGAAATATTGGTATTGCAGAAACTCGGGATCTCTTGATTGTGAGGCAGACACGCTACAGATACCCCACAGAGGCAGGTAAATATCAACATTATTTCCTTTTAACAGAACAGCTAATTCTGTAATCTGTTGATTTATTTTCTCCCTTGATTTTAAACAAAAAGCCATTGCAAATATTCTCTCATGAATAATATTATTATTTATATTGTTAAAACACCTGGAGAAAATGCTAAAATAAAATAACTTCATTAGATGGGATGTTAAAGGAAAATGGTTTTGATAATCTTGTGTACTTTAATGCTAATAAACCAGCCTTCACAAATTTTCATATAATGCAAAACAGAAACAATACGGATGTAAACTTAAAATCTGTTATGCCATAAAATGGATTGTTAGTTGTGGCACTTTTGTGTATAATGTTTAATGAATGTATGAGTAGGAATAAACATTAAGTTTATGTAAGTTAGCTCATGTTCTTTTATTAAGATCACTTTAAAACTAGATTAAGTTAAATTTTTAGGTGATTTTCCACCTACACAGAAGGTTATTCGTGAATCAAAAAGCATGGTTTTCTTGAAAGCTTAGAAGAAAAATTCCAACTTCTTCCAGAGTGTTTAAAAAGTTATAGAATGTTTACATGTATGACGTAGTTTTTTAAATATTATTGAATGTGTTTTTGGCAATCTTGCCGAAATGATTCCCCTTAGGGATAGTTAGGGTTGCAATATGTATACAACACCAAGATATATCTGCAAATAGGGGTCAAGTATCCATGATTTTGGGCTTAAGGCTTAGCTACATCTGCCTAATATTCTTTCTAAGAGAGAAGGTTAAAATCAGAAAAGCTTTGGAGAATTATTTACTAAGACTTTGTTCTTAACCCAACAAGAAAAATTTAAATACTTTAAATAATTTAAATTTTGATTTATGTAAGTTGTATATGTAACCATATATAATTATTATATGTTTTAAATTGTCTTCAATCGCTGGATTTTGTTATTCTACATAACCAGAGGCAACAGTTTTTGTTTTTAGCGATGTTTTCGCGAATTTTCGCGAATTTTTCCTTTCTTCGAGAATACTTTCTAGCGATAAATTAGAAAATTTCTATTATTGTCAGTCTGCATAGAAAAATTTAAATTTATTTCAAATTGCATAAATATAAGTTTAATTTAACATTCATGTATTCATAGCATGAAGCTAAAAGCCACGAAGGAAATGTATAACAATTTAACGAAAGCAACATAAAATTTAACACTTAACAAAATCAATACAGTGACATCATCATGCGCACTGAATTAACAGCTAATTGGTGCAACAATAAACTGACACCGCAGCATGCTATTGGTCCGTAATTCTGAGAACTGTTTGTCGTATGCTAACTGGAAATGTTATTTATTGGATACCACACCGTACAGAGTAAAAACTCCTATTATGCTGACTAAAGGTACTGAGAAAGTGCTGAACTTCTAGAGAGCTACTCTCAGATATTACATTAACATGAAAATATTGTCCCTCAGGGTTTAAGAATGTGTTCCGAACTGCCGGAAAGTTAAAAAACGAATACAAACAATACCTCACTAAAAACCACTGAGATTTAGAAGTTAAAACTGTTCCCATTATGTACTGACACGCTGGTCTAGCTGGTTTTGTTGTGCATTAGGTATGTCTGGTATGGATTCCAAAACATTTACCAGTCATATGAAGGAGGTGGCTTTTTACAGTAAAAAACTAAAAGAAAAAGCTCTCCTTCAGTCCAGGGAGGTAGTGAGAAGAGCGTACATGAAGTTAAATGGTGCTGATGAAACTGCAGATGAGAACAATGTAATTGATGTTTCTGTAAGTTATGATGGTTCATGGCACAAGCGGGGATATACATCCAACTATAATGTAGGAATTGTGATGGACATTCTAACTGGAATGGTGCTGGACTACACAGTAGTTTCCAAATATTGTGCAATGTGTGCCATTACAGCCACAGAATTGGGACATGATTCACCAGAGTTTTGCATTTGGTTTGAGGGACATTCATCTAGTGGTGAATGCAACAAAAATTATGAGGGCTCATCCACATCAATGGAGGTTTTTGCTGCAGACATACTATGGAAACGTTCAGTGTCAGAGTGTAAGATGCGCTACACAACTGTACTATCAGATGGTGATTCAAAAACATTTAATCATTTATCAAATGAAAACATATATGGTAACACAGTTGTCCTGCACAAAGAGGTGTGCATAAACCATGTTGCTAAAAGAATGGGAAGTGGGCTGCGAAACACTGTAGAAACATGGAAGAAAAAGGGAGTAAAACTTGGTGGGCGAGGATCTGGGACACTTACCAATGCCACCATTACCAAATTAACTAATTATTATAGACATGCCATAGTGAACAACATACCTAGTGTCCCTAAAATGAAAGAAGCCATTTATGCAACCCTTAGTCATTATGTTTCAACGGATTCCAAGCCTCAACATAGCAAGTGTCCCCAAGGTGTCGACTCCTGGTGTTTTTACAATAAAAGCATTGCACAAGGAAAGACACCCATGAGCCATCAGAAGATGCCTGTTAAACTAACAGAGCAGTTAGTTTGCAAAATATTACCTGTTTATCAAAGACTAGCAAGTGATGAACTGTTGTCAAGGTGTGTGCGTGGTGCTACTCAAAATCAAAATGAGTCACTACATGCACTAATTTGGAGAAAATGTCCCAAAATTACTTTTGTATCCTGCAGGAGAATAGAAATTGCAGCAGCAATTGCAGTAGCAGAGTTTAATATGGGCTGTTCTGCAACTCAGGAACTAAAATGTGAGCTAACCACCAGTGCAGTGACAAGTGTGCAGAAGAAAATTGTGAAGAGACGTGACAAACGCAGAATATACGAGAGCACGCGATCTTCATTGCAACATAAGAAAACAGCTCGCCTCAAAGAAAAACAGACAAAAATGCAGAGAGAGCTTGCCAGACAAAAGAGGGAGGGTCTCACATATGCTTCAGGGCAATTCTAATGTAGTAAGGTACTGTTCACTTTATTTTTGGTGCATGTTTTTAGAAAAATTGATTTTTCTCCACTTTACATTTTTTAATACATTATCTGATCCACACGCATTAATTTTTGAGCTATGGCTCTGAATTTCTTTCAGCATGTGCTTCATGTATGGGTCTACAACTTCAGTCTCTGGCTATAGGATTTAAGACTTGGTTTGGCTGTAACAAAATTTTAAATGCAAAAAAATATTTAAAAAATTCAATTCAATGTTCTGCATAATTAAAAAAATAATTTCCCTAAAAGTAATGTATTGTTCTTCCAGACAGAGACTGCAGTTGTTTATATAGTTAGTGGGCATGAAAAAATAACAGAGTTATTGCAATAGAATAATTATTGATGCGCATGCATTAATTTTAATACTGCGATAAAATTTAATTAAAACAATAATAAAAAATTAATTCCTTCAAAACTAATCATCAGAAATTACTGGAACTTGGTGTGGTGTTTTCTAATATAAAACCCTTTAGGCATGCAGAATTTGAAGTTTGTAGGTATAGAAATATAGAAAATAGAAATTTCAGTCCCGGTGTCCCTTAATTCAGCAGTT
This sequence comes from Mantis religiosa, assembly GCA_030765055.1. Lineage (NCBI taxonomy): Eukaryota > Metazoa > Arthropoda > Insecta > Mantodea > Mantidae > Mantis > Mantis religiosa. The sequence goes on along the minus strand of CM060951.1, from coordinate 59,849,043 downwards.
TACAATGCCAGTTATTTTGATGTAATTATCGATTTCTTTTCTAAAAGAAAAACTTTCAGTTCCTGCGCAAAATTTGTTAAATGATCATTTTTGTGATGCTACGTGCTGCAATGTTGTAAAGGTACAACAGCAATAATATTTGTTTCGAAAATTGCAGATTGATACAGATCCAATATTAGAATTTCAATAAAAAAGCTGTGACTTGTCATGCTTTATCCCGAATTAATTCGCTGAGGAACAAATTTGAAATATAAGAGAGGAAACAGTGTAAGTGTACTTGTAGATCATATCATGGATCATGGTCTTAGAGACGCAGTAGAAGAGAATCTAAAAGTTTTTTGCCGTATGACTACGTCTAAATTAGACTCCCTTATACAAAAAACTGATGATGTAATAACCACAAAAACCATATCTTTTGTTTGAACCTTCTAGACTAGTTACTAAATCAATTATAGGTGATTTAGATCATGTAATGGCAGCATTTAAACGACTAAATACGTTTAAAACCAGTGGTATTACTTGTGATTCTGATTTGCTTCTTTGTTACAAAGAGCTTTGTGACATTGTTGAACAGCAAAGCCATGATGGTAACGACTACAGATTAGTAACAGCACTCCTGGCAATGAAGGCAAAAGCCGATTCTTACCGCAGCTTCTGTGAAAAGTCCTTTCAATGTCTTTGGTTGCCGATGTTAAACACTGACATTGAGAGATTTTTCTCTGCATATAGGTGACTTAGTTGTGACTGACAACAGAACAAGTAAGAAAAACGAAAATATCACATCTTGTTGTATGCTGCAGTTTGACGATGTCTGATATGTAATATTTGACCCTATTCATGTTACCTATTATCTGCTGATTTCAAATAAAATGTTTTAATTTGGAAGAAAGGGGTTTTAACAGTTGTGCTACTCTAGTTACTTGTTACATATCATATGAGCTATGTCATTACTCATTAATTGCGCGAAATTATTGCAAATTTATGGTAAAAAACCACAAAACACCACCACTTAAAATTAGTAGTGTGAATTGTATAAATAATTGTCATCACAAAACCTTGCCTCTGTAAATAACACAATTCTCTCACCAGGTATACTAAAATAAGGTATTTAAATTTGCACATAAAGAGTTGTTTAAGTAAACTATACGCCCAATTATCTGTGTAGGTACTACGTTGACTTTAATCTCATCATATATTTACGACGACATAAATCTCGTTAACAGATTGCAAAAGATGAACAAAAATGCTGATGATGAAATTTTGGTTTTACTTCTTAATCTCACTTGGATATATAGCTGACTATTATGAAAATATTGATGACTGTAGGGTAAATTTTAATTAAGTTGTATTTTTCAAATTAAAATAAACAGTTAATTATATTAAGGTTTATTATTAAAACATATTTTTAAAACATATGGAGTTAATTTGGTATATATATTTCCTAGCGCATACTTCCCCAAAATTAAGCTACAATAAGGTTACTAGTCACTGATAGCATGCAAGCAAGTGTCCAATTTAAGGTCGTTATTTTACAGCTGTCAATAGAAGAAAAACAAAGGCTATGAAATAATTCCATTTTTACGTAGAACATATACGCTAGATACGCCAATGGAATAGAAAGCGATGCTTATATAATGTAATCAAACCTTTCAGTACAGAAATATATAAATTAGGAAAAATAAAAGGTGCTGAGATGGTCATCTAGCGCCTCATATTGGCTAAAAATCGGTTGTTGAAGTATTTTTATTTTCCGAAAGCGTGTTCGAATGACAGCACGAGTTATGTTATGCTAAGCTTTATCTCCAACCAAAGGACGGGATCATATATTAATAACATAAAAACCAGTCTTGGGAGAAATATCTTTTGGCATAATTATTTTTCTCAAACTTTTTTGTTTTTCAAACATTATATTGACTTTGTCTATAGTCATCCAAGGCACGAAATATTCCTAAGCGTTCCATGTTTTGACATTTATAACGCTTTTTAATTTTTATTAGTCCCAGCTTAACATACACAAAACAAATGATAGCTGTAAAAAACTGCGCGCTCCTACAGAGCAGGGAATGATTATTACAAGTACAGTATTTTTTTTATACAGGTCGGTCTACCTTACCCCTCCCCTTTTCCCAGAATATGACGACCAGCTTGTTTGTATACTGTTATTATTATTTCCGGGCCTCGATCATCTCATAAAGTGCAGCCGCTTCGTCAGTCCATTATACCGTTGTTTACTTTTCTTGGAATAAACCTCTTAAGCTTTATGTATCCGACGATAACCTTCAGAATTCACTTATAGGGTATAAAAAATAAGATAACCTGCGCACCATGATTAGGAAACCTCTAAGAAAGAGCATATTATATGAAATGTTTATTTTCAAATTTTATTCCTTAGATAGAATCTTATGTCCTAAGAAAGTTATAAATGTCGAAGGGAGAAGGAAAGAAATGCCATTTTATAAACATTTAGAGAAATATCCGTTGAGCATTCACATGAAAAAGATTCTAGTTGGGCTTTACAGCGCTCATAAAATGATACACAAGTTGAATGTCATATCTTTATCTGGTGTTATATTCTCGGAATCTGGTCTTAATGCTTTACTTTAACACACATAAAGAGAGCTCGTGACATGGCTAACAGGTTAAGGGTTTCTGCTTAAAGCAAATAGAAAGGTGGTGTTTGAAAATTCTAGGAATGCATAACTTGATCACTTATAATAACCTCTTGTGCCTTCCCTCTGTTCTCTCTATTAGCTCTTATCGATATAGTCATACGTTACACAACAAACGAAGGCACCTCGTGCACGGCGAGCTACATAGTTGCCACTCCCCAGAAGGAAGGGATGAAGTGTAGAAACCAGTAATACCTACATAGTCGAAAATATTTGCACTGCTGAAGTTATCTAGAAAATGTGATGAACGACCCGACAAACAAGCAGTGAATGGGAGACTATGGAAAAGAAATCATGGTAGTTGAGGAACATTCTCAGCACTTTCCCACTGACTAGAAAAAAAAAATCAGGATAAACCCAAGATTGGATTGGGAAGTCATCGAGAATCGAATTCGGTATCTCTTAAATACAATACTAATAAGTTACCACAGAACCCTGCACTTGGTCATTAGAGCTTTAATTCTTGCTTCTTAGGTGGAAAAATAGAGGTACAGATCTGTGACTTTTCAGAACTCAAAGTACTCTATGGAGCGTTTTTTAAATTTTTATATCGTCATTTACGAGAAGGGAAGTTTCAAAGTTTATTATATATCAAGCTTTTAAAATGCAAATTAAAGTTGATTTATATGTTTACTTCCAATAATTATTATAATATAAAAATATTTAAGGTTTTTGTAACTAATTTAGCTAGAACCTGTTCGCTAAGAAATATAGTTTTAAATTAATTGTTCCTTATAATATTAATTTGTCCTGCGACGTGGCGTAGCGGGCTAAGGCAGCATGCCTTGGTCCCTCGCCACGGAAAGTGGCCCGGGTTCGACCTCACCCATGAGGTGCGGATTTTAGGTCCCGGCTAAAGGACCGGTGCCCACTCAGCATCCTGAGGAAAGTGAGCAGCTTATGCTAGGTAAGCGGCCCTGGTCACAGAAACCCACATTCCGGCTGGGGGATGCCGAGATGCTGACCACATCTCCTCCCCGTATCGGTTGGATGATCGTCCATCCTTGCGATGTGTAAGTGGGCATGGGGCCGGCAGTCGGGTTGGTAGGCCTTGGCCCTCTAAGAGCTGTCACCCCATGTGTTTATTATTATTATTATTATTATTATTATTATTATTATTATTATTATTATTATTATTATTATTATTATTATTATTATTATTATTATTATTATTATTATTATTATTATTATTATTATTATTATTATTATTATTATTATTATTATTATTATTATTATTATTATTATTATTATTATTATTATTATTATTATTATTATTATTATTATTATTATTATTATTATTATTATTATTATTATTATTATTATTATTATTATTATTATTAATTTCATTTTATGTACTTTCTGCCTTTGTAATACTTGTGTGTACATACCTACTTATAAAACTTCGGTGAGACCATATGAAAATATATTTGTCTTCCAGGAATAACTACATAGCAAATTTAGTTTACATGCTTTGGGAAACCATTTCCAAAATGTGACCCCATTAATAGCACCTTAAGTGCTAAAAATGAATAACATATTACAAGGAAATGAATACTCTAACTTTAAAGTATTAATTAGCTCTGTATTCCACATATGCATTTGTCATAAAATTGTTCAGATATATTTTTATTTAAATAAAAAAAAATTTAAAAAAAATAAAAAGATATAAAAATGTCTCAATAGCAGTTCTGCGCTCTCTGCTCAGATATTTAAATTGACACGTATTTCTCTCATTAACACTCTAATATTCAAAGTATTTACCCCTAAACATCGCAGGGAGTCAGACCTTAAAATATATATCCTAAATGCTATGTTTTTGAAAATTTATACCCAGTCGGCATTGGTCTTGAAGTTTATTGTTACATTCAATACATAATACATAGACAAAGATTCGAAATATTTACTGGGATTGTTACACCTCGTTTAACTCTTACCATAAATTAAAACAGTCGTGTATATATTTTTTTTTTTTTTGAATAAGGAAATACAGTAAAACATTTACATATACATATATTCGAATAAAGTGTAACAATGATTATACATAGCTAGTAAACAGCATAGTGCTACATAAATGTTGCAAGTACATAATTGGAGGACGAATTTGAAAATATTATCAGTGTATTTGACACTACCGAGATTCTTCGATTTACATAACAAATGTATATTGTACAATACGTGTATATTTTCTCACGACAGTAAATAATAGAAATAACATTTGTTTAAAAACAAAATAAAGTTACAACAGCTGTTGAATATAGCGGTTCCAGTACCAAGGGCAGAGATAAGAATGCTGGTGGCGTACTGATGATCAGTTTCCTCGCTCAGTTTTTGAACTTGAAAGAATCAAAATTTGCAAATCGTAAGTAAATATTAACAAATAAATAGAAAACAAAATCTCGGCTAAGATGAAAGTGGCTAAGATGCAAATATACATATACCGAAGTAAAACAAAGAAAAAGGCAGGTACGTTAGGTTACCATTAGTAACCGCAGAAAATTCAGCTTCCCATTAATTACCAAACACTATCGACCTAAGGGTTCGTTTTAAATGGTGAAACTTCTGACGATTTCTGAAAAAAATACACTTCTACATCTAAGTTGAATAATTATGTGTCATAACAGGCAAGAGCTATTAGCCTAAAAGTTTTCCGCACGTCCGCATGCACATGCACATGCACTTAAATCGTTACGGAAGGTGATGTGGTTAGCACCATACATCCCCTATTAGGAATTTTGGTTTTCATAGTCTGTAGATAATTACCGATACGATGCAAAGAGTCTCAAAACTATCCATGCATCAAAAATCTGCTAAACTTTAATGAATACTAACGTTCTTAAACTGTATTTTCATAAATGTTAAAATATGAAGTAATAGGACATGTATGGTTTCAATCTTGAATGAACACATTTGCAATTCCTGCACTTTAAAATACGTTGTTACACGAAGCCAAAGTGTTTATGAGAGCGATTTACGTTGTATTTACGCAACAAGAAGTCTTAAGACATGCATGTGTGTATGTGTGCTTGTGTGGTGATACCTTATATAATAAACCTTCCAAACTGGAAAAAGAGAATTATGTGATATGGGAAGTAGCTTGTGTTGTCATTTACGTCCTGCCGTTAACCATAAGAAATCAAGTTTTATAACCTCTGCTTCAACTTTACAGTCTAGCCAAAGCAATGCGCTGTCAGCTGTTTCTTTCTGTATCGATATTTTTACTTTGTTGGGTAAAGTTTAACATTAATGCTACAGTTTTAAAGGAAGTGAGACGTAAACATTCCATCTGTTAGCAAAGAAAGGAAGGTGGAGCGGGGGAGGAAATTTGTGGGCACACGCCGTACGTAATAATAACTAATTAGAACGTCTGCTTCTTGGCGAAAACAGTTGAAGCATCTCAATTTCTCCTCAAACTTTGTAGTGAGTGAAGATTATTGGCGATGATTCAGTCACTGGCTCCGTCTGTCGGTCTCAGTGGGTGGAGGTTCATCGTAGCAATAGGCCTTCAAATTTAATGCAGAACATCGCACTGCAGAAGCTGTTTGGATATATATTAAAGCGATTGAATGATTAACACTGCTACTAGGAAAGAAAGCAAGATAGGATTTCTACACCCATCTGGTTCATCCATCTGACTCTACATTAGTGTTATATTTAAATAAATAGCTTCTGTTCTCCATTTTGTTATTCAAGTGTATAAATAACTGGAATTTGGTAAATAAGCTCAAAAAGATTTAAAAAATTAGCTGAAAGTAAAATGTTACTTTAAGTTCAGCTTCAATTTCACACCTTGGATTCCGTCCTTAGATGGTTTTAAAGCTTTAATGCGTAAACATTTGAATGCCCTTGAGCTCACAGATATAACCCGTATTTACCTTTGATACACTCAGCAGAAACTCAAATTTTCAGACATCTAGCATCAGACTTTTGCACACTTTTTACCCTCTACTACTTCAATTATTTTGCTACATATAATCCCTGTTGTTCTAATTACTAAACTGGTTTGTACACTGCTGTCATGGCACTTTGACCGAAGTAATTTTAAAAACCATGTTCTTTTAAATCGAGAAAAAAATTATGGAACTATCCAAAGTCCAAGAGACTGTAATTCTAACAACTACAGTAAAATAAACTGTGTGATGCCATTTATGTATAATAACAGTGTTGCATTTGACACCAGTTTCATGGAGTTTCCTTTTTATTCCAAAATTTCACTACAATACTCCTGAAAAGAATTTATATATTTACGATATGAAAGACTATTTAAATAACAATATTTAGTGTATTAACTGAACATCTTTGTTTTCTGTATGTAAGATTATGCAATAGATTGTTATACTGCTCAATATATGACATAATTCGGGCACTGCGGATACATTCTTACAAAGATGATTTTTAGCATTTCTCTGAACAGATACTTTAAGGAATAGTTTTATCTATTCAAATAATCTGATAATATATTTATGTTTAAAAAGTCAATTTCTCCATCAACATTAACACCTATTTAATTAGCATAATAGGGATAACTTTTCCTTATAAACTATTAAACATATCTATATGGCATTTAAAAATAAACTTAATTTTGATGGAGAAGTAATGACAAAATTTGAAAAAAAAAAAAAAAATAGTAAATAAAAATAACTACAGTATATACGAATTTCACTTAAATAGTTCGGGTTTCTCAACAGCGGCATCAAATTTGGTGACATATTTCATATTATGTTCATTATGGAGTTCGAAAATATAAAACAGCAGTTGAATTACCAGTCACATGTAAATGTTATTCTGTTTTCTTCTGAAGCAATTATAAAATTTTTTAAGTGATGAATAATACTTCCCTTCTTTATTTGCAGGTAGCTTCTGGTTTCGTAAAATATAAAAAATGATGTAAAGCTTTCACCTATATGTGGGATTAAATCATAAAATACATAAATCTACCCAATATTGATAGTCTTTAGAGAATAATACAGAAATATTGTTAAATATTTTAAGATTTTGTAACCAGCACCTTTAACTCAAATATCTGAATTCAATTCGCACAGATAGATTATCTGATCCCGTAGCACCGTAGTAACGTTGCTGCTTGGAATATGAGGGAGTCCGAATTCTATTCTTAATAATGACTTATTTCCTTTTTCACGTGGAAAGGCCTGTCCATATACATTCAATCTTCAGTAACATAAGGAGCTGTTTGATAGAAAACTGGTAAGGCCAAAGAAATGCAGCCAATGAGAAGCGGCATTCTCATCATATAAGCATAATGATTCACTCTGACCATCATATACTGTGTAATGGAGATAAACCATGCAGCGGCAATACGTATAGGCTTTGCCCACCACAACTGTTGCACTAGGAGTATAAATTTATAAAAACAGTTAGAATTAATAGCCCGTTTGGAAAATCAAGTCTTTTGTTCTTTTTAAATTTCTCGTGAAGTATTTCCTGCTTGCATAGAAAAAGAAGGTCCACCACTTATTATACACATAAGTAATTCCAACCACCATTTCCCCAAGACTTTCTCTAAACATTTTTAGGTATAGAGCAGTCTACATTAAATAGACTTGTTTGCCCTTAATACTCTTCCTATTCACTGATTGGACTTACAGGGCAAAAGAAAGCATCTCTGTTGAATTCATTATTAATTTCGTTTGCTCCTTAGGACTGATAGGTTTTTAGGTATTTCAGCTCCATCGCCCATTTGTCAGAAATCTGTTTTCACCGATATTTTATTTCGTTTAGGAATCTGAGGAGTATTTTCATTCTATTTTAGAGGTTCGTGATTTGGCTTTGTGTGATAGCAACATTTTCAATTATTTGGAGAAAAAATCGGTTTTAAAATATTGGCTTCACAAACATTACACAGGAGCCTTTTCTCTGCTACCTAAAATTTTTGAACTTCAATAGATTGTCCTTGGATAGATTATCTGAATATAAAGGATTATGTGAGAAACATAATTTCTGAGAGAAACAGAAGTCATTAAAGAGTAAATATTGATTGCTAAACTGCTATTAGTAATATATTAAATTAAATTTTCTGTAACTGACGTAAAGTTTCTGAAAAGCTACGAATTAAAATTTAAATATTTGTAATACTGTAATATGAATCGGTGTAAACAAAGTTGTATGCATTCAGATCATTATAGCATATGGATAAGTCTTTAATTTGGTGCGATGTTAGAGCGAATTTAATTTAAGTTAGAGATAAATAGCTGCAGAACAAGGAAAAAATATCAATGTCGTATTCATTGTTTTTCTTACGTTAAACTTCAAAATGTATTCCAACCAGTTTCTCTTTGAGCTCTGTTTGTAATTTGACCAAACATTTCCCTCTCAAAACAATATGCTATCTAAGAAAACATCTCATTACAGACTTCAAAATAGGAAGAATATTTAGCCCGATCTCAAAACAGTTTAACCCAAAAATTTTGTGACATCTGAGGAATATATGCATATTTTCAGTCTTACATAGTAGATATAATCCTAAATAATCTTCTTTAGGTGAAATAGCGGAATGTATTTGTTTAATCCAGGAATAAAAATTAAGGTTTTGGAAGAAGGTGTTTTAATTTAACTCAATACTATTCATCCTCCTAGATCGTGCTTTGTGAATGGAAACTTGAAATTTTTATGTTTTATATTTTTGCCCAAATGTTACAAACATGTGTTTCATCTTACAAATTTTGTTATGTGTATTCATTTTTTCCTAAATAAAAATATCCTATTTAATTGATAAATGGTACTGGTATTTCTTACCTTTGTTTGACAATATTTATTAATTTATGATTTAATGCTTAACGCATTTAATTGGCATTCTTCCTTCGCAAGCAATCATTTCACCAAATTGACGTTTTGTCAAGACATGACTGTTTTTCTATTTCGCATTCAGGGTATCGGTTCGATATTGGTACTGCTTTCGAAAACTGATGGTGAGTTATTTTACTCTCGAATATTTATATTATATTAGGTACACTATCATAGAGAAAAATGGTATCTAAGTCTTTCGCCTTAAGTGCTTTGCAGAAGCATCTTCGTCTCTTATTTTAAAAGCTCTTCCCTCTATTCTGCTAAAATACCTTGGCGCACTTGTATCGCAGTATATGTACTATTATGTGTGTGTATAAGATGCGACGTCCAATGCGCGAGATATGTGCTACACTGTAAGATGAAATCAGAGTCATTGGTGAAATTCTGTACAGACTAAGAACAATCTTCTTTGCACGTTGTGCGCGATTCATAACAAGGGGCGTCCAGAAAGAAAACTCTGTTTCAATTTATCTCCGCTGCAGCGCTGCGATCGCAGTTCCACACATGCGTGGTAGACACTGTATCAAGGAGAAGAAACGTGCACCATTGTGAGATCGCTGTCAGGCACGTACGCTTTGTTGTACTTGTTTACAATGTCGGTGTTGATTGAAAATTCCACCGCTTGTGAAATCAGATCAGTGATTCGTTTTCTCAATGCCAGGGAAGTGAAACCAATTGAAATTTATCGGCAAATTTGCGATGTTTACGGACAAATTGCGATGAGTGATACAATGGTGAGAGGATGGGCCTGACAGTTCAATGAAGGACGTAGTGAAGTGTACGATGAGGAGCGAAGTGGGCGTCCATCTTTGGTTACAGAAGAACTAGTTCACGCGATTGATGGCAGGATCTGGAAAACCGCAAGTTTACAATTAGTGCTCCCGCTATGGAATCATCTAGTTTTGCATCTCAAATTTTTCCTTGGCGGTCAACACTTAAAAAATGACGAAGATCTGAAAGAAAATGTCCCCAACTAGTTGAAGACACAGGAGGCAAACTTCTATGAAGAAGGAATACAAAAACTTGTGCCTCGCTATGACAAACGCCTGCGAAATTTCGGCAGTTAATGTGGAAAACTAGTTTAAGAGTTGTAGAATTTTGTGCAATAAATAATTTGTCTCTATCTGTACACAATTTAATTTTATTACCAAACAAAACTTACTTTCTGGACGTACCTCGTGTTATCATATGTAGTATTATTATGTTCTTTATGTGCTCATTAGTTTTAAATTACATCGTGTCTGGATTAGAAGCAATATGGCGTTTCCCTTTCAGAAAATGATGAAGCGTTTCGGCAGTCAACAATTCAACTGATAAATACTCAGTTTCTTATTTATTCAGTTGTTCCTTCTATTGACATTACATCGTTGTCAAATACAGTCGTGGCATGCATGGAATCTATCGTTGCTGCTAACAGAAACTTTGTGGTTGTTCTTTTCATATGTTTACGTGTAACATAAAATCAACTCTCACCGCCTACATAGATGTATTACTGAACACAGAAAATTTGTGTCGCCCGTTTGCTTTTGTTTTTATGGAGAACTGTAGTGAGCGAAAGACAAATAATGGAGGCTGAATCACATAACCAGATTAATTATATCACATCAGTGAGGGAAATACGACTGAACTGTTGCTGTTGCTAGTGGAAGTAAATTAAACTTTTCAGAGAAGAATTAAATAAACATACCAAACATAATTTTTCATCCAAATGCTCTCTGCAACACAGTCAAGTAAACATTAGAAAAAAATCCAACTGAGAAATACGAATATAAACAAATATTTAATAAATGAAATAGGCATTCTACATAATCTAATGTTGTATATTTTCCAAAATAAACTTATAAGCCATTAATAAACCTAAAATATATTAAATGTATCTTATTTGTTCTAAGCTTTACGTTGCACAAAACTTTCAGCTTAAAATATGCTGACCTCCTGTTTGAGTTTTCTTCTTATGGCCGTGTGTTTTCAGTACTGAAAATTGTATTTATTGCGCATTCTAATGATAATAGTGATAAAATAACATAAAGGATAACTTGTAATATTTTATATTTTAATTAAGGTATACGATGTAAAGGTCACTCTGAAAAGACTAATTAGAAATGGGGAATGATAGGAATAAAATAACAATTTTAAATGTTTAATACATATTCTGTTTGCTATCATCGTTGTCAGCTATCGAAGTTTCACTGTGCTGCAATGTGGTTGTGAAGAGTTAACTTTTATTTCAATATATCTAGAGATTCCTATCAATAAGCTTTCAAGCACACCTGAAACCATCTCTTCCCATGACCTTGGGATTAGTATGCTAGCGCTCAACTGGGCCATACAGAGACACTTCAAATATTTTCAAAAATATTAAAGGGAAATGAGGTCAAGAAAACCGTTGACAGGTTTAAATTAAATAAGAAACTCTAGCCCGCTTTGGTAGCATGAATTGAAGCGTGACTTAGCTGGATAAGGCTTTTCCGGAATTTTCCCTTAATCTGAAAGAGGACTTAGAGATAACTAAACTTTATGGCTCCTTGTCTCATTTGAGCATCATTTCACGCATTTAATCCATCTTACCATCTGTCTTAACGTTGGTAGAGTAAATTAAAAAGAAAATTAACTATTATGTGTTTCAAATGGGAAGGTGTTTGTCCTTGAGGGCTACTAGGTGAGCAACCAATCGAAGTCTTGCGGTGTTGTCGTATTGCATTCCCGCTAAGTGGTGTGTGAGGAACGCCAACCTAATCAATCTGTATGAAATACTATTCGTGCTAAGACAAAAATTCAGATTTTGCCAAAACTGATCCATGTGGAAGGTAGAGAGAAATGTATATAACATAACCATGAAAACCCATCTTTTTAGATCAAATAGTTTTTCAAATACAAATAAATAAACCACTATTACCAGTATTATAACAATAAATCACGACGTAAGCACCGTATGAATATCATTATTGGTTGGCATGTATGTGTGAACGTATACTTGTAATTACTCAGAACCGAAACGTAGATGTTTGACATGACGTGATAAAAGAATTACTTTCAATAATCAAATTCGAGTGAGAGGAAATAACAAATTTCCTGCTGCCCTGACAGAACGTGTCACAGTATATCTTTGTTTATGAATGGTTCGTAATCTCTCTTTACTCTAGAGAGTTCAAGTGGTTGGTGTGATCTATGTACATATGCTTTTAATTACTCAGAACTGAAATTTAAACTACTGACATGGCGGATAAAAGAATTACTGTGAATAAGTCAAGGTTTTAAATTCGAGAAAGCAAACACTTCATTTCCTGTTAGCATGTGGAATGCTGTATACTTATGTTTATGAATGAATGCTGGATAAGACGTGTTTATTTACTCTGGAGAGTTCAAATCAATATCATTCAGTTGTTCTTTACACAACAGTAGAGTGCAATGGCTTCTTGCGGTGAATTTAGTGGCGAGTCAAAAAGGCAGGTATTGCGAAGTCAGGCTAGAAGTATTATTTTTAAGGTGTACACGTTCTTCAAAAAATTTTCGGAAACAGAAACTAAAATTGAGTTACTGCAATGAGTACTTCCGTTTAAAAACACGGAAAAAGTGTATCAGCTGGATCAACTTGCAATTGAAACGGGACACGAGGTATTACGCCTCCCACCTTACCACTGCCAACATAATCCAGTTGAGTTGGGGTGGGCTCAAATAAAAATGGAGTATCAAACAGAAATAATACTTTTTAAACTCACGGGCGTTGAACAACTTGTTCACGAAGAAATTTATAAGGTAACACAACAGGACTAGCAAAACTGCTTGAGGCATGCAGAAAACCTGCAAGAAGACGATTTTAAGAAAGAAATAACTTGACGAGATTTTGGAACCTATAATCATGAATTTGCAAGACTCAGACGATGAAGACAGTGCCAATGACGAATTGTCTCTTAACGGAAGTTACATTGATACCGATATGAATGAGCCACTGGCAGTTCCATTGGATTATAGAAACAAGTAATTCATAAACCATAATTATAGTTATAGTGTTTAAAAATATACATAATTTGCGAAAATGCTTTTTCCAATTTTGATTTTGGCAACTGCATCATTGTAAAAGACTGGGAAATTAATTTGCTTACCCTTACGTCTGCGCCAAGCAGACCTGCACGTTGTATGACTGTACGAGAGAGAGAGAGAGAGAGAGAGAGAGAGAGAGAGAGAGAGAGAGAGAGAGAGAGAGAGAGAGAGAGAGAGAGAGAGAGAGAGAGAGAGAGAGAGAGATAAAAGGAGTGAGGTAATATGTTGGCAATGCTGGGAGTGATACGGCATTTGATTATCTAGACTCCAGAACTCTTCCCATTTGAAACGCATAATAGTACCAAATTGTTACATACTCTGGAGAAATAAAGAATAACTTGTACTTAAGCATAACTTTAAAAGGCAGAGTACGGGAGAATGTTGGCTCCATCCCAAATATTTTCAATTTAACATTTTATGTTCAGTTGATTTGAAATTTATCATATATTATAGAAAGGTTCCAAGCTAATATTTGTAACATTTATGAATTTCCCATTACCGTTACCCTAATGGCAAAATGATCATACGGAAAGATCCATCGCTGTTGTAATACATTTTCGACTCGTTAATGTTTTAATCCACTTCAAATTCACACTCCCCTAGTAGAAAGTTGAATTTCTGCGTTTAAAACTGGTGATCTGTCCTCTCCGTGTGTTCTGTCTATTTTTCTCTATGTAAGCATATTTTCTAAATTAAACATTCCACATTTTAGAATATTTATATTGCATAAATTGAATAACCATACTTGATGGTCAAATTTCACCATGAAAGTCTTATTTGGAGTTGATATCCTTGTTATTTGTAAATACTTGTTCACAATTTAATTAATGCGGAAAAACATTATTGCCTGCAAGTCATGCTACATTTAGTAAAAAAAAAAAAAAAAAAAAAAAAAAAAAATGTATCGATAGAAAACTACCACTTCAGTATCATTGTTCAGTATCTTGCCCTTACAATGGAACATGTTCAACAGTTGTTAGTAATTAATTTTATTATTTCTAGCAACGACAAATAGTATGTAATACACATGAGTTAGTACTCTAGAGAAGTGCAAGTACAGTAAACACGATGATATACCTAAAAAGTTTGTATAACATGTACATAAGTGCCAATGTTATGGTGAAGGTTGGTAGAATTAAATTCTTAGACACTTCTTTTTTCTCTCTGATTAATCCATCGGAAGCCAGCATACTTATATCGACTTAGCAATCTGAATATAACCTCACATTTCAAACCATTTCTTACTGGTATTATTTATGCTGAACGACAGCAGGTACATAGAAAATCTCAACAATAAATTTTACTTGAGCAAAAAGTACACTAGCTGTGAAAAGTATTTAAGAAAAGCTGGATAGGGAATATTTTAATGAGTTACTATTTCTTGAGATTTCGGAACATCTATTCGTTTTCACCATTGTTGAATTTTCATTCTTAGTATTAGGGAATAACAGAATATTTTCACACTACCACTGTTCTTTTGAGTTTAATAAAGACTATTAATAGTAGCCGT
Organism: Mantis religiosa; assembly: GCA_030765055.1. Taxonomy (NCBI): domain Eukaryota; kingdom Metazoa; phylum Arthropoda; class Insecta; order Mantodea; family Mantidae; genus Mantis; species Mantis religiosa. The sequence goes on along the minus strand of CM060951.1, from coordinate 59,834,022 downwards.
CTGCTAATATTAGTGATCATTATCGTCACCGTCATCCATGTCTCCTTTCAGGTTCAAGGTCCTATTGTGGTCCAACTACTTCTTCCGTAGAAGTATGTTTTCCGTAGAATATGTTCATTGTATTTTTGAATGATTATAACGCACATTATATATTATTATCCTTAAAGTTCTTTGTGAATTTAAAATAGTGCAGTTGCTCCTTAAATTTTCTAAAAATCTATAGAGTTCTGTATCTATCTCGCTTTAGTTCCAAGAAACCTCATTTCTTCTTATTAATAAGTTCTTTCTCTAAGGGCGTACAATATGAAACTACAACTTATAATAGAATTCTATTTATAAACTCGCATTTATTTTGTTTACATGTATATTTTAAATACGAGGACTGTTCAATAAAGAATGATCATAATTTTTTACAATCATAACTTTTCGCACTAAATTCAATCTTATTATATTCTGTTAGCTTAAAGTGAAACAAACACTCCGTAATAGTTTCATTATTGGTACTCCTGGTTCCCGCCTGTGAGAACCAGGCAAGTTCAGACATGTTCAGTACTGCGTACCGCTGCAATGCAAGTAACATGCAGTTAAAGTTTATGTTAGAGGAAGATTCGGAGTTTCTTTCAAACGTAATCAGTGCTGATCACCAACCCCCAAAAAACAAAAGTGTTTGCTTCTGATGGGAAAGTTATGGTCAGCTCATTTTTTTATATTTATGGATTGGTTTATCAGCATGTTGTACACACCTCAGTAACTGGCATATACTACAGTGATATCCTGAAAACATTGAAAGTCCATACCAGGCGCAAAAGATCAAATTTCTATGAAGCAGGCAGTGAAGTGGATCCCTCACCCCCTTTATAGTCCGTATTTAGCCCCATGTGACTTTTCTCTATTCCCTAACTTGAAGAAACGCCTTCGTGGGAGGCATTATCCATCATCAGAAGCAGTGGTGAAGGCTGTGGAGGCGATTTTGAAGGCTCTCTTTAAAATGGTTCCCAGCGTGTCTTTGAAAACTGGCAGAAACGTTGGGACAAAAGCATCGCATTCAGGGAAGACTATTTTGAGAAGGACCATCAAAATTATGAGAATGAGCAAAGGTACGTTGACAAAAAAAAAAAAAAAAAAAAAAAAAAAAAAAAAAAAAAAAAGATCATTCTTTATTGAACAGCCCTTGTATATGAAGCTTTTTACTAGGCTACGTTTGCTAAGGGTATTCGATGTTGAAATTTCAACAAAAGTGTAACAGAAACTTTCAAAATGTTTATGCAAAAATAGCTTGAAGTATATAGTCTTCGCTTGATTGCACTTTTACCCTTCTGTCATTTAAATGACCAATGCGCATTTGCAGATGTGCAGAAGCAGGTCGTGAAGTTATATACCTTTCTGTCAGGTCGAAACTGATTACAGTTTATTTGCTTCTTACTTACTTCACTTAACTATGATACATAAGGCTATATTAAATATCTTTCTATCAGGTCGAAACTGATTACAATTTATTTGCTTCTCACTTACTTACTTCGCTTACTTCACTTAAAAGGAATATTGACAATTCAATACTTTTAGAGCACAAATCAAATGTTGTATTTAACTACAATCCTAGGTTTATGAAGCTCATTCTGGTGAACCTTGATTTAATTCATGACATAATCCAATTGTAAGAATCAATAGAAATAATGTACATGTTGTTGCTCAAATTATTACATTTTATCTCAATGGAATATTGGCTATAGGTAAAATTAATGCAATTTATACACTAAAAATTAAAAAAATAATAGCAATTAAGAAGATTTGTAATAACAATAGTAGGCAAGAAGATCTAATAGGATTAAATCCACATTCAAATGGTGAGCTCTTTTCTCGGCCTTCATTATTATTTTTCTTTGTTTTTTTTGTTTTTTTTTTTGAAAAAAAAAATGGTTAATAATATTACGATAAAGGAATATTCTTTTAATATTTATTGTATTTTAAAGTAATATTTCTTTTAAAGTGTTTCTCATAATAAAATTTATAAATTTTGTTTCTTTAAAAATCTCGCTATAATGTCCTTGAGGGTGATTGAAGTGATGAGAATAGACGTTTCATGCAAAGAGCAGTTATGGATTTAGGTTTGTACTAATTTATCGTTTGAGTTTCAGAAACTTATTAGCGTCCATACATTTACATTTTTCCAAAACTATTTTTAATTTACACAAGAGTCAAAGTTCAACGGTAACGAAATATCCTCTAGTAATAATGTGCAAAGTAATTTGCATAATGATTATATTATATTCATATACTAGATTAATATATTGAAGTGCCTTCACTTGTCACAGTTACTGCTGTTACATTCTAAAATTATTTTCCTGTAAAAGATGTGCATAAGACATATAGAATTAGGAGATTAATCTACTTTAATTCATCATCACCATCATCATCATTATTGTTGTTACTGTGGTTGTTGTGGTTTTTGTGGTTGTTTCTGTTGCTGTTACCATCACCATTAGCTTTATGGCGAAAAGTTCTGCTTAACTGGCTGAAATGACTAACAGAAATCACTAAAAAGACACCCTGAATTGTCATGAATTAATTGATTGATATATTATTTTAACACTGATAATGTGCACGGCATACACTTCAGTATAAATATTTAATAAAATCCTTTAAATAAAATAATATAAGATTCTTCACTGTATAAAACATCAGCTCAACATTTTCATTTTTACTTTATATGGGCTATATGACAATTCCCATATTTGCAGTGGCAAACTGACAAAAGCAACAAAGTAATTTTCATAAGAGGTGGTAAAATTTTGCCAAAGTACAATGTGACCCTTCAAAATGAAGACAAATTGCACCAAAATTCAGATACCTCGGGGAGCCAGCCTCCAAACTACAATGACTTCATTCAATAAGCATGTGAAAGAAAGAACAACAGCGTAAATGCAATTTACAACATCCAACAACCTCAAAGCTCTTAAATAAAGCAATAAAAAGTTTTAAAGCAGCCATAGTCTCAATAGCAATCTATGGAATCCACATGATTTGTAACAAACTAAAAATCAACGATTTTATTACACTTTAGGAAATCAAAGTCCGTTATATGAAACGAATCCTTGGAGTAGGTAAGTCAGCAACGTCAACATGACCTATGTCTTAACGAAGGAATCATTTTTCACAGATGACATCAGAAAGCAGATACTCCTGTTAAGCATCAAGGATACCAGGACACACGCCAAATACTCATTAGAAAAAACAACACCCGAAGTCTTACGAAGCCTTTCAGAGGACAGTGAAGTGAGCAATCCCGAATGCAATTCATTGTGAGCTGTAAATATGATACATGGGTCAGTTGTTAGGACAGAGTGTAGGCAGGAAGGTACAATGCTACGCTAAAGTAAGGAAATTGGTTAATTGTTATCGACATCACCATCATCACCTTACCGAGCGAGGTGGCACGTATTACTCAATATCCTGAGCATAGCGGTTTTTGTAGGATTTTCCCAGGTTGCTGGGCGAATGCTTGGAGGATTACTAACATCCCTCGAATTTTCTTTACTTCTTTTCACTTCAGTTGTCATTTCGTTTCACCTTTCATGTGCTTGGCTGTTTCAGTGTTGTAAGTTCGCTGGCAATCTCGACGTTGCATAGCAGGGAAAAAGAATGCTCTCTCCAATTCCTTGGGTTTCCAGTGGAAAGCATATGTCTCCAGGCTGGGAAGGTTGTTCCGAACTGTCACCGGGGTATCTAATCAGCAATTATAGAGGCCATGCCCTCTGCTATATCGTTATTTCTAGATCTGACCACCTTTTGTATCCTCTCACCTTACCCTCCTTCCCGGAGAGGGTGCTATGTCGGCAATTTCTTACAGATTACTTACAGGTGCCATGCCACCCCTTCGTACCTAGTTATCGGGAATGATCACACTATGTATTGATCTGAATAGGACAAGCTGCAGTGAGATGGAAGGTCTGGATTTCCTATGTAGACAATTAACAACAACTGTTTCTCGACTGGACCGTCCTTCCTAACTGAGACTTCCTTTGTTTTTTGTTTTCCTTCTTTTCTTTTGTCATTCTTTGGAATTTCCTAAGTACACATAACTGGTAAACTCCAAGATGGAACAATAAAATTTAGACATGGGATGTCTCCCTCCAAGTTTTCTCCTTCCATTTATCATTTCATTTTAATTGTAATCAGCGTCTTCTACTATAATTCAATATGCATCAAGTGATTGTCATTACTAATATAATAAAATAAAATTAAAGGTTTACTTAAGTGCTGAGAAGTGGTAGTCCCAGGAAATATTTAATTCCATAATGTATCATGCACAAGAAATAGGTGGTGTATTTTAGAGTTATTATGTTATAATATTACTATATTATTATACTAAGCAATAATATAAATTCTGTTTGGAAGGTCCATAAGTTGCATGCTTCTGCGCAAAGAACGCCTGCAGTGGGAGAACCATACCACATCAAAGTTCCTTCCCACTGCTGCATTGTTTGATTTTCTTGGTTGTTTACTTCTGCGAATGATCTGGATCGTCTTAACGATCTGTGCTACTTCCACTGCTACTCCTTCTCGTCTTAATTAACGCACGAATGGATTAATTACTCTTTAAACTTATACAAAACTTTAACATTAACTGCCGAAACTTTGGTCGTCCTCTTCTGTTGGTCCCAGACTGCAGAGAATCTTACCACTCCGATGGAATGGGAGCTAGTTAGCATTTGCACCTTATTTCGACTCCAACCGCAGTTGATCGTTGCTTCTCCCATCCCACAACGCAGCTGCCTCTTTGGATTCCGGAAATTGGCAGATTCTCTGCGATTTCCTTCCGTCTTGTTTCTTCAACCCAGCCTAGCTCTCTCATTTCGCTCTGAATTACAAGTAACAGCTTTCCACATCCTTTGTCATTTTCTATGTTGCTGTTTACAAAAGAATGGAAAAGAAGGTAACAACAAGAATGTTCAGTTCCTATTTGCTTCGGGGTTTAAGTAGACACGAGTACGCCGTGTATTTCACTATCAAAATATTTGAGTTTCTGAGTCGTGATATTAGCAGATGGTGTTTAGTACCCCAATTAACAAAACAAAATCTGAGCGTGCACTTTCCCTGTGTCTATCTGTATCCGCATTTAAGAACATGTTCCAGAAAAAGATAACTTAAACTTTTATTGTAACAAAAACAATGAAAACAATTCAGGAAATTTACCTTACTTTCCTGTTGCCGTTCTTCTTCAATTCAAAATAATACATTTTCTCAGCTCCGTCGTCATTTACATTAGCTGTTTTTTATGGGTTCTCTAATGTATCCGTTTCCTAAAGTTTATAATTGTTAATTAAGGGTGCTAGTCTTTCTTCACTCAAGGGTCTATGTGTTCTTTTATCCGTTGCTTTTCCTATCGAGCACTTATCCATGTTCTGCTCTGCTTTTTATCTTTTGCCATTCTTTCGAACGCACTCAGTTCTATTCCTCTTTCTTCAGCTATCTCTCCAATGTATTATTCCCATTTCTCTCTTGGTCTTCTTCGTCTTCTGACTCCCTATTCTCTTGCTTCAAAGTTTCTTTTATGCTGGGAATTTATTCCAATTAAGTGTTGTTTACCTTTTAAATATTTTCTCTATTTTTTTTCACTAGCGGATTGTGGGGGTACTTGCCCGTTAAGAACCTCGTTGAGCCCTCCCGGCACTCAATACCTCATATGACAGGATATGTGACGGGTGAAGGCTACGGATGGGAGGTTTACAACAGGTCGGGGTTTTTCACAGGGTAGGTCTGCATGGATTCTCTCTTTTGGGTGTCAGGGACTGGATGAGTCCTGACATTGTAAGGGTATTTTCACACAGAAGACACCATGACCGTTCAATGGCAAGTTTATTTATACAAGTCGCCCTCTCCACTCGTCACTGTTGTGTCGGTGTAACTCGCACATTAGGCGCAAGGCTTACGATTCGCCCATTGCTGTGCACGTGACATGACGCCTAGTTTGAATCACACTCACGACTGATCTTGTAAATTTCTAGGACGCGCAGAGTGATGTACGAAGCCGTGTACACGTTGTCGTTTCCGGACGTCGCGAGAGCATTACTTAGCGCACTAGAGTATTTCCGGAGGATTATATAACAACAGAGTTTGGTAAAATCTGGATGATGTTGTAATGTGTGTGCTATTTCTCTCACTCGCTAACACAGTATTCGATAACCACCTAATGAGTGCTGCCCTGACCATTCGCGAACACGGACTTTGATGAACTTTCAGTAAGTGTTGCGCCTTTCACTCGCCAAACAGTGTTTTTCCAAGCAACTATAAAACTTCGCCATTGCACAAATTTCCCCTTCCATTCGCTGAATTTTGGACACTTTAGGGGTCATGTGACCCATTACTCGTTCCTTATAGGTTGTGTGTTATCCCTACTCTTATATTTAATCGAAATTTTGAGTTTCTGGGGCACGTATTACATGCAACTTTCTCTTACCCACAGTCTAGGTAATTAATGCGCAATCACGCTTGCAAAAGCGTAGCTTAGATCCCGGTGTCTATTCTCTACACCACGTACCATGTGCAAATAAAAGCTAAGACGGGCGGCGAGTTGTTGCTTTGGTCTTGCCTTAGGCGATACTTAAACAATGCCAGTTGCTACAGTTGCTACGGAGCTATCAGGGAAGAAGTCCTGAAGAAGCCCCACATAGTCGGAACGAAACGTCGACCAGAGGAACATCAAAGATACGGTCCTACCCGGAAGGACACCGGCCGCCGAAGCCTACGCACTGAGTTAAAGTTGCGTTATGTTAAGGGAATTAGGCGTTCCAAACAACGAGAAACCCATCACAAGGTTCCAATACCTGAAGTTCCATCCGTTTAGAAGTGAGAATTGCTTGCAGGAATACAATATACAAAGTTGTGAAAATGTTAGCAATTCACAGAATAAAAATTGTATTTCAGGTGCGGAGAGGAAGTTAACATTTGATAGCATAGGAAATTGGTAGGATAATAAAGAAATAAGTGGGACTTGCGTTGATAAAATGCATGCATTTCTAAAATTCTTGTCTTTCTTGGTGTCTTATAATAGTTTTTATTACAGAAGTAGTTCACGATTATCAGTTATAACAGTACGTGGCGATTAAACCCATGCTCAGGCTGGCAGATTGTTGACGGTTGTCGTAACAAAATTGTCTGTTTAACATTTCAACGACCTGTAGCAACCGTCTTTCTCATTGTAATTACAGAAACGATTCTTTAAAACGTAAGGTCATTGATACTCCTAAAGTTATCAGATATATTTCAGTAGTTATTGTCTGTAGTGTAAATATTCAGATAAAATTTAATTCTATATCCCCACACAGTCGGCAGTTTCTTCCATTTAATTTATTAGCCAACGTCTTGTGCTGCCTATTCCCTAGCCCGCCCCATCCACAGTTCACCCTACAGCAGCCGGCAGCAAAAACGTTGATTAAAGTGTGCATTCTGTTTAGGTGAAGAATGTAATTCATTTGTTATTTATAACAATGATATGCGCTGGCTATCACAACACTACTTTCAGTTACTGAATTGATAGTAAAGAAAGCTCAGAAACTAGTGTTTATGCTCTAAATTCCAGGTCTCTATGAGCCATTTGATATAATACTTAAAGCATTTGCAGCCACAAGTGAAGGTGCGCTGCATAAAAAGTGACAGCGGGTGCTGTTATCACTCACGCGGCTGTATGAACAAAAAGAGATATCCACAGAAAAGGGAAATATAATCCGGACACGGTGCTACGTGAATGGTTTCCAGAAGAAAGATCTCTGCCTTGACAAAGATACACTTCCATCCATTTCTTAAGTTTTATATTCTCCCTTCCCCCAAACCCTTTGCCTTGCATAAGACATTTTTTAAGAATAGATTTGGGAAAGGACGAGTGCGAGGGTACAGCAGATATATTTTCGGGTTTATCTCGCATAAGTGACGGGCAGCAATAAATAAACATGAGAGTGAGAACCTTACCGACTTCACAAGTGGATGTCTCTATACCGTATTGGTAAAACCATTCTCTAAGGTCATGTGGTGCAGACATGTGGAAAATTCTAATGTCCTTTATTCCAAGAATCACGTGCACGTGCTCTCAATTTAGCTTTGTTCTTGATGTAACAAGTTGAATAAATTATAATGTTATCTTATTGTTTAATGTGTACCCTCACGTATATATTTATGTTAATACATAGCTGCTGCTGAAGAAACTGAAGCTTTAAAAATGCGGTAGAGATCATGTAAAGTTGTGCATATTATTACAAGTAGAGTACTGATTCGATCTAACAATTACGGCTCAAAAAATATGACGAACATGGTTAAGTAGGGTATCAATTGATCATTTTTCTAGTATGAAAGATTTAACACACATTTTAAAGCACCACTAACACAGTGTTTACAGAACAATCCAATTTTATATAACTAAGCGGGTACTTAATAAGTCATGTATATATTTATGTATATATGGCCAATTTGTCTGTCTTAGGTTACGGAATAGTTTTATAATTCAATTATTTTTCCAATATTTCCCCCACAAAGTATCATATATCTAATAAAAAGCCCACGAATTTAACATTTTCATACAAGTTCTATGTTTTACAATTTCTGGTAAAATTATGTTTCACGGATTTTCGTAATTGTATGACAGCTTATCGCCGGAAATAGTTTTACTATCCATTCATAATCATATGAAGCACGCATAAGTTTGTAATATTTTTAAACAATTTGCTTAAATTTCAATATATATTGGCAACAGCTCTTAATTTCAAAACGTCTAAGTTGTTATGGATAAGATGCAAGTAAGAATGCATGAGCAGGAAGTGAAGAAGTGGAAGAGAGGAAACAGGGAGAGGATGATGGATAAGCAGAATGTGAAGAGTAGAAAAATACGGAGCTAATGGAGAGAGTGGGAGGGAAATGCAGAGGGAGAGAGAAAACGGAGAGAAAAGAAGAAGATACACTGAATATAATGCAGTGTCTGCTAGTACAAATTCTTCCTAAAAACCAGCAACCCATCCGATAATATCCTTAAAAGAACTTACCTGCGGTAAAACCCTTAAAAGGTGGGCACGCAGCAAAAACCTTCTGGCTTTATACAGCCAGCCAGTATCTTGGTCGGTCGGTCAGTCGGTCGGAATCTGCTAGTGAAAATAAAGAGTGGTTTTTCGAAATATAGAAGTTAAGTATACATTGAATGTGCAAATTTAAATATTACATAGGAACGTATATTAAAATTATAGGAAGATATGAAGGCTTTAAGGCAAATAGTGTGCCATTATTAAAGATAAAACAATTTATTCGGATATCAAGCATAATTAGAAAAACCTTGCAGTCATAAATAATTAATTTGCGTATTTAACGTTGAAACCATTTATATAGACAGTTGTGTTTCAGTACAGGGCTAATATATACCTACAAGAAAGACACAGCAGGTAGCGTGACAAAAGACAACAAAAATCTCGGCGAAATCTTTACACATTTCACCCTAAAATGCCCTGTTCATGATATACGCTCTTTAAATTGATGAAGTGTGGAATTTCCATATGCATTTAAGTTCTGTATGGATCATATACATAAATTAGTAATTATAATCTAAAACGTTACATAGTATTTGTTTCTGTTCTGAAACATATTTCTCGAAAAGAATAGTCTGTTGTCAGTTTCATTTTATTCAACCAAAATGTTTGAAAACACAGTTTCCTTTCACAACCTATGTAGAGAAATATAAGAAGTAAATGTTGACTTTGACACTTCTCTCTTTGCATATCATCAAAACAAATGAATAGTGTCTTGGTACCTGAGAAAATATTTTATAAGGATAGGAAAACTCAGATGCAAAGCAACGAATTTCTCAAAACTGATTAATCTTGAAATGCATTATCCTCTACCAAATGTATTATAATTATTTCTACATTTCTACATGGAAAGCTTCGTCTATTTATGTTGTTTACCAGCTATAAAAGCTTTAGTTTTATGAATACTTTAAACCTCTGTATGTTATTCCAAATATTTAGGTTACCCTCTTGCACAAAATAAAAAATAACCACCATTGTGCTACGTAAAGAATATTGGCTATGGAATTAATATGAAAATCCTTGCTATGGAAGATGCTGTACTTAAATACTTTGTCATGGTCCAATGTTTCATTATGGGTAGTTTTGTCCACACGCACCTATACATACAATCTGTTCTAAAGCGTAAACTTTTATTGTAATAAATTGCCTTAAAATTTGCGTTTTCATTTGACTCTTATTGGTAAACAATGAAGAAAGTACTTATAAAGTAAATTTTAAATTATGTTTATCTATTTCTTGTTTCAGTAAAGCACAGATATGTAATGGAACATGAAAAACTTAATAGCTTTCGACTTCTAAGGTAAAAACTAATTTAATTACTGTTGCATCTGTTGTACCTAGAATTAACCCTGGCTAAGCTTTCTAACGAAAACCTCTTAAATGAGGTATTTATAGCTCTATTCCCAAATACTTCATTATTTCGGAGAAGGAATGTAGGTAAAGGTGAAATGCGAGATAGGAAGATATCTGATGGCCCTGATCGCAGAAACATCGCCGTAAACTCGTGGAGCCCCTGCTGGTGGGGACAGCCTGGGTAGTGCCATCCTTCTATTTGCTTTATGGCCACATCTGCAATTCCTGACGTTGCCATCAGGTAGCGCATCACGTGTGCGCCTCTCTTCTTTACGTAATGATGACTCTTTTTGGGACACCGGGTTATGGAATGCATGATGTTTTGTGGCAACTTGTTAAGGATTCATGAGCAGTAGAGTTTTGTGAATAAAGTTGTCATTTCGTGCAGGACTTTATCTCTCAGAGCGATGGAGTGCAAGTGGGCATAATAGTGACCAAAGTATATACAACGCAAGCAAAGAAGGATGTTTGGTATGCCAATTCTCCTTTTATAAGCAATTTCCTTCCAACATTCCTTGTACTAGCCAGTGAATGTGCTGCAAAAGAAACAGAAAAAGTAGTATATACACATCAATGAAATTAACATTTCAACCACTCAATGCTTTCAAAAATAGTTTTACATTCACTTGACATTTTCTAACCACTCACTTACAAACTAATACTATACATTTGATAGAGTCAACATGAAAAATTCAATTCCGTGACCGGGTTTTGAATCACGGATCTCCTTGTTTCCGCTCTAACTCACTGAGCTACCATGGCCGACATGCCGTCCTGACACTAAATTCTCCATTTGACTCCTATAATTTCCTAGTAGACCACTAGGAGCTCTCGCATCCGAGATACACAGTTTGTCGAGACTTACAGTCGTAAGAACTTGAGTCCCAGGCTTCATCATTTAACTCGTATTATTATTTAAGTTAATTGATGGAAGTTAGTAATTTCTTGATGGTAGCCGTATATAGGCTAAGGTTTTTGATAGATAGAGTCAACATGACACGTTAGGACGGCATGTTGGCCATGGTAGAGCAATGGGTTAGAGCAACTGGACGGAAACCGGGAGATCCGTGGTTCAAATCCCAGCCATGGCATTGAATTTTTCATGTTGACTCTATCAAAAACCTTAGCCTATATACGGCTAGTATGAAGAAATGATTAATTTCCATCAATTAACTTAAATAATATTATACAGCTTTATCATTCTATTTCTTTCTCTTACTAAAGATAAACAGATAAGTAAATGGTTTATTATACATATTACATGGTTTATTTATACGCATATATAGGTATGCGTATGTAGGTGTGCAGGAAAAATCGCATATATCTTAAACATTGATCAAACCTATCGCTATGTGAGGTTTTGAATCTGTCCATTAAAAGATATGAGTGCGAATCGAACAACGTGTGTATTTGAATATAAAAACCCTTAACAAAGGCTACTATTTAATATAACATGTGAGTTGTATTAAGATTTATATTATTAAAATCAAAACAATATATCTTGTAAAGTAATTGTTCTTTCACACTGGCCGTGTGTAGGCTAAATTGTGGAAACGTAGTGTCAGACTGAAAAATTCAGTGTCATAGCCGGTATTTGAACCACGGATCTTCTGGTCTTCGTCCAGCTACTCTAACCATTGAGCTACTATGGCCAACGTGCCGATATGACATTAAATTCTCCAACTGACTCGTATTTTTCCCGGTAAACCACTTAGAAGTTCTCATAAACACATGAGACAACTACCTTAATGGCGACTTGTCTCATGTTTCTATGAGAACCCCTAAGTGATTTACCGGAAAAAATACGATACAGTTAGAGAATTAAATGTCATATCCTCACGATGGCCATAGTAGCTCAATGGTTAGAGCGGCTGGGCGGAGACCAGAAGATCGATGGTTCAAATCCCGGCTATGACACTGAATTTTTCAGTCTGACACTACGTTTCAACAATCTACTTTTCTGGCTTTCCAATTTTATGTACGTAAACCAAAATAAATATAACCTCAACAAGCTATTCTCTGAAAATGTAAGTCGTACGTTTTATTCTTTATGAAGAAATATCACAATATTGCATTTTAATAAAAAATCAGTCATTTATTTATTTCCTCTTGTTTTTCCTTGGTCGATGGCATAACTAACTCTTACTTGTATGGTCATATTGGAGACTGAAAAAGCTGATGGTGGTATAACTCCTTAAACTGCATCTGATAAATATTTAACGCACAGATGTACACATATCTAAGTGTACATTGCTACTTCTGTACTCCGTGTGGAACAGGGAATACTTGCTTAAGGAAAAAGTACTTGCTTCTGCCAGCAATCAAACTCTGGCTTCCGGGATGATATGCCAGAAAACTGTTTCCTCTACCACTTGAATTAAGGATAGTTTAGTAATTTTTTGACAGTACACAAAATGAAATGCTCCATGTAAAGGATTATTTTATTTTGCAAGAATTTCTTAGAAGCTTTGTGTCAAACTTATGGATGGGGCTACAAATAAGTAGCAAGCTTGGCAGTAAATAAATTTTACTCTGGTTATTGTAGATAACAGTAGAGAAAGTAAACGTTTGTCACCGAGTTATCCAATTTTTATCTTTTTATTTATTTATTTACTTATTTTTGTTGTGGTGATGCAAAGATCACATAATTTCAAAGACGTTGCATAATGACTCGCTCTTCAAAATTTGAGCCTCGCTCTAGAGTATCATCTCATACTAATGACGTACATAAATATATAACGAAAGTTTATTTCAAATAAAGGTAGCGCTTGGAAGAGAAAGCTCTTGTAACAATGGACAATCAAAGTTTGAGTAAAGAAACCCATGTCAATGCTCATGCAGTTTCTGTAAGTTCTCTGGTATATGGTTTTACACAAAAATTTATATTGTTTTTCGGGTAGGCTGCATCTAAGCTCCTTAGCCCATCTTCTCCCTAACTGTTGTGCTACCGTTCAGTCCTGTTCGTGGTACCTCACATACATACACACACACACACATACACATACGTAGTTTCCTTTGTATCCCTCATTCGTACACGTGTATGTCCATTCTGCGACTAACACTAAGTACATATTTTCAGCCATAGATTATATATACTGTGATAGTTTTGAATAGGTATGTAAATCGCAAAATCAAGTGAAAGGTACTTTTCCTAAACTTCGCAACTTTTCTATAAAAATGGTGTCTATAAGATATAAAAAAAGACTCATAACACCAAAGCTAGCAAACAAGTGTTGAAATAGCCTTCATGAGTGGAATACGTACTAAAATTTTTTAGTATGTCCTTAAAATTATTAAATGCCATTTTAAAACATGTGCTTTCATAATTACTGTTTTTTATTTTAGTACCTGAAATGAAAAAAACAGGTTGTGAGGTTTAAACATTATATCCATAAAATACGAGGGCTGTTCAATAAAGAATGATCACAAACTTTTTTGACAACGTACCTTTGATCATCCTCATAATTTTGATAGTCTTTCTCAAAATAGTCTCCCCTGACTGCGATGCACTTTCCCAGCGTTTCTGCCAGTCTTTAAAGGCATGCTGGAGACCATTTTTGAGAGATCCTTCAAAATCGCCTCCGCATCAGTGCTTCTGATGATGGATAATGCCTCCCACGAAGGCATTTCCTCCAGTTAGGGATTAGAAAAAGTCACATGAGGCTAAATCTAGACTATAGGGAGGGTGAGGTATGAACTTCACGTTGATTTTTGCAAGATATTCAGCAACATCATTGGATATATGCGGCCATCTTGGAATCCATCGCGTAGAAACATGTCTCATGTGTAATGTTTCTGTCACCAACGTGTAGGTGGCACCCAATGAATTCTTCAGTATTTCAGAAAGTGATCTTAAGGTAATTCGTCGATCCTCTCTCACAATGGCAGCAGCAGTGTTGATGTTTTCTTCCGTAAGGGCAATAACTGGAGCACTGGATCCACCTTCCTTTGAAATTGACTGTCTACCCTCTTTAAACATTTCAAACCACTTTCGAGCTGTGCTGAAGAGAAGAACAAACTCTCCATAGGCCTCCTGTAACATTGTATAGGCCTCAACTGAAGATTTGTTAATACGAAAACAGAATTTCAAAGCCCCATATTGTTCCTCGCATGTTACCTCCATTGCAGCGGTAGGGGATACTGAACATGACTGAACTTGTCTGGTTCACATAGACGGGAACCAGGAGTACCAACAATGAAACTACTACGGCGTCTTTGTTTCACATTAAGCTAACAGAATATAATAAGATTGAATTATAGTGTGAAAAATTATGAGCGTAAAATAATTATGACCATTCTTTATTGAACAGCCTCGTATTTGTTATAAATATAATTTGGGTTACTTTGGGATCAGCATTTACTTCCCCTATTATGCATATAGTAGGTAGAAAAGTGCTTCCTACCATCCGAAACTCGATATAGAAGTCTCACTGAAATTACTCGTTTTGAGGTCCGCTAAACCATAAATAATTCTTATGAAATGGTCCCAGTTTTGGTCTGTGTGTACCTTACAACTAAAAAATAAGTTAAATACTAAAATTTGTATATAAGTTCTCTAACTTTGAAGCAATAGATATGGAGATTTTACTTAATTCGCGCTACATTTATGCAGAACACTTTTTAACACTTGATTTTCAGAGTTATAACGATTTTTATTAAAGTGAAAATTTAAGACATTTTCGTGCCAAATTAATTACATATCTTGCGTATTCTCGAATCGTCTATAAACGTAATTTATTCATAATTACGTTTGCATAATTATTAAAAAATAAGGAAAAAAGTCTTATTCCAAAAAGATGTAGATCTTCTTAAAGTAGAGTTTATTTTAAATGTGTATAATTATATAAACCAAACCATTATTGAGATATTCCTGGTTATTGCTATAAATGTTTCAATATTTTTAATTTTCATAATTAGGATGTTTACTATCTTTGATTTTTTTCGTTTAAATTTTATTTTCCTTTTTGTCTTAGATTGAAATTTCAAAGATATCAAAGATATCAAAGATAATTTCCTCTTAAAGGATCTGATACTCGCTATTCACATTTTATTGATAAGGAAATGTTTAATTAAACCAATTTCTAGCATTAAGTAGATAGAAGAATAAACTTCTGTAAATATATGTAGCTTGTTAGGGAATGAGTAGAGCTGACCACGTGGATATCACATGTTCATATTTATAAATATGTTATGACATTACCGTGCTCAGAATCTCTGGAAAATCTGGCCATGAGCTGTAGTAGGCTCCAAAATTACAACACAAAACCTACAAAGAGGAAAAGGAGAATTAAGTTAAATGAATAGTACATTAATATCTTTAGGCTCACAAGAAATCCAAATGATTACTGAAGTTCATAATCAACAGATCATAGATAGTGTTTCTGCTTCTCATTACTTAAGGACTTAGAAAAACGTAGGAATAAGTTGAATCCGACTAGGAATTGTATCAACAACTCGAACAGACAAAATTAGAGAAATAAATATACAAACGTCGATTAAAATTTGCAAATTAATAATGCATAATGGTATTTTACTTTAAAGGAAAATATGCCATTTTTAAGACATTTTGTCCCTTTCAAAAGGAAGAGTTTCTAAGCCCTTCGTATTTTAAGACATTTGATTTATTTCTTTACTATAGGGAAACAAAATTTTAAGCAAGAATTCACCCCTGCATCAAGAATGCAGCATCTGAATATTCGGTGACGCACTTGGGCGCCTACACGCTCATAATATACTTGTTTATTAATTCTCGACACGTAGGTTCTATTTCATATAATTGCCCTTGCCGCTTATTGACGCGATAACGGCTGAGTGTTGACTGCGCACTTCGCTCCTGTCCCCACCGCTGGCACCATTTTCCAAGGGGGCATCGCACTATATTATAAAATGAAAAGGCCATTCCGCGTTCCAGCTGAGGCGCTAAAGGGACATTTCCGTTCGGAACGTTTTAATAAAGAAATAGCGAACTATTTTCATCACCCCGGTGGTGACCGAGCCACTATCGTGGCGTAATATAGGCTCGCTTTATGGCTTTATCCAGTATTTGTCGCCGGCAGTTTTAATAGACTGAGATGCTGTCTAGAGTACAACCTCTATAGGCAAATTCCTGCACAAGAGAAAGGCTTTTCGTCATGACATTCTCATCGCAGTTAAGGAAGACTTCCTCCTTGTAGAGTAACTTTTACTTTGGGGTTTTGTAGGATCACTCTGCTCTTGCTACTACTTTGTTCTTAAGGTGCAGTAACCTCATTTTCTATGGTATTTCACTCATAGTAAAGCTTTCATCATGATTGGGAATGAGGTTTCCGAGCTTCATGACTCCCTGTGTGCATCAGCTTCTGATGCTGTCTCATATATCTGAGTCTCCGATAAATCTACTGCTGAGTGTTACCCTGGTAAACTATGACACATTTCACTTATAGTATGCTTCTATTTTCCTCAGTGGTTACGAAATAGGCAGCACCAGTAGCATGATAATTTAATCAGGTTACTAAATGAGTTTGGTCTTGCGCCGTGGCTAAGGCGCCATGCCTTGGTTCCATCATGTCACGGAATGCGGCTCGTATTCCATCCCAACCCTCAGGGTGCGGATTTTAAGTCCCGGGTATAGGACCGGTGCACATTCAGCATGTTGAGGAAAGCTTGAGATTATTAAGCGACCCTGGTCATGTAGGAAAATTTCCGGCTAGAGATGTCGAGATGCTGACCACAGCTCCTCCCCGTATCGTTTGGATGATCGCTCACCTTGCGTATGTGGGCGTGAGGTCGGTAGTCGAGTTGGCAGGCACTGGTTCCATATGGACTCAGTTACATGGGTTTAACTTTTTAAATGAGCCTTGTGAAGCGAATTGTAGATTTAAACTGCATTAGCATTTGAAATTGTAACTATTATAGTGCAATATTACATGTGATCCCTTATGGGGTATCAATGACTAAAGGTTTAAAAATAACTATTTCCCTGACAAGTATGATTTATTGTCAGTCGCAATCTTTAGTTTATAATGCTATTGCAGCGGGAGCCATATCTATGTAAACCAAGTTCAATCTGGAAAGGTAGAGTCAGACTGAAAAATTCAATGCCATAGCCTGGATTTGAACCACGGATCTTCTGGAAACCCGGCTATGGCATTGAATTGAGCCCAGAGGTTCTACTCCCATTAGTCCTCCTGAACCCGTAGGAACTGGACCCGGGTCTCTTTCAACCAGGGAGTTATCCGAGCTGTCCCAAAGGGCGCTCGGCGTCCTACGTGGGGCTTTCCATAGGGCAAGACTTTGTTACCTAACAAGCCCCCCCCTCCATCTGGTCCTATGGACTCAAGACGGGATGGAAGTGGATACTATGGCATTGAATTTTTCAGTCTGACCCTACTTTTCCATACTTTAGCCTACACACGGCCAGTGTGAAAGAACAATTAATTTCCAAGTTCAATCTTTTACGCTAGGAACATTCCATAAATCTATCCACAATTACACTTAAACACTTCTGTAATTTTGTAAAACGTGAAGGAAAAGACATACATTTTGTAAGTATATGCTCTTTTATTAACTTAAGTTCCTGACTCTGTAACCAAGCTGCTACTTATGTAGCCAGATATTAATCTTATTCAGACCTAAAATGATACAATTCGTTTGTCATATGTTAAATTTTAAGAATTCCAATTCATTTCTAATTTTCTATATCTTCATTCAAATATTATTACCCAAAATAAATATAATGAGTTCACACATTCCTTAGCAAATGAATTCATTGTTCCAGCAATTGCGTTACAACTAATTGCCTTTTCAATACCTTTTATTGACGGCAAAATGGGAACTTATATTTCCTACATTATGCACTGATTTTAACACACGAGAATTATTTATTACAATTATTTGTCTATATCTATATAATTTATTTGTAAACCTTGCCTTTAATTAATTCGGCATCAAAGTCTCCTGAATAAAAGACACACGTGCATACTATTAATTATGTGTATAAGCAGATATCTAAAAGCATTTTACTGTCTTTGATTTAAGTTCAATATCTTCCAAAAATGAGACAAAATATTTTCGAAAATCCCTCTCAAACACCATCTACTTTCATAGTTTTGGTTTTTCAAAACTTGTTCCTGAGATTGGTAGGTATACAATATGTATTAAATATATATATATATATATATAACTAATTAAGTTATAGAATAAATTTTATACGGACACCTTGCGAATCTCTATTTTCAGTTTGATTATTTTCTATAATTGCTAAACAATTATAAAAAAGACCTAATCCACAGAAATAGAGGTTTCTTAAAAATACACAATTTTTAAAATACATTTATTTTTGGCTTCAGTAGATATTCGTTTTTATCGGTGGACTGTTACAAAATATTTGTCATTTTTCTTGAAGTTTTGTCACGGAATTTCAAAGCCATCATATAAGCTCCATTCCTCTTTTTAAAAATACCTTTCATTTCCATTCATTTCACTAGTTTTTCAGCTAAGCAATACATTGTTGAAGTCAAAGTAGCTATAAAATGAATTAGTTTCAATGTAATCTCGACAAAGGAGTGATTTACACATAGCCAGCAATGATGCTTTGGAAGTTGCATAACTCATAGGCTGTGGTAGTTGCAGTTTTATACCGCCACCCTCCTTGCCTTTAACTCTCGTATCTGCTGTTTCTTAGTTTCACATTTTCATTATTTTAAGACTTTGACAATACTTGCAGGGCTATTGGTATGGGTGTCTATGTCCTCTATTCTGTCCACACGCTGCGTGTTTGATACAAAAGGGCGCCTTTCAGTAATTGTTCGCATAAAGGCTACTAACATATTATTTGGGTGATTTAAATCCATTTGCGCCTTACATTCGATTTACATCGTTTAAAACATAAATTTTCATTTCAAAAGGAAAATCCAATTTTTATTACAGTATTTTTCGATTGCTATAATGTTATCATTAAATTGAATGTTATCGACCAATCAAGATACTTTATCTTAAAATGTGGTTCCAAGGATTAGATTTCATTTAATAAAGTATAAGATCGTTACTGAGCCGTAAAAGTATGAGTATGCAGCACTTCATTTCTTATAACGAAAACCAGTAGGTTCCCTCATCATTCGTCTTTACAAATGACTTGATCACTGCTCACTCAAACATTATCAATGGTAAAACAATTTATTTCTTGGAAAGAATATCTATTTATTGTATTTTGAACTTAACATTTTCTCTTTCTTGTATTGATAGCATTGCAAACTCAATTGATTGTACATTTATTTAGTTGCCGTTATCATGAAAAGTTAAAAAAAGCATATGTTTAAGCAAAGGACAATATGAAACAGAGAAATGAATTTATTGTACTATCAAAATCAACAGATAGGAATATTTCATAAGAAGGAAGAATGGGTGAAAGTCTGAAAAATCCAAAATAAAGATGGTTGGAAAAAAATTGTACTTCCTACAACTATAGGATTCTCTAAACCAGAAACCAAAAACGTTAAATAAATATCACTATGAGGCCGCGCCAAGGCTGAATGGTTAGACCACTTGGTTCTCCCCTAGGCGGCCCGGGTTTGATCCCAGGTTTGTGGTGGACAGCATGGCGTTGGGGTGGGTTTCCTACGGTTCCTTCGATTTCCCCTGCCATCATTTCATCATGCTCCATCATTCATTCATCCCAGGCGTTGGGCCGACCCCCAATATGGGGGCCAATATGCTTCGGTTCCCTCGTTCTGAGGGAACCCAAGCGACTCCTAAGGCCAGCATTCGTGAGGGAGGGGAACACAAAATATTACTGTGAGCTATTTAAAAATAAAAGTAAATTATTGATATTTAAAGCTCGAGCAAATATTACTGTAATTTAAAGTGAACTTAAATAAATTGAGATATTTTATACAAATCAAGAGTCCATGTATATTAAAATATCAATCATTTTATATATAAAATAATAAAATGTAAGCGCTGTAAATACCCCTTTAAGAATCTTCTTTTCTCGCAGACTATTTGGAAAACTTCGACAAATAATAAAAGTGGTTCCTATGGTAGAGAAATACATTTATTAAATAAGGAATTCTCCAAAGATATATTTTTGGTCCTAGTGACTTTTTTAAACACTAAGCAGTTTGAATGGTTAGTTTTTATAATAAATGTTGTTTTACTTTTGCGGTTGTAGAAGCCGCTTTAACTTTTTTCTTCGTATCGGGTACATTGACTTGAGAGACAACTGCTGATGTTTATTAACGTTAGTTTGCTTTTTAAAATGTAAACCCAGCACACTCATGCTTATCAGCTTTTGAGAAGGATAGGGAATGTATCTACTTAAATAGTTACCAGTCCAGACAGAAGTCCATCCAGAGACCACAGAAGCAGTTTCTGTTCTTTTCCTCGCGAGCTTGATTGTGTATTACGTAATGTCCTGGACAGTTGGACAGCAAGCAATTATTGGGAAAAATGAATATAAATATAAGTTTTATATAATATTTCGAAGTGCATATGAACGATAATTGACAGAGATGACATGTAACCGTTACTGTTTTTATTCAAATTTCAAAGAAGTACTGCTGTTTTAATAATATTTATTTTTCTTCTCCCGTGCTGAAATGCAATTTTATTATTTATTTTATAATTTATTAAGGCTTAAATATTTAAGTTTTATTTATTTATTAGCTTTAGCTCAAATTTGCATGAGGAATAGTTCAGAATTATCCACATGTATATATACATGTATATATGTATATATATATATACTATACATATACATAAATTATTTTCCTACCTAACATAGTCTACATTTGCTAATCTATCAAAATGCTTTTCTTTCGTAGTAGTTTTTGAGAAATTTACCTTAGAAAATAAGACTTTTACCTAATACTTAACAACACAAAGTTAACTAGTTTGGAATATTTTGTGTAAGGCAATATCCTCAGGTTTCTAAGCACCCAGTGCTTATTCATGTCTCTCAAATTCTCTTATCTGTTCATTATCTGTCTTCAATCAAATGTTCGAAGTATTTGCTTCTGGTATTCTAACGGCTTGGGTGTTAGTCTGTTAGCACAAGGATGCCGCTCGCTCAGCAAATAAAGCCAAGGATCTCAATTATACCTGATAAACACAACATTTTGGCGTTTTCCCTGTTTTAAGTAACTCAAGAGGCACTCTTAATCTCCACCCTTCTCCCACCTTGACGTCTGTATTTCTGGTGGCACGTCGTAATATATCGGCAAAGGTAACCTCGACGGAAGATGGCACCATCGTCGTCTCACTAGAAACAAAAACCCAACAAAGCAAACAAATGAAGATAAGGGAAGGCGTTACACGTTCTTCTATTATTTCTCTCTAGACAAGACCCCTTTCTAGCCCCGCTTTTCCCTCTCCTCTCCCATGATTTACATAAAAATAAAAGATAATAAATAAAAAAGGGAAGTGTTTGTAGGTATGCCGTGGTAGTAGATTGTTGCCATCACTTTATTGTTGGGGAGGGTGCATTTTGGTGTGTATGGTAAGGGTGACAGGGGGTGTGTAGTGTGATTTACGAGTTTTAAGTGTGTTGTGTATAGGGGATAAGAGATGGAGGTGGAAAACAGAAGCCTGAGAGGGATGGTATGTGGAATGTTTGTAAATGAACAGGCACACTGTGCATCCAACCGACTATGGACTTTTGTCGAGGTAAAGCAAAGGTAAAGAGAGGGAACCCTACCCTGGAAGATCATTGCAGAAACGACAAACATAAAACAACCATTGCTTGCGATTCAAAAGCGTTGTACTCAGCACACCACGTTCGGATTCTACTCAGTACATGAGAATGCCTATACGTAAGGACCTCCATACCGCATCCGTATTGAAATTTGAAGATAACTACGCAGAGCGCTCCCTTCCTGGAATCCAGAGTAACGTAAGCTCCAGTTTAATTTGGACCTCTGAAATAATACAGAAATGTTCTATAGATTCTTTCTGAAGACTTTAAAATAATAAAATGTTATCGAAATCCATTTATGCATTACTTTTTTACAATTATGATAATTACTTAAAAGTACACTGCCGGATATTAAATATAACCTGAGTATGATAAAAAGGCTTGTTTTTTGAACAAAACTTACACCAAATTAACATTTCTTTTTTCCATGAAGTTGATTCACATAAATTCTTCCAGTCATTGTTCAACAACTATTGTTACAAAAGGTTATTCCTGTAGCTACTCCTAGCTTAAAATTTTCATCACACGTTTATACGTTTCTTCTTGGGTATAGAATATTACAGAGATAAAAGGGTAATCAGATTTTGAAAGAACTCGATATGGGTTGGCTTCAGACCTTCACTTTGTTTGGAAGACCACCACTCGTGAATTATCTTCTTGAAAAGGTATAAAATTTTGAAAATTCAAACCAATAAGGAGAATTGTAAATATGAAAGGCAAATTTTATTTCACATAAAATGAGACCCTTAAAGAAATATAAATTTACTTTTTAAAGTTCCTTTTGTTTTATCCCTTAGTATTTATCTATCAGTTATGCTATTTCTAGACAATTCAAGCTGTATAGTTTCTTTTGTCTTGCAAATATCTTGAACATAAGAAATTTAAATCAAACTCTTAGGTCAAATTTCTTAGGAAAGAGTAATCACCAATATTTATTCATGAAATGGTTAATCTCGGGTCCAAGAATTTTCTTAAAACCCATTCTGCTGAGTCCTAAGATACTGCACTTAAGCACCAATTTTTATATTTCGTCCAATATTTATTTTTGAATTACCTGTTCTTATACAGAGACATCCACACACATACTCTGTTCTTAAGAGAATGTTGCTGCATGGAATGCATAGACCTCATCACCTCCGGTGTTTTCTGAAAAGTAATGCGACAGTCTTTTACATATCAGCAACATTTAAGCATTTTCAAAACATACACTCTTCTGATAGCAATTCTGGAATGCTAACAGGTGCGAGATATTTCATGTAGATAATAGATTCTTTAAGGACTTCTTAGCGAGCTACCATATAGTACTGTCCCCTCATTTCTTCTCTCTTTTTCTCGCCATTGGGCTACAGTATACACGGAGTATTTTCCTTTTTGGATTAAGAGAGTAGCCAAATCGCGATATTAAATATCTGAGATGAATGTTACATTGCCTATATTTACTGGAGCTCAAATGCTAAAAGTTGAAAATATTAGAGGAATTTCGGTTTGCCTCTTAGGATACGTTATTGATGCAAACTTATACGCCTGGAGCATATAAAAGTGAAGCTAAAGTAGTAATTGTCACTCATATGAAGTCACTCAGTACGAGCACTAAAATGGGTAGTGGAGAAAGTCGCTTTAAATATGAACCGTATTCGAAATCCCAAATATATGATGAGTCTGTTGCTTACTGTATATTTTACTTTGAAATGACTATATAAGTATGTCCTGACCCGTGGCTTAGTGGACTAAGGCAGCATTGATTGATTGTTTGATCCCACCCATGGGGTGTGAATTATATGTCTCGGGTATAGGACCGGTGCCCACTCAGCATCGTGTCACGAAAACCAACATTCCGTCTGGGGGATGCTGAGATGCTGACCACATCTCCTCCCCGTATGGGTTGGATGATCACCTACCTGTATGTTGCGTAAGTGGTCGTGAGGCCGGCAGTCGGGTTGGTAGGCCTTGGCCGTCTGATAGGGCTGTCCACCAGGGTTTATTATTATATAGAAATGCTTGTGTGGCATCAGGGTTTACACAAATTCTGGAAATTGTTCATAATGAGCTACGTCTTCTGATGTAATTAA
This sequence comes from Mantis religiosa, assembly GCA_030765055.1. Classification (NCBI taxonomy): domain Eukaryota; kingdom Metazoa; phylum Arthropoda; class Insecta; order Mantodea; family Mantidae; genus Mantis; species Mantis religiosa. The sequence continues at coordinate 59,809,870 of CM060951.1, read as the reverse complement.
AATTCGTGTTAAGGTAATTGTTTGGTAATGTGTGGTTGTAGTCGAATATTTTAAGTTTTAAGTTCATTTCAGACTGCGTGGTAAAATTTTTATTGGAAATGTCTAATAAAAGGTATAGAAAGATATTAAAAAATAAGCCACATCTCTTACTGAAAAGGGAAGGTTATCAGCAAATATGTTTCAAAATATTAAATCGCATGCTTATTTGAAATATACTCGTACAAGCAATGTTGACTTCGTTAAATACAATAAGAAATGGAGCTACAAATCTTACAGAGTGTGAAGTTTAAAAATGGGCTAATAACATTTGGACTAACTGCATGAGACTTTTGCAGAATGCAAAGGTAGCTCCGAGTGACATTACTGAAGTATCATAAGTTTTTCAAGGTGTACTGATAAAATATGGAATATAATATTAAATAAAAACGTGTGTAACGTTTCTAAAATGTGGTTGCCCTTCCTTAAGTTTAGCCATCTATAAAAAGAGACTTTGGAACTTTTATCATGAGCTTGTATAAATTCATAGTAGTTAGTACATAGTCGCGGTAACAGGCATAAAAGTTTTGGTGCAAATGGATAATATATGGCGGATAATGTTTCACGAGCTTGCATAAACAGTTAACAATAGCGCGGCTAGTGTACACAAAGGGGCCGGCAAATGAAGATAGCTAAGATACAGGACTTGCCGGCACAGATAGGATTTCACGTTTGGAAGGTTCGAGATATATCTCGATTGACAGAGAATAGTTGTTTTTCTTATTTGCTCGAAAAGTCTCTCGAATTATGAATTAGATATATAAGTGATTGTGACACGCCAGAAGGACAGTTTTGTAAAACAGTGAGTTGCGCTGTGAACAGAGAGAGTAAGCAGAGAACAGCTGAGAGTTTTGAGTGTTGCAGTTGAGTAAGGTGTTTGTTACTGTCATCGACCTTGGTAGACTTTGTACGTAACGTAATGCTGCTGTAATCTATAAGTTTATTTCTACGGAAATAAAGAACATTTGAAATATCTGCAACTCGGACTTTTAATTCTACGAACCCACAAAGTCACACTATTGATCTGGTGTCTTAGTAGATCTCAGTCTATACGGGGTGAGTAAAATGTATTTAACAATGCTTTTAATTTTGTTATAGTTTTATGAAGTGATAGTTTTTAGAAAAACTGTAAAATATCAACGTATTTTCATATTACTATGATTGTTAATAGGACGTGACATTTTTAATGGTAGATTTTTTTCTCATTTTTGTGTCCTCAACTCTCGGTACAGGTAGGTGCTTTTTGAACTTTAATTTTAAACACATTTTTGTCTTATTTTTTATACTTCCAGTTTCATTTAATTTTTTCAAAGTTTTGGTTACCGTAGAATGACTAATCCTTCGTTCTGGATGCATTTCATTAAACAAAACACAAACCTCTTCCTGGGTCCTCATCCTGCCACCATATCTGGTCATCATTAGTATTTCAATTCGTTGTCCAGGCGACCACAAAGTGAGCTGGGGCGGGTTTTCTCCGTTACCTCCGGTTTCCCCTGCAATCTCTTTCCACCTGTGCTCCATCTTCATCTCATGTATCATCAGTGTCACCGCCTGCGGTGCCGTATGTAGTAAAAGCGGGCGTTAAACACTACACATTTCATTTCAATTCGTTGTCTTTCTGTAAACAGTGCTATGTTTAATTACTTTCAGGAAGATTTTGCAGTGAAGTAAGCATTGTGTTCAATCCAAAGCCATATATTGAAGTAGCTTGCACTATTGTTTAATTCAAAACCGACTCCATTTGAAGTACTGGTGCGTTTTTCTTTGCTCAGTACACATGCAGTAAGTTTCTAATCAGTTCAAATTGTTGTTTGAAAGAGTATTTGTTTGTACGTTTTGAAACTTGTAGGCTAGAAGGGTGCAGCAAACAGAAGTGTTGCCATTTAACAAACAAAAACAAAACAATACTCACACCATTTGTTTGTAATCATATAATGTGAGACCATGTTGATATCTTACAGCTTTTCTTAGAAAATATCAGTTCAAAGAGTTGTAACAGCGAGGTTACAGGCACTCTTCCATATTTTTACTCACCCAGTACTATAAATATCGCAGTATTGTCCAATTGAAAGCATTTCTTAGCAAGTATAGTGCGTATTTAGATATATAATGTGTAGTATGGTCATGAAAGTAAATGACAGAGAGTAAAGAAGGCTCTGGGATTGATACACAAAGGCATGGGTACCAGTGGCCAAGAAGAAAGAAAGAAGCATTTCGAAAGATCCATGTTGGGAATTAGGGCCGATGGGCGTATGCCTTCAAGAAATAAAGGTTTTATCCTCTTAGGGAAGTGTAGAGGAAATCCCGCCAGGGCTTGAAGATGAATTATAATAATGAGTGATCGATGTGGAGAAGCTGAGCAAGAGCTAATAATACGCTGTCAAGCAACACTGGTGCGGATATCTGACTGACTTTTGGTGATTGAAGTTTGTTCCAGCCCAACCCACTTATTCACCTTCCTCCTCCACACAGCTGCCCTGTCTTACTGTAATGCACCTCTTATCTTCTCATTTATCATCACGTTAAAGAAACGTACCGATTTCCTTTCTGTTTTTGTTAGAAGCTTAATTTTGTATTAATCCTAAGCGCGAATGCTCTTAATTTTGTTGAAAATTGTTTCTCGCAAAATTTACGATTGATGAACGAATGCAATAGCAACATAAGGAAGTACTTTCATCAACGATTCAAATGTGGACATTACGTAAACATAAGGAGGACATTTTATAAATACAAATTTAAGAAACATATTTACAGAAGGGGTTCAATGGGGTTTAAAAGGGGCGCACAGGTGATTCAAATTGTCGGTCGACTTTCAAAAATAGCAAGTTGTGAACATTGTTTGGTATAAATGATTCACAAATATCTATAAAATATTCATCAGGTATAATTTAAAAAAAATGGATCATTTTATCTTTTCACCTAAAAAGTTCATTCCAGCGTCTTTTTTTATCTTTTCCGTCTAATCCTAACCAAAATATAGTTATCACTTATCACATTTCACTAATACACACGGTTTTCGAAATGTTTAGGCACCGTAAAATTCACTCTTAAATTAATACGTTTTATATGCGGCATACCAGGTGGCCCAACACCTCTAAGTTTGGCGTAAGCAGATATCCCTTAGTGCGTTAAAACAGTTGCAGAATGCTAAGGGGAAATTACAAGTAAATGCACGACAGTGGCGTAGCTAACTTCCTTCTGCTCCTCTTGATTTTCAGAGAAGCGGACCGATGAGAGGTCCATCCCAGGACTAAACTGGCGAGCGTACTCCTTGATGTAAGTAAAGAAAAGTGTTAATAGTGAAAATATATCAGAATGTCTTCCACATTAGATACAGATTCTTTATTTAAGAGGAAATAAGCTCTTTAAACTGTTATTGCCTGACATTATGGACTACAAATTGTAAAGTGATATAGAAGAAAATGAGAACACGAATATCCTTTTGCCATTTGTGCCCGCCTCGGTAGCGTGGTAGTAGCGTGTCTGCCTCACGTTCAACAGGTCCCGTGTTCGAATCTCGGTCAGGGTGAGTTACCTGAATGAGGTTTTTACGGGGTTTTCCCTTATCCTAAAAGACGAATGTCAGGTAACTCTAAGCTCTATGGACCCTGTACTCATCTGAGCATCATTTCATCCATTCCATTCATCGCCCGTATGACTTAACGTTGGAGGACGTCAATTAAAAAAAAAAAAAAAAAAAAAAATCATTTGCTGGTTTCTTATTACTATATTGTTCTTTGTTTTTGCCTTCTGTGACTTTCTGTTTGTGATGATGATGATGATGGTTATTATTATTATTATTATTATTATTATTATTATTATTATTATTATTATTATTATTATTATTATTATTATTATTATTATTATTATTATTATTATTATTATTATTATTATTATTATTATTATTATTATTATTATTATTATTATAATTATTATTATTATTATTATTGTTGTTGTTGTTGTTGTTGTTGTTGTTGTTGTTGTTGTTGTTGTTGTTGTTGTTGTTGTTGTTGTTGTTGCTGTTGTTGTTGTTGTTGTTGTTGTTGTTGTTATTATTAATTATTATTATTTTTATTATTATTATTTTTATTATTGTTATTATTGTTATTGTTATTATTGTAGTTACTGTTATTATTGGTGTTTATTATTATTATCATTATTATTATTATCATTATTATTATTATTATTATTATTATTATTATTATTATTATTATTATTATTATTATTATTATTATTATTATTATTATTATTATTATTATTATTATTATTATTATTATTATTATTATTATTATTATTATTATTATTATTATTATTATTATTATTATTATTATTATTATTATTATTATTATTATTATTATTATTATTATTATTATTATTATTATTATTAATACTATTACTATTATTACTATTACTATTATTACTATTATTGTTATTCTTATTGTTATGATTATCACGGTAGTAAAAAGTAAACAAATTGCCGGAAGCACACGTGTTCTCATGTTCGCATGGTTTTTCTGATGGTGGTTTGCAATACACCGTAACGTTAGTCAGTAGAATCGAATTTAAAAAGTAGCTTATAGTTGCAGCAGCTAACAGTAGCCATAGGTGAATACAGACAGATCATAAAAATACTTTTTAGTCATTTTTTGATCTAAAATTTAATTTATTTCCTCGAAAATAAAGCATCTGCAACTATAATTGAAGAAATTCTGATATCTGGAAATTCATTGTTCTTTCACGTTTACCGTGTGTACGATGCACTATGAAAGGGTAGAGTCAGACTGAAAAATTTAATGCCATAGCCGGAATTTGAACCACGGATCCACTGGTCTCCGTCCAGCTGTTATTAACCATTTATCCGTGATTTAAATCCCGGCTATTGCATGGAATTTTTCAGTCTAACTCTACCGTGCCATTATAATATTATATATATATATATATATATATATATATATATATATATTACGCTATTTTATTATATCCTGGAATATACTTGCTAGTTTAGACCTGGGAAGTACCTCTCATTGTTCTGCTTCACTAAAAATGAAGAGGAGGAGAGAGAAGTCCGCTACGCCGCTACCATACGTGTACTTGAAGTTTCCTCATGTCGATCTGCAACTGTTTTAACGCACTAAGTGGTATCTGCTTATGACAAAGATGGGCAGTTAAGCTACCTGTTATACGTAAGAACAGATCCTGCAGGACAATTCCAAGAGATATTTACTTGTATTTGAGTTCCAAATAAAGGTGATCTAACATGCTAGGTTAATAGGTTTAGGAAAGCAGGATCACTAAATGCTAAACGGAATAAACGAAAAAAGGATGTTATAAGTGAATGAAAAATTAACGAAATAAGTATTGCGTCTCTTTCTAAGGAAGTCTCTAAGGCGTGTTGCACAGCAAGTGGGTGTTTCTAAAACCTCTATTCATTTAGTTACTAAACTTTCAAAATTGAAATCCTAAAACTTGATTGATATTCATGAATTACAGCTGTTTCTTGTAGCGACGACACAAAACCAGCTTGTTAGTCTTTATAACGCAGCGTACGTAACGCGGGAGTTTTGAAGTGGAAAGCATCACGATAGTGGCGATATCTGAGCCGGACTAAAAAGGAAATGCTTCGTATTAACATTGACTACACTCTACATTATAATTGCATTAATATTGCAACTCAGGTGTTCACAGCAGTAAAATGAAACCAACTCACATCACGTAACTTATTTACATGGGGAATATATTCTGATATTTCTGGTAAGCTAAAGTTATATATGAATAGTGTAAGTTTTGTGGTTTATCACTTATTCTAAACTCATTCATAGGCTATTTGCAGAAATGTCAGGAAATAAATGTGATTAATCCTGATTAATGTCACTTGTCTTTTCATCCTATTTTATTTACGTCGCGCTTATTTTATAATAATTAAGTATGACTTTTATAATAGCTTCAAAAATATAGGGCTAATTAAACAATATTGAAACTACGATGATTTAGTTTGAAGCGGGGTGTTAAAAATCTCTACTCCTTATCTAACCATTCTGAATAAATCATGAAAAGGAGTTGCTTTCGCTTCAACGTTGTGAATATCTTAACTGCGAGTTCAATTATAAAGCACACTATATTATTTTCAGTGCATTGTGTTAAATAGGGCACTTAAATAAAATCAAAATCAGATTAGCATGAGGGAACCGCAAAATTTGATTGTAGCCTTGAAAGGTTTCTGTATTAATTACATTTTATGTAGTGATAACTCTAGGTAGCATTGCTGGTCTCTCGCTTCTCTGGGCAATAAGTTGAACGTTTACAGCGTTCATTCTCTTGATTCTCTTATCTTCAGCGGATCAAGTAAAATGGTTTCGGCACATTTTCATTGTAAAAGGCGTTTGTGCATACATCAATCGCAAATAACTAATAATTTATTTTAGTTTCAATTTGGCAAATATGCTGAATAGAAAATGCGTCCAGTTCTTTATTTGGCATTAACTTCTGCTGCCACCTTGTACAAACTTTCGCAGAGTTCCCATAATTTAAAGAGTCACTTCACTAATGTGAAGTCATTCCATTCTCACTGTTATTTCGATAATCACCTCTCTCTTTTTCAGTGTCTAGCGGTGAAATAGAATACGACAAGCATTAGATGGAAAGTCAAGCACAAGAAGTTTCTAATCACTTGCAAAAACAGCGCTTACTACATATGCTTACAGTGGCCATGATCTCCCCTGGAGAGCAACGCATTTCTACGCACTAGAAGCTCACTCACCAATAGTTAACTCCGGGAGAGTGCTCGTTCATATAGCCTTCAAAATTTCTACGCAGTTCCAGAGCGTTAGAGATGGCGATACGTCTAGGAGAATCTGGTTTTTTGGTGATAATGCCTCCAATATGTGCGAACGTGCTGATCATTTGTTTACCGATCCTATTGCCGACTGTTGACCTCTCAGTATCCTTAGACCATAGCTGCTGCATAACGGTATCAATATCTATTGCAAAAGAACGTGCCATTTTATATTTGTGGTATAATCAGCCTTAAGTACTCTAATATATCTGTACGTAAACATGTAAGTATTGTTTCTGATTCTTTAACCCTTATTTCTGAAGTTCCACAACATACTCGTTCTATGCAATACATAGTAATAAACCACTGAAACAGTTCGGCATACATTTATATTTTGATGAAAATAGGATAATAAATGCATGAAATTAGAGAAGAAATAAACCTATCTATACCTATATATACAGGTAGTGTATATAGTGTAGTAGTGTAACTGCTTGAACTTTATATCTGTGAACCCCATTTAGAATTTGGCTGTGACTTTGAGAAGATATGATTAATTTTCCACAGCTAATAATTTTTTCACATCTGTCAGTACCATAGACAGGATTTGACCAAGATCTTCGGCGTACACTTTCACTGTTCTAAGAAATGACAACTTTCCAGCATGAACTTGAGAGTGTGTTGCGATTTATCGTGAAATGTGTAAGTTTCAGAATTTAGTGTGGTGCCAGAATGCTATCGAGGTATATCAGTTGATTAGAACAACGCAATAGTAACCTGAAGATTTTTAACCATTTCCATTTATGTATTGCATTTTTAAGTATAAGTCTGCCTCTCAAAACTTGATTTTAATATAAAACAGAAAGTACAGTTCGCAAATGTTGTTTTGACTTTGTTCCCTTAGAAGCATTGTATCTTTAAGCCTCATAGCATTGAGATAATGGTGCGTGGTATTGTGATTGTTCACGTTCAGGAAACAACATGACAATGCACATGTCACATGGAGTACCATTTTGAGGTCAAAAAGTAAATTAAAAAGCCTAAAAGTAATAGTGAAGTAATACTTTTCATTTGTAAAAACAGGATTTCTCGAAGAGAATTTTGAAGAAGAAAGTATGTCCACTTTTAAAACTTTTAGGTGTAATATTTGAACAGCATTAAATTAAAAAATCCAGTTAAAATAATTCCAAAACAAGGAATTATTATCTGTTATAAGCAGAGAATATTACATAAAGTCGAACTGAAAAATTCAATGCCATGGCCGGGATTTGTACCACAGATCTCCCGGTCTTTGCCTAGTCGCTCTCATCCATTGATCTACTATGGCCAACGTGCCGTCATGACATTTAATTCTCCAAATGACTCATATACTTTCCCGGTTAATTAACTTAGGGAATATTACAGTTGAACTCATCATTCCAATAACGTGATTTACTAGAATCTTCTTAGTGACTATAAAATTACGCTAATGTCTTTAAGTGTCATAAGATATCAGTATCTTTTCCGTGCTACCTCAATAAAAAGGCAATGTCGGTAGGCAAAAGTACACAAAAATGACCAAGGGTCGGAGGCGTGTGATTTTCCGGCCCTTGGTATATTGCACATGGACTGTACGGTGATCGCTCGCGCATGTAAGTAACTGCTAACCGCCTCACTCAAGAGGAAAGAAACTAGATCTTGAAGTACACCTTATGTTGTTTTCGATGTTTGCACATTTGATGGCCGTGCTACAGCTGACGACATTGTCTGTGTCCAGCTAACTTGTATCGTATGAAGTCGTTTATCCCTCCGGCCTTTACTTAAGACGTTCCCTCTCGTCCGGGACAGAGCACTGTAAGCAGGTCAGCCGGCACTTTATAGAGCTAACATGAAACCTGGAAAGGAAGAATATGGGGACAGACTAGAAGAGTGACGAGATCGGATACGACGGACCCATGGACGGGGTCCATAACGTCACGAATGCGAACTTATCTGACCCAACCTACGTCCACCCATAAGCCATACCCCAAAGTTGCTCCCCATCTGGCTGAGCCTCATTCGAAGAAAATGCAGTCCCTCATATAGGACAGAAAAGTCGTGTCAGACCCCTGATCGTCCTACCGTGGGGTATATATGAAAAACCCATGGGTCAGAATGGTTAGTCGAAGAGATCTAATCCATGATCTCCCAACAACGAGTTACATTAGTTACCATGATGGCAGCTCATCCTGTAAGAAATTCATAAAAAATTAAAGCAGTGTAATGAAACAAGAGGTTAATTTACTGAGTGTTCCACGCCACTGTAACATATTTGATCTAAGAAGAGAAACAAAACACTGACATCTTGCGGCGAGGGAAACCCACGATCATCAACGACTTGATTGCAGTATGTTCCGTTTCCATTTAATATTCAAATCTTAGAGATCAAATGGTGTACTAGTTATAATCCTTTTAATTTATTTTCTCCCTCCCTACTTCCATTCTTACGATGGATAATAATAACAAAGGTTTTCCACCGCGATAGCAGCTGTTAATAATGAACCGAAGGAAGGTTTACTCCTAATAATGATTGTGTGAATATGCCTTAAATAAATCGAGGGCTTATTCTAGGCCCACAGAAAAAGAAATACAAAAGGAAATCATTAATATTTGACATGTTTAATGGTAAGGCTCAGTGTATCCTGACAGACTAAACTTATAATTAAAGTAAGGCGCTAGATGGAGATCCTTATATGTTAACGTCGCCCATAGCTCTGAAAAAGGCATTAGGGAAACTTCAACATTTATGATACGCGTCAAACAGAAAAGGGTGGGCAGGTTAGGAACAAGCTGATTCGCATTCAATTTTGTAGTTTAAAAACATCTTTCATACACTGTTAGTGATACCGAAACTAAAATTACAAAACACTCTCATTAATCAGGGAAAAGCAGATCTGTGTATGCACAGCTCGGTCTATTAAACAGCATAGTCAAAATTATTACACAGTTCAGTGGCCATCAGGGATGCCACTCAAAGATTTTCAGGAAAATCCTTGTGGCTGATAAGTTTTTTACATTGCTCGTATAGAAAATTTATGTTTGTCATGTGTTTTCTTCTAAATCGCTATAATAGTTTTATTAAGAATTTATTTATTTAATTTACGTACTTAAAACAAATACTATAATGCCCGATTTCACCAACAGATGTTAAGACTTAATACGAGTTTAGCAATAATTAAAACAAAAATTGCATTTCACCAACAGTGTTAGCGTATCACTCGTGTTAAAGCTCTTGTTAAACTAACAAGACAAAATTCTGATGTTAAGTCCTTAACAATTGTAAATAGTCAAGATGACGAGCATGAACTAAGCTGTTTATGCCGATTTGCTATATTTAAAACCGTCTAAATGGCATTCGTAATAGGGTACGGCCTATGAGGAGAAATGATTTTAAGAAGCTATCCGAAAAAAATGTTTATGGAGGTATAGACTGTCGAAGCATGTTGCTATGAAGGTTACTGCGGAAGTACAGGAGCGGTTCGAACATGCATCGCAAGGAATATGGCGATCTCACCTTTGCTTCAGGTATCAATAACCTTGCGATTTTATAATTCACTGAATTATGTGGATAAATACATTGTCCACCTCCCATCTTGAAAGGTTCAAGTCACTTGCTCTTCTTCGCTCCTCGTTTTAAATTTACGCAATACTGAGTGAAAACATGCATCGAAAGGAAAATTACGATCTCACCATTGCTTCAAGTATTAATAATTTTGTGATTTTATAATTCACTGAATTATGTGGATAAATACGTTGACCACCTCCCGTCTTGAAAGGTTCAGGTCACTTGCTCTTCTTCGCTCCTCGTTTTAAATTAAAGTAATACTGAGTTAAAACATGCATCGAAAGGAATATGACGATCTCTCCATTGTTTCAGGTACTAATAACTTTGTGATTTTATAATTCACTGAATTATGTGGATAATACACTGTCCACCTCCCGTCTTAAAACGTTTAAGTCACTTCTCCTTCACACCTCTTTTAAATTTACGTAATACTGACAAGTTGTTTGGTGCTTGTAGTAGTGTCACATGCATTTGCATTAAATTCGTTTCCGATATTTTCCCCGTGACATCTTTCTCTTTTACATTCACGGCATCCGTCCTCTTATTTTCCACGATATACTTACACTTCGTCACCAATTCGATTAAAAATTCTTTCTCAATCGATAAGAAATTTGTCTCATGGCTTTATTTATGATTTTGTCCATCCGTCATTTTTCGGCTTGTGCAGACGAAAATGAAAATAAAAGCGCACCGCAGTACGTTCAGAAAATAATAGGTTCATCCATAGCCTTCTAATACTGTGATATTCACAAGTTTCTTGGCGTTAACACAGATTTGTTAATATTTTCGGAAAACAGGTTGGTGAAATGTAAGAAATTTAACATTAGTGTTAGCACTGTGGCAATTGTTACGTTACATTTGTTAACGTCGATTTTAACATACGTTGGTGAAATCGGGCATAAGTATCCTAAATTTTCTGTGAATAAGCTCTGAAGCTCTATTCATGATGATTGATTTTCCTCTGACAAGGTAAACGTTAGGTAACATTTTCTCATTCAAGAAGATAGCAGTATAAAATATTTATAATAGATTATAGTAGATGCAGTTCTTCTTGGTATACTAATTATTTTTAGTCAATAGATTTTTTTACTAAAGAAAATATTTTTTTCTTAATATACCCTCTTTTGGGTTTATCAGCAATTACCTTTTTAGAATATAGTTACTCAGATGGGAGTCACCAGAATTAATTCAAAATATCACTTAGAAGTTATTTTATTAACCTTAATCTTAATAAAGCATTTTGTTTATGTAGGAGAAATCAAAACTCAATTAGGATTCACTTGATTAAATTCATTGAAAGAAAGTACGCAAGGACAACATGAAGCAAATACAATAAAATATGAATAAGCTTAATAAACTAATTGATTAAACTTCTTATACATAATGCTTCTTATTTTCCTGTATTGTTTGGTGCCGTGCTTTTTGTTGAGGCCAACATTAAATATTTATTCGGCAAACAATAATAATCAAAAAATGTTAAGATGCTTGGGAGGCTATAAAAAGGGACAAATGCTAGAGAGGCAATGAAAAAATTGGGTAAGTAGCTCTGATTAATAGAAACAAGTTGTTTCGTATCGTCTTATTGGTCTGAAACAATGAGACTAGAAATATGAATTAGCCATCCTAAAATTGGGTATTTTCTATAATTTTTTGAGAAAACAGAAATAGAAATATAAGAGGAAAAGCTGTTCAAAGCAAAAAATGACAAAAAAAAAGTCTCACTTTACATTTACAAGGAAATAAACTACTTGGCTTGAGATCTGCTAGCTTAAATTAGTACGAATTTGTAAAGAAATCTTCCTCATAAGTTTAGCTTTAGTTAATTATGCTACACTGAATTTTACAGGAGTTAGACTTTGTTCTCGTATTGATGTAAAAATGGCAGATGCTGTAGTACTTTCAAAGGTAGTTAAGGTATGATTACTGATTCTACATTGATAAGATATGCACCAAATTAAAGGAAAATGTCTCTTTTGGCTATTTTCACTATTAGACTTTCTCTAAAGTTACATATCAGAGCAACATACGTTAGATATCTGTATATTATTGTCATCAAACGGTTTTTGTCTTCTGTAAAAGCGAAGCCTAAAGTTGTTCCTTCTGAGAAGTTTGTCGCCTTTATATACTAAAATAGCGAAGAGAAGCTGAGGTTTCCTGTCTCGTCGTACTGCGGCAACTACGCCACTGCATTCTTGACACGCTCCCCTACTCCTTTCTATATCACGTCAGTAACGATGACAAAAGGGCTGATGCTTGATGGTGCATCAAATTATGGGAAGATATGCAGCCCTACCGCGCAGGTAATTATCATTTGCCTGATGGCATTTCATACAACAACGCCAGGCGAAGGCGAGTAGAATGAATTTGAATCAGGGATCTGTCACTAGACTGGTGGGAGGATGGGGAACGACGGATTGGAAGAGAAGCGAGCTCGTGTATTTTGCAGACAATAATCACGTGGGAAAAGATGGAGACAAGATGTTCGGCAAAATTGAGTTTTAATTCCAGTAATTACTATGCGGTCCTGGAAGGAAAGAAATAATGCAATTACCTTAAATAATAATAGTAATAATAATGTTTATTATTTTTTGTTGTAATTTACGTCCTTCAACGTTAGGTCATATCGGACAATGAATGGAATGGGTGAAATGATGCTCAGCTCAAATGAGCCCAGGTTCAATAGAGCTTAGAGTTGCCCGACAATCGTCTTTCAAAATAAAGGAAAACCACGGAAAAATATCTTATCCAGGTAACACACCCTAACCGAGATTCGAACTCGGGACCTCTTGAAGGTGAGGCAAACTCGCTACCACTACGCTACCGTGATGATGATGATGGTGATGATGATGATGATAAATTTTCATGGCCATGTTCTCACAATGAACTCTAGCAGATTAACTAAACAAATCTTTGATTTCTTCCGTAACCCTAAAACAAAGACTAACTGGTTTAAAGAAACTGAAAAAAACTAAGCATAATTGAAAATCGCGGAAAATTTATTGCTTGGCGGGATAGTGAAAGTAATAACTGAAAACGAAACTATTATGAAGTTCAAAGATAAATCTACATTAAAGTACAAACTCATTATCTCGGCAGAAGAAAGGATAAAAGATCAGATAGGACGAAGAAATGCTGGGAAGAAAAGAAAAACCACATAGAGAAATAATTGATTCAATGTACTCCAAAGAGGGTGAAACAAAAAGAAGAAGAACGGTGTTAAGATTTTGACACATTTTTGAGTATGGAATTTCTTCTAATATTAAGTGAATAACCACTGTTATGTCACACCGTATATCTCAACTGTGCATCGGTCTTCACATAAAAATTAAAATGCTCTGAAATCTGCTAAGTTAATAACAGGTTATCTTGAAAACTAGTAAGATTTCAGACTGAATTTTTTGCAGGAATTGCTTTCTTAGATTCGATAATTAAATTTTACACTTTAAGTTTGTTTACTAACAGTTATTTAATTGAAATGTGTAGTTTATTATTAGAAGAGGATAGGCTTGTGATGTCAGTCTTGTAAGGAAGTGGATGCGACTACTTGTTAACGAATGTAGGGCTGAGTATATAGAATTACAGCAGTACAGCATGGGCTTTATCTGCAGATGTTCATAAGTAAACGGAAAGCGAAGTGATCTGAATCTCCGGTGAGTTATATTACAAACATAATATATTTGACTATATCAGGTGAGTATTGGGAGCACTTAATTTCAGAACTTACTTATCATCTTCTTTTCAAATAAACGCGTATGTTATGAACGTCAACATTTATACACAATAGTACACAGAAGCTATTTTTATCAAGGAAGCTCATTAAAGATTTTGATTTACTAGCGAAAATCAGAACTCGAATGAGATTCAATTTACTCTTATGGTTAAAAGAAAATATATAAAATTACAAGAAATGAATAAAATAAAATATTATTTAACTTGTTAAATAAATTGATGGATCTCCTTCAATATATTATTTGCATTTCTCTTTGTGTTGTTTAGTCTTGTAATCTTTTGGTGGAAGTCATTTTGAATACACTATTGGAAAAGAATTGGAGAAAAATAAACAAAATGCAATGTATGGAATAAACAGCCATAATTGGTTCATATACATCGCTTTGTAGTGTCTTGTTGATTGATAATAACAGAAGTACAGTAACATAAAATTTAGTTTAGGTAATTTAAAAAAAATATAAGGAAAAGTATTATTTATTTTAAAAATTTGCACTTATAGAAAAAGCTATAAAAGCAAAACGAAAAAAAAAAATTGCATATATTTACAGAAAAATAAACTAAAGTGCGATACATATAAACCTGACCCACACTGCAACTTTCGGAAAGTATAATACACAATTGGGAGATTACATTTCGCTATTTACATCTCAGAGAAAATATTGGAAGTGTCCGCCACCAGCATCTATAGATGATTGCACTCGTCTCACCATATTCTCTTAAGTTTACGGAGATGATATGGAATTGTGAGAAGGTTATTTGCAGCAATATGGAGCAACGTGTCATACATCTAATGACACTATGGAACTTGTAATCAGTTTCTTTGATAATCGAATAATCTCAAGGTCTGTGGCCGCCCAGATCCCCTAACCTAACCTCGCCGGATTTTTTCTTGTGGGGTATCTAAAAAATAGAGTGTACAAGAATATACCACGGACAATTGATGATATCAAGGAATCCATTCAAACCGAAATAAGTAACATTGGCGAGAATACCCTCCATAAAACATCAGAGAATATGGTGAAACCAGCGCA
Source organism: Mantis religiosa (assembly GCA_030765055.1). Taxonomy (NCBI): domain Eukaryota; kingdom Metazoa; phylum Arthropoda; class Insecta; order Mantodea; family Mantidae; genus Mantis; species Mantis religiosa. The sequence continues at coordinate 59,794,719 of CM060951.1, read as the reverse complement.
AACATGTATAGATGCTGGTGGAGGATCTTCCAACATTTTCTCTTGGATTTAAATAGTGTAATTAATCTGACAATTGTGTATTATATCTCCCAAAGTTGCACGCGTGTCCTATTATTGGTTCAAAAATTATGGCGTATTAAAATGGTTCAGAGATTATGGATCGCACTTGATATGGTCTGACAACACAGATGTTATATCTTAATCAATTTGTAAATTCAAATTTATCGTATAAAATGGGCTAAAGTTCGCTTCAAATTGTGGGAGTTATGCTTTGTTTCTGCATAATACAAAATGGTAGATGCAGTGCCTTTTAAAAACTACATTTAGAATACATAAATTCACGTAAGGCTGTGTAAATGACTAATACTCCTAGATAAGCTCTGTATTTAAGACTTTTAGCTCTAGTTTAAAAATTAATAAAGTATATTCAAATTCCCAAAAGTAGACGGGGTAATACCGTTCAGATAATGTTCAGATCGAGAAATGCTTCTTCACTAAAATTTAACTTCAGGCGTAATATTCCTGACAAAAACACTTCAGTTAATTGTAAAGTAAGGCAGCTGTGATCCTATTAAAGCAAGTGGGTTGAGAATATCTGAAGGAAAATCAAGTGAGCGGTTCAATTAAGCCATTGGTTTCGGTTTTCTATTCTTGTTGTTCCCTGTCATACTGGGATCAAGCCTGTCTGTCTCAACTGAGTAACAGCCTTTCCAAAGAGCAAGCCGCCAAACCTTAGAACTGCCCTATATAAGTAACGCTATGTAACTGAGAAATTGCTGAAAGGTTTAAGGGTTCTAAAGAATGCGAGAAGAATTTCTAACTGTATTAAAATGATTAAAAATAAATATACAATTTGTAACTTCTCAAAAATATCTGCCATTCTCTATCACTTTCAGCTATTAATATCAAGGACATCCTCTGTGAAGTTTAACAAATACACAGTTTTAAATGAATTGGCTTAAAGCTGATATATCGCAATCAGTTTTATGCATATGTGTAGTAGTGTAGATGAAGATGGAGCACCAGAGCAATGAGATGGCGGGGAAAACCGGAGGTCCTGGAGAAAACCTTTCCCAGCACCGTGTTGTCTACCACAATCTCACTTTGCGGTCACCTGTGATCGAACCAGTGAGAGTTGAGACCACTTAGCCGTGGCGTGGCCTATTTGTTATGTAGACCAACCTTCATAAATATAGAGGGTGTTAGAGGTATGAGTACGCAGATTTCACAAGCTGGGAGATTCAAATATGACGAATGATTAAGTCCCATAACTTTTTGATACATCTTGAAAAATAAAGGAGATAAATGAACATTACTAAATACATCATCTAGGTCTGGCAGCAGATTAGAACCTCGGAGCTTAATATTATTGTATTGGTTTGTATTCGGGCAAAGCACCTACAACGGGTGAAGCTGTAAACAAGTGCAGCGCTTTAAAGTCGATTACCCAGGTACCCGTGTGTTTATCAGCCACTACTAATAATGAGAGGTGGGTGTTTTCGTTCTATGCTGTTCAATCGTATTCACAAGTGTGTACTAAAAGTGGCAGCCTTGGTAGCGTAGATGGTAGCGAGTCTGCCACACGTTCAAGAGGTCCCGAGTTCGAATCTCGTTCAGGGTGAGTTACCTGGGTAAGGTTCTTTCCGGCGTTTTCCCTTATCCTGATAGACGAATGTCAGGCTATTCTAAGCTCCATTTACCCTAGACTCATTTGAGCATCATTTCACCCAATTCATTCATCGTCCGAGATGACTTAACCTTGGAGGACGTAACTTCCAACAAAAAAGAAGTAAAAGCTACACGTATGACAAAATGAAGACCAAAAATAGCAAATTCAACTGTTAATTATATAAATATTTTATTTAGGTGTTTTGTGTAATATTAAAACAAAACCAGATATATTTGATAAACAAAAAAATACTTATAGTCATTAACTGGAACATAAACAACAAGTTTAATTACAGTAGTTGCTCAAATGGTCTCCATTGTACTCTTTCGTATGTCTCTTGGGTTTGGAACTCTATTAGGAAACATCCCAAGAGCTGCACCTCATAAATGTTCCAGTCGGCTTTGCCATAAGCAGGAAGCATACTGTGACTTTGTGGGTTCGTGAAATCAAAAGTCCAAGTTACAAACACCAAAAATTGTACTTTATTTCCGTAGAAATACGCTTCGTACACATACAGAATACAATATACAAGCTCAACAAACTCAGCCGCTTACCCGCACGCGTTCAATTACCGACTGACTGTCTTTGGCAGGCCGGCTGACTTTTTATAGTTTTTCTAACATTCCAGAAATTTCTCAAACAATCGAGACCGGCTAGAACAAAGGCGAACTCTTGTGAAATCCGTCTGCTCCCGCCCACCATTTCGGCAAGCTTTTGTCTCCACACTGCACTGCGGTCTCTTTGATCTTGTTACCCGCGCTGCCTCCAATCAACAATGACCTGGCGACAATACGGTTAATTTTTAAAGACTGCCATTTCTGAATGAATTATACACATCTGAAACGCTGACTGGACCTGCGTTATACCAAGTGCTACGGCGTGATTTTACTGCTTACATTCCTGACCATCGTCTCCAAGCGCACGTCATTGTTGCGCGGTTTTCAAGCGTTAGCTTGCGACTTTATCGCAATAGACACGCAGGAGTCCAGTCCTTTCATATCATTTTGTGGCTAAACGATTCATTTTAGCAACATATGGTAAAGAACAAATAACTCACCTTTTGTAGCTCTACCTAGTTTCAAAATTAAATTATAAAGTTGTCATGACATATTCTCAATCAAAAATTTGATTCTAGAATGTTCTAGAAGAGGGAAAAAAAAGGAAGCTTTCAGGTTTTACCTCTAACTGCTCGACCATTCGGTGCCTATCATCCCAGGGCACATTTTCGCTCCTACTAATAAAATGAAGATATTTAACTTTTAAATATTTAACTTGCTCTTTATTTGTACAAATTTAGGATTTTGCACTATGTAGTTAAGATTAATTCAAGTGTAAGAGTGGAAAAACAAAATGGGTTTAAATTAGATGAGCGTGCCAGGTTTCGAAAAGCTAGCAGTAAAGCAGCACAACTAATTTTGATAAATATTAACACGAGGAACCGTAAATTAGGTATTTTGTCATTTGCACCAGAAGAGCAATAGAAAAAGAACAAAAATTAAGGGGGGAAAATGTAGGGCGAGAACAGGTTTTTCAAGGACCAAGTTCTCGCAGAGACAATTAAATCACATGGTTTTGTACATCACGTGAACCAGCTCGATCTACTTCTACGTTGTCCTGTCATTCTGCTCAGTTCCCATCAACCCCCATCAATAGAAGTTGTCAGCTGACCTCCATGAAAAGAAAAGTTATCATTAAGCTGTCAGTCCTCTACCTTCGAACTGAAGGCAGTATTCGTAGTTCTCGAACAAAGGAGATACAAGATATCGAATGGATGGGAATGGAGTTATCCCTACTTAACACTTGAAAGCCTTCAATTTCATGGAAATTTAGGCTACCAGGTTTCTCCGAAAAACGTCTTTTAATATCTCTAGAACCATGCGGCGTATATACAACATCGCTCATTTTAGTATATGATAGCAAACCCATATTGCATTCATTTTACTATTTCATGGAAATAAAATAATAAAGGAGAGGTCAAAGCTTTGAAACACACCGTACCAGGAAGGGTGCTTCATTTAGAAATGTTTATTACATTTAGTACAATAGGTATTCAATGTTTTTGAATATTCCAGAAAATATGTTTGCAGTGAATTAGACTTGAATATCCGGAAGCTTAATGCTTTGACCGCCTTCACAATAACTGGCTAATACGTATATAATTTAAATGCGTCCGTATTTAAATCCAAGCATTGCTTCTTGAAAGAAATCTTTACTATATCTTGCAGCATTATAATTTTCTGCAGTAACTGAATGTGAAGACTGCGTAGTCTGAAATAGAAACACCAGCTGCATTTGTTTATAATTTTAATAGAGGCTATATAAATGAGGTATGAAACAAATTGATAGCTCTTTGAGAATGACGAATTAAAGTTACTGAACTTTTGCGTGAGAATCTATAAAATAATAGAGGTATTGTTTCTGCTAAGTTCTGGCGTACTACTTTTCTCTAATAACAATGAGAAACGTCGTCAGAATCGCTGAAATGTTCGGCGAAAAAGCCTCTTGCTGTGACCACCAAGTATATATATACAAATGGAACGCGATCTGTAAGTGCTAGAGACAGCGGATAATTACTCACAGTGAGACACTTCTGTAAGACGTGAAAAACATGAAAAATTACTAATACGCGTCCTTTTATTAACATAACTCCCATTTAATTCATGATTGTTCTCACCAAGTTAAATTATACGTTGCCAAATTAAAAGCTTCTGATTCTCATCTGAAACATAAATGCTACTCTGTGATGTACTAAATTCTAAGAATCATTTTCCCTTTCTAATTTCCATAGCTGGCATACAATATTTTTAATGCAAATTTATTCCTACTTCTAAACTTACTGACTTCTAACTGAAACTTGAGCTATTGGTGACGAGTACGCAAACGTGCCTCACTTGTTATTACTCGCAACTAACTTCTAATTTCGAACGCATATCTGTTTATTCGTTAAGAAATTGTTAGTTATAGTTTCAATATAATGCATTGATATTAACACATGTAAATTATTTATTGGAATTATCTTTTTATCTCCTTGTCATTTTATTATAAAACTATTCATCATACAAATGAATAATTCAATATCAAAACCTCTTTTTCAAGCGAAATCTTAATATATTTCTGATAATGATTTGGTTCATACATTGAGAGATTGTTTCATAGGAAACTTGTTTTAACATACAATGAAGTTAAATTTGGTAAAAGAATTTTTGAAGTAAGTACCCCAAAGCTAATTTTAGGGTATATCCTTGGGTTTTACCAACTAGGGAGCTGAGAAAAAACTGGAAAATATCTCAGTTTAGGATGGACGGTCGTGGGGGATTTAAATTGTGAGCCTCCCGAATGCTAGGCTCACACGTTACCATGGAGCCTTTGGCTCGGTGACTTCTAGATTAGGAAGCATACGTTTTCTTGAATCCCACTAACTCAACAGCAAACAATTGACTGGTAAAGAGCTTAGTTTGACGTTGTTAAGTGCTATTTTAGTAACTAACGTAATGAACAGTATTCTTCTAATCTTGGAAACACAGAAATGGAAATGCTTAATTCAAATCTGTGATTTGACTAAGGTTTATAATGACATTATTATGTAGAGTGTACGGTCTTCAGCATGTGTATTTTAAAACTGGTATACTTTAACTAATATAACTAATATAATTCTACTTTATTTATTTTCCCTTACCTGACCCGTAATATATGTAATGTTTGTTTTGTGCAGAATACCAACCAAGTCATAACTCCTACTACATATCATAAATAATCACTGTGTTTTGTAATATGACATCTTTGCTTATCTACCTTACCTCTTTTAGAAGTAATCCTTTCTCAACCTGAAAGTGATGTTCATTTATATATAACATTAAATGCTACAGAAGAGTAAATTTTGTTCTCTGTTTTCAAATTTCTTATATCATATCGTTCAGCATGACCTAATAATATCTCAAATATGTCAGTAAGTAACGTTTAAACTAGTTTCTCTTGGACTCTGAATTGAAGCAAATGTTCTTGCTACGAGGGCTGTTCAATACAGAATGATCACAATCATTTTTTGACAACGTACCTTTACTGATCCTCATAACTTTGATAGTCCTTCTCAAAATAGTCTCCCCTGAATGCGATGCACTTGTCCCAGCGTTTCTGCCATCTCCAGAGACATGCTGGAAACCATTTTTGTGAGATCTTTCAAAATCACCTCCGCAGCCTTCACCACTGCTTCTGATGATAGATAATGCCTCCCACGAAGGCGTTTCTTCAACTTAGGGAATAGAAAAAGGTCGCATAGGGCTAAATCCGGACTATAGGGAGGGTAAAAGATGTACTTCACGTTGATTTTTGATATTCAGCAACAACATTGGCAATATGCGGCCGCGCATTATCAACGTGCAGCATCCGGCCTGCTTCACAGAAATGTGATCTTTTGCGCCTGATATGGACTTGCAATGTTTTCAGGACGTCCCTGTGGTATTGTCCAGTTACTGATGTGTGTGCAGGTACAACATACTGATATCCATTCCATGAATATCAAAGAATGTGATGACCATAACTTTCCCAGCAGAGGCAACCACTTTTGCTTTTAGAGGGTTGGTGATGAAGGAGATTTCCAAGCTGTGCTTTGCTACTTTCTCTCAGGATCAAAATAATGAAGCAAAGTTCCATCAGCATTGATTACTTTTGAAAAAAAAAAAACTCCGGATCTTCCTCTACTTAACATCAACTTTAACTGCATGTTACCTCCATTGCAACGGTAGGCGATACTGAACATGTCTGAACTTACATGGTTCTCACAGGCGGGAACCAAGAGTACCAACAGTGAAACTACTTCGGCGTGTTTATTTCAAATTAAGCTAACACAATATAATATTGTTGAATTTTAGTGCGAAAAATTATGACCGTAAAAACTTATGATCATTCTTTATTGAACAGCCCTCGTATTATATGTCATCTATACTTCCAACAAAGCATTGGAGTTCTTAAGATTAGCATATAGATACAGATATGTATAGAATATTCATAAGTTCTAGAACACAGTGGCTTTATGTAGCTGTGAATTTCTTTTGGTTGAACTATTAAGCTTTTAAAATCAAACTGTAAGTTTTATTATATGTGCGAGGGTCGGCTGATAAGTCCCGTGCCTCACATAAAGATGGCACCACTGGGCCAGTTTTACGTATAGCACCATATAGTTTAACTCTAGACCAGCTTGCATCCATAGTAACAGGTAAATAGCTTGTTTAGTTTTTAAATGATAGCATTTTAAACAAGTCAGGTGTGGAGGTTTCACGAAAGTGAAGAGTTTGGAAAAACGAGCAATGAATAAGTGCTTACATTTGAAAGGCTTAACGCCTAAAGAAATGAAGAAGGAAATGGTAAGTACACTGAAATACCGTGCTCCTTCATATACAATGATTAAAAAGTGGGTTGCAGAGTTTAAAAATGGGACGTACGAGCACAAGTGACGCTCCAGAGATCATTGAAAAAATTAAACGTTTAGTACCGGAAGACCACAGATTAAAGTTGTTTCAGAGAGCAGAGGCTATAAACATATTAATAGAACGCGTAGGTAATATTTTAAGAACTATTTTGCGCTTTCACAAGGTCTATTTCCAATCAAAAAGTCTAATATTTTAGAATAAACAATTTAAATTTTAGGTTTAATATTAATAATTATTTTAATAATTTCTAAGTACAATATAATATTAATAATAATATTAAAATTATAAATAAAAATAATTTATTAAAAAACTGATAACGAATTACAGAATAACTTGCAGAAAATTTTAAAAATAATTACAGAAAATTTTAAAACCCAAATAAAAAAATAAAAAAATTAAAGATAAAGTTAAAAAATCTCTTTCATGCTAATTATATTATTTTCGTTTTATGAGAAAGAATAAGATCAAGCCGTTCAGTATTATTTTCAACTCAAATAGCAAGATGGGTGTCGCGTTTGTTGACACCTGATCAGAAGTTGCAAGGAAAAACTGTTTGTGTCAAGAATTTGGAGCTTTACCATAAAACTCCCAGTAAATGGTTGAGATGGCTTATTACTATGGATGAAACTTGGATACATCACTACCCTCCAGAAAGTAAATTACAGTCAAAACCTAACCAAAAAGTAAAGTCAATTTAGTCAGCTGACAAGGTTATGGCGAGTGTTTTCCGGGATGCACAGGGAATTATTTTTATTGATTTCTTGGAAAAGGGTAAAAGTATCACTTGTGACTACCACGCAAGCTTACTCCAAAATTTGAGAGAATAGATGAAAAGAAAAAGGACCTCATTTAGCAAAGGAAAAGATCTAATTCCTTAAAGGTCCAAGTGCTTGAAAATCCACACAATTGGCCAGATCTAGCACCCAGTGACTACCACCTATTCCCGAACCTCAAAACATTTCTGGGAGGACGAAAATTTCACAACGAGGTCATTGAATGGCTAATCAGCTATTTTGAGGACCATGATAAATTAATCGCACTACAGAGATGATTTAATTAAGTTAGAACACCGATATGACAAATAAATTAAACTTTCTGGAGATTATGTTGAGAAATAAAGAAAAACATTTTTAATTCTTTTTTTTATTATTAAACCCGGGACTTACCAGCAGACCGTCGTGCATCTCGTGTTGTTGCCTGATGGAATTACAACCATGTAAGTCAAAAGTTAATACCTTTTTCTTATAAAATTACACCTGGAGCTCCACAAGAATGCTGGACCATACAGTTTCGTAACTGCAAGTTAGCTGAAAATCTTAATTCCATTTGTGGCAGCGATATTTATAGTTATTTTTGTAAATTATGATCTTGTACCATTGTCATTATCCAGATCTTTTTCCTCTTCGAAGACGTCATTGTTGTTGTTTGCAGAACGGATTTTGTGATGGGCAGAGTTCATATACCTCCCCAAGACGTGAGCAGCTTTTATCTCTTTGACATTGCCGACAGAGACGATATGGAACGCATGACGGTTTCATTAGCTGTCATTGTTATAAACTCCAGCCATTTGCTAGAAGTTGGGTCATACGATGTTCAACCTATGTATTAGGTGACGATGTCGAGCGTTTTCTGAGAAACATTAGCTCACACATCCCCTCTCTTGTCCGCCTCGGTAGCGTGGTGGTAGCGTGTCTGCCTCACGTTCCAGAGGTCCCGATTTCAAATCTTGGTCAGGTTGGGTTACCTGGATAAGGTTTTTTCCGGGGTTTCCCTTATCCTGAAAGACGAATGTCGGATAACTAAGCTCTATGGACCCTGGGCTCATTTGAGCATCACTTCACATATTCCATTCTTCGTCCGATATGGCTAAACGTTGGAGGACGTAAATTTAAAAAAAATGTCCCCTCTCTCTCGATGTTTGTTTTTCGAATTTTTACTAGCGGTGTCGTATCCGACTGGTTTAATCCTCATCTCCAATTAATGCGCTCGGAATTTGATTTCAGATAAAGTGTGTGAGATGTGTGTGTGTTTGTGTGTGTGTGTGTGTGTGTGTGTGTGTGTGTGTGTGTGTGTGTGTGTGTGTGTGTGTGTGTGTAGTGTTTAACGTCCGCTGTTACTACATACGGCACCGCAGGCGATGACACTGATGACACATGAGATGAAGATGGAGCACCGGTGGAATAAGATGGCGGTGGAAACCGGAGATACCGGAGAAAACCCGCCCCAGCGCCATGTTGTCCACCACAAACCTCACTTGGCGGTCGCCTGGGATCGAACCCGGGACGCCTTGGTGAGAGCCAAGCGGTCTAACCACTGAGCCACGGCGCGTCCCAGTGTGTGAGATATGTGACCTAAGAGGTTTTGTAGGAATTTTTTTCGGGTTCTTCGGTTTTCCTCACCATTCATTTCACCAATTGCTCTAACATCATATTTTCTTTCATCTTTCTCCCATCATATCATCTCCTTAGTCTCATCAGTTTGGAACTGGTTATCTAGCCTACCTTCCCTCTCAGATCCATCTGCTCTACAGGCATTTAACCCAGACATCCACTCGTAAGTCCTGTGGATATAAGTCCTTTCATAGAAGAAGGGTAAACAGGGAATCAAGATGAAAAATTTGTGTTATGGGTACATAGAACATCTGCTTTCATCCTCACAATTGAATTTTTATATCAAGAATGTTAAAGTCACTACAAGTTAAAAGCCACACATAAATAGTGCATAGGTATTTTAGTTAATTGATGGAAATTAATCATTTCTCCACGCTAGCCGTTCATAGGCTAAGATTTTTGAGGGATAGAGTTAACATGAAAAGTTCAATGCCATGGCCGGGATTTAAACCATGGATCTCCTGGTTTCCGTCCAGGCGCTCTAACCCATTGAGCTACAATGGCCAACGTGCCGTCCTGACATTAAATTCTCCATTTGACTCATATATTTCTCCGGTAGACCACTAGGGGCTCTCGCATCCGAGATACGTCGTTTGTGGCGACTTACTATCGTAAGTACTTGAGTCCCAGGCTTAATCATTTAACTCTTATTATTTTAGTTAATTGATAGAAATTAATCATTTCACTACACTAGAGAGCCCCTAGTGGTCTAATGGGAAATATATGAGTCAAATGGAGAATTTAATATCAGGACGGCATGTTGGTCATGGTAGCTCAATGGGTTAGAGCGACTGGACGGAAACCAGCAGATCCGTTGCTCAAAACCCGGCCATGGCATTGAATTTTTCATCTTGACTCTATCCATGAAAAATCTCAGTCTATAAACGACTAGTTGATGTTGTTTTTTGCAAGATATTCAGCAACAAAATTGACAATATGTGGTGCAGCATCCAGCCCGCTTCACGGAAATGTGGTCTCTGCGCCTGATATGGACTTGCAATTTTTTTAGGATAGCCCTGTAGTATTGTCCAGTTACTGATGTGTGTACAGGTACAAAATTGCTGATAAACCATTCCATGAATATCAAAGAATGAGATGACCATTATTTTCCTAGAGAAGCAACCACTTCTGCTTTTTTTGGTTATGGTGAGGAAGATGATTTCCACCCTGAGCTTTGCTGTTTGCTCTCAGGATCAAAATGATGTAGCCAAGCGTCATCAACAGTGATTACGTTTGAAAAAACTCCGGTTGTTCCCCTAATATCAACTTTAACTGCACGCAACCTACATGCAAATGGCCTTTTGTTCGGGAATCAACAGTTTTGGAACCCATCGCTCACAAACACCTTTCATGTGTAATGAATGTTTCTGTAACCAACGTGTGGGTGGCTCACAGTGAAGTGTTCAGTATTTCAGAAAGTGATATTAAGATAATTCGTCGATCCTGTCTCACAATGGCAGCAGCAGTGTTGATGTTTTCTTCCGCAAGAGCAGTAACTGGAACACCGGATACACCTTCTTTTGAAATTGATTGTCTCCCCTCTTTATACATTTTAAACAACCTTCGAGCTGTGATGCAGAGAAGAACAGACTCTCCATATGCCTCCTGTAACACTGTATAGGCCTCAACTGATGATTTGTGGAGACGAAAGCAGAATTTCAAAGCCGCATATTGTTCCTCACGTGTTAACTCCATATGCAGCAGTAGGCAATACTGAACATGTCTGAACTTGCCATGTTTCTCACAGGCGGGAACCAGGAGTACCAACAATAAAACTACTGCGGCGTGTTTCTTTCACATTAAGCTAACAGAATATAATAAGATTGAATTTTAGTGCGAAAAATTATGACCGTAAAAAAAGTTATGATCAGTCTTTATTGAACAGCCCATTTAGATAATAATATGACCACTTTCTCGTTGTTTGCACACCTCTCGTCTTTCCCCGTGTTGGTAGCTTGGAATTGTGGGGACTCTGTACTCAGCAGCTTCAATGTGGTTTCGTTATAGGTGCTAAGAATTTATTTATTATATGCAAATCTATAATTATTGTGGCATTAAATTATTTGTGTAAGCATCTACTGTAAATATATAAAATGTTTAACCATTTCTATGATACAGGGTATACAACTTTTCCAAAAATTGAAAGACTGCTGAGGGGAGATTAAGAAAGCTGAATGTTTCGTCGATATTTCACATTTTTACATGCATATCAAGGGCGTCTACATCCGTAAATAAGCATAATCGTGGGAGTCGAAATCACAGTTACAGGGAGATAAGTGGGAGGATTTGCCATAAAATTGTCATTCTATGAGGGTGGTTTGAAAAGATCTCGGAATCACCATTACAGATCAGTGCAAACTGTTCATGTGATATCCATTGGATGGTGTTGCCTGTATACACGTGTCACATCAGTGCTCTTGGAAGAGAGCTGTGTCGGTGACGTGGCTTTATTGTTGTTCCCGGTAGTGATTTGCGAAGATGGACAAAAATCTAGATAAAGGTATGAAAGCAAAGGTCGTTCATGCCGATTTCCAGAATACACTGGGGGACTCTGCTACTTCATATTTAACTGTTGCCAAGTAGACAAATGCATTTAAATTTGGTCGAGGGAGCTTAGATGATGATCCGCGTAGTGGTCGGCCAAGATGTGTCACTACACCAGAAATCATTGCAAAAAATGCACCAAATGGTCATGGAGGATTGCAGATCGAAAGTGCGTGAAATTGCTCAGGCTTGCCAGATATCATCTGTAAGGGAATATCACATTTTAACTCATAAATTAAGAATGAAAAAATTATCCGCAAGATGGCCGCGACTCCTGACGCTGGATCAAGAACGCATGAGAACGGACATATCGGAACAATGTTTGGCCCATTTTAAGAGAAACGAACAAGATATTTTGCACCCGTTTGTGACCACATTAGAAACTTGGGTGCATTACTATACTCCAGAGAAAAAAAAAGGCAAAGCAGTGGAAACATGCTGATTCTTCGCCACCAAAGAAAGCAAAGACAATTCTTTCGGCTGGAAAGCTCATGGCGTCCGTTTTCTGGGATGTGAAGGGGATTCTGCTTGTAGATTATATCCCGACTGGGCAAACAATTACTGGAGAATTCTATGCTAACCTCTTGGACAAATTTCAACAAAAGATACGCGAAAAAAAGACCAGGTTTAGCACGGAAGAAAGTCATCTTCCATCAAGACAATGAGCGCCCGCACTCAGGTGCCGTCGCCATGGCAAAATTACACGAACTAAGATATGAATGGTTGCCACACCCGCCTTATTCACCTGATATGGCTCCGTCAGTCTTCCATCTCTTCCCAAAATTGAAAATGTTTCTTGATGGACGAAGATTCACTTCCAACGAAGAATTGATAGCTGGAGTTGACAACTATTTTGCAGATCTGAAGGAATCTCACTTTCGAGATGGGATCAAGGCACTGGAACAGCGTTGGACCAAATGCATTAATCTAAAGGAGACTACATTGAAATATATAAAAAAAATTCAGTGATCTAAGTCCCTTTTTTTCTATTCCGTTCCGAGACTTTTCAAACTACCCTCGTAGCTTAATTAAATAAAGCAACTTTACGGAAAGAGGAGGATCCTAGGCTTAAATTTTAACTATTGCACTAAATACCTCAGTCTCATTCTAGCTATATTATTGATTACAACGAAACATACCCTTTTAACAAAGCTCATTAATGTTTCACATTTATGGTTATCAATTTCTTAATACATTAAGAAACAACAGCACGAAGCCAGGATCATTAGCCTAGCATGACCTTGAAGTTTCTTCCCACAGGCTCATCGCACGCTGATCATGAAGTAGATTTAGAACGCTTCTGCTCCAAGGATTTGTTGGATTGCGTAATGGAAACGAACTGATGCTCCATGGAGTCGATGATTGCCATATCTCCATCTCCCTTGCCGAGTTCATTATCTCGTCAGGGATGAACAAGTTTTGAACGGCCAGTAACACATGGTTAACTGGATTTTTCTGTGTATTACCTGTCGTATAGCTCTACATGAATGAACGTAGTTAAATAAATGCAAATTGGGCTAATCCCTCTCCAGATTTTGTGTCTTATTTTACCATATAGTGTGAAATTTAAATCTGTAATTATTGTTTAAAGCTGCAACAGAGAAAAGAGACTTATAAGTTAGACCGATATAGTCATATAGAGTCATATGCCTGCTTATAGAATTTAGTTTCTCAAATTTCTATACATTACTATCATTTCGTATCATAAGAATGGTGGAATGCACTTAGTTGCATCGTGCATTACTTCTGATTCCTATGCGTCTTTAACAATATAGAAATTCTCCTTAGTTTCAGTATTATTTATTTATTTATTTATTTTTGTTTACTCAAATCCAGTTTTAAGATTATTGGTAAAAATATCTCAAGGTTGAGTATTCATTAATTGGGGATTATTTATAATTAGAAATATTTACTTGGTGTTCAAATAAACTTTTAATAGACTAGGCGTAATTGTTATTATACTTTCAAGAACTCTGCATACAATATATAATTAAGAAATGTTATTTACAATTATGTATATGCACAAAAATGTACTGAATTAATTCTATAAAATTTAATCTAGAGACCGATTGCCTTGTATATGTAAACTGGATTGTGTATGACAAATATTCTTCTTCCTTTCTTCACTGCCCGAAGACACTAACCTCTTGTCCTGCTTCATAGTTTCACAGTTTCTCTTTCCATCTCCTTTCGGCCTTCACATATCTCTTCTTCCAAACGCCAGTAGTACGCTTTTTGTACTCTGATGACCTCAATTCTATTTATAATATGAGAGCCTTTGCTATATATTCTTTTATTCTTTCATTTATGCTGAAAACAGGTAACTTCTTCCTCATTTCTGAATTTCAGAAAGAAACGATTTACTTTATTCCTTTTTTTCTACTACATATTTCATACCTTGACCGAGCAGGATGGCTCAGGCAGTTCTCTTTCAGGGTAGAAGTGTCGGCGGTTGTCTCAGCGGTGCATGGCAGGATGATATGCCCTGCGGAAAACCACTACCTCCTCCGATAGGTCGGTTGCCGGTCTCCGCTCCTCTACTGGGACCATTTCGGCACCGCTAGCTAGGAACCTTTGGGACTCGGATGGCCTGCCTGGGATCTCTGGGACTCGGCTGTTGGGTTCGTTGCCGTCCCGCAGTAGGGGAGCGAATTCGTTGTACTGGTCTGTCGGGGGAAGTGTCTATCCACGTAAACTGTAGGGACCCTGCCGTCTGTACTGCCGTGGTTCCTTGAGACGGCCACCCTCTGTCTCCTCTCGCCTCATCCTTCCTCCCATGTGTGCCTAACTTGGGAGCATAGGAACAATGGGCTCAGCATGATGGCCTACGTACCGAATCCCCTCCGTAATGAAATCCTAATCCTACATATTTCATTCTGAATTGTACTTCTTTTTTCCTATGCTTCTGATCCATTGAAAAGAAGAAAAAGAAGTGAACAGTCATTGGTTTATAAAATTTCACTCTAATGACCTTTCTTGATTAATTATTTCATCAACTGAACTTTGTCAGACTTCTTTATAACATCCCTTTCAAATTCAATAAGTAAATCAGTCCAGATGAAATATTGCAAATCTTGTGGATGCAATTTTACTCGTAAAGAACGTTTGAACTTTGTACCTTTCCTCAAAGTGATAGGTTCCTGACTATGACTTAGTGGTCTAAATTAACACTGCTTAAAACAATCGTATTTATAATAACTATTCATTTATTCACTTAATATCCTTCATCTGTTTCCAGTAGCTAACAAATGAATCCACGTTTGCCTAAGGCGTGTCAGATAAGCGTTTTCTGTTATATTTCCTAGTCGCTGAATTGCATATTCCACAGCATCATTCGTTTATTTAGTTCATTGAAACTAACAGTTGGCGTTTCATTTACTATGCTACCAACTTCTTATGAAGGACGATAAATAGTTTGGTATAATTTCTGATGTCTGAAGAGAAATTGAAATATAAATATAAACAAGTGAATGTAACATATATAGTACCTGGTCAATCTATGTATGTTATATATTCGCAATTGTACGATTTACCCAAAGAAGTAGCTGTAAGCAATAGCAAAAACAACAGCAGAAATATTTTATCAACCTTAAACACTGTAATCCAACAATACGCTCTGTTTCAAATATTCTTGTTCTCGAAATATTGTATTTCACACAAAATTGCATCTTAAGATTTCATTGAAAGGGAAGTTTTTAAATCTCTCAAAAATAAATATTAGTTTTAGTTGAATTTTATTCATATCTAATAGTTTTAGAGGTAACTTAAACAAGAAATTTAAATATATTTATATACTTTTCATACAACCATTATCAGTTTAACAACATTATATTACCTTCATTTATTTTATTGCATTTTATGTTTAAGAAAAGCTATCTATTTGAACATACTAACGCAGTTATAGTTTTTATTGATGTGTTTTATTTCTCTTAGCAGCATTAGGCTATTTTAGCGAAGATTCTGCGGTCAGATCATTTAAGTAGTAGTAATGTATGCAGCTAATGGAAAATCTGGACGGTAACTGCAACACAGGTGTTGTCTACGAACTGTGTTGCTACATTTTCTGAAATATGATCATTATACATTGAAAATAATGAGTATACTTAAGTTCCTTAATTAGATATTTGCTTCAGCGTTTTTACCTAACGTGTTGAACCGATAAACAAAGACTTGCATACGTTCCCTTTCTATTAGAGAAGTGAGGAGATATTTACAGACTGTGATGTAGTCTTTTGTGAACTAAGTACGATAAGTAATTTTATATTAACATTTTCAATATGCACATGTTTTAAAATGCACAAATGATTTTGGTTTGTCATTGTTCAGAGAAAGGTATATCGAGATACTGTTTCATCTTCTGCCACTAACCCACAACAACTTGTAATACCGATTTTACAGCACTGTTGTAGGAAATATGACGCTATTATTGATGCAGGTGTCATAAAGAGCCAGTTATGCACGATATTGAATACAGCAATGCCTCCTTATAATTATATTATTGCTAAAACGTTTTCCTTCAATGCTTTGCGTGTAATACTCAATTACTTCATACTTGTGGTACCCTATGTCTGAAACTACTTAACCGTATTTAAATATAGATGATAATCGGTTGTAATACCTCAACCAGTGGTCAACCCTGAACAAACAGCATGTATCTCCCATTCTTGGTAGACCCACGTTTCCCTAATGGTACATCAGGAAAGGTGATCATTAAAGTTCACAAAGATGGATGCAGTGAAACACAAAGTTTAGCGCTGCCTGTCGAATGTTTTCATAATAAAAACAACTGACAACGGTTACCGGCAATTACGCATCTAGGAAGGCGTTGCTTGGTTGTTTGGAGTGATCACTTGACGTCCTAGAACCCGCCTCCCAGAGTTGGAGAGGGAGTAACACGATTGATTCAGGTAATGTTTTTTTATTTTTTAGAAATGAGATGAGTTTTGGATATTGGTGGAGAGAAACCTGAATTTGATGAGAGAGGCGTGGTAGGGAAACCGTGATGGTTTGTTGTTCGCCTTCTTAATGTAATGGCAGTTAATTTCTTGGAACTATAATCTGGAAGGTTCATAGAGCAAAATAAGCGTTTAGGTGTGTCTAAAATTCTCAGTTATAAAATTTAGGAAGAGCAGAAACACTTGAGCAAAGTCTTTGTAAATATTGTTTAAAGTTTAAAGGATTTTTATTAAAATACCGTGTGTTGAAGGTATTTGCACAAAAAAGTTAAATATATACTTTTAATGCTGGCAAATAGCTTCCGAACTTCTCTTCACACAGAATGACTTTTCTTTAAAATGAAAACTATATGACATAGACACAATTACTACAAAATATAGTTATTTTAAAGCCACACAAATTGTTTATTATTTTAATCGTTTTCAAGCTATAATAGCTTATAGATTTGAATTTTAAAATACTTATATGTATTTTTCTAGGAATCAATTGTTATTCGTTCTTTTTCCTGGTCATATAAAGTCATTTCAAAGTCATCTGACTATGGCCATAGCGCAACAGCCCCTACTGGGCCAACCCGACTGCCGGCCTAACGCCCACATACGCAAGGTAGAGGTGGGAGATCATAAAGCCGATACGGGGAGGAGATGTGGTCAGCATCTCGGCATCCCTAGCCAGAAAGTTGGTTTTCTTGACCAGGGTTCGCAACCTATCGTAGCTTGTCAATTTTCTCAAGATGGAGTGGGCACCGGTCCTATACCCGGCCCCGTATGGGAGGGGATCCATCCCCTTCAGCTGCTGTGGTGCGGGCACTGCTGACCCCTAGCACTCGTGGTACCTCTGACGTTACAAGAGGAACCACGGGCTGAACATTCGAACCCCTCCCTGATTGGGAGTTGTTCGGATTGGGTTGGACTCGAGGGGGCAGTGGTTCCCGATACCCGTGGGTGATCGGGTACATCTCCGGACGGGATTGAGGGAAGCCATTAATATTCCCGCACACTAGCCAGCATAGCTAGCATAATGTGTGCTAGATCACCAGGCGGCCCCAGCGAGGTCATATCGGTAGCCTTTCCATTTTGAAGTTGGCGCGCGTAAGTGGCGTATCCACTTCCGTCCCGTCTTGAGTCCACAGGACCAGATGGGGGGGGCCTTGTTAGTGTCTAGGTCTTGCCCTATGGAAAGTCCCACGGAGGCACAGGGCGCCTTTTTGTGACAGCTCGGTAACTCCCTGGTCGAAGTAGGCCCGGGTCCTTTTTCCTACGGGTTCAGGACTAATGGGAGAAGAATCTCTGATATTAACGGTCCTATATCCGAGTCTTAAAATCCGTAACCCTAAATCTGAAACCGATCCCAGGTGTCTTCCGTGGCCAGGAAACAATGCATGACACCTTAGCCCACTACGCCTCGGTGTGGGGCTGACTATGGCTTTAGCCTCGTGAAATAGGCGAGAATACCTTATAGAAAAAATAATAGAGCAAATTATCGAACACACAAGTTTTAAATCTTAGTTGCCTTATTGAAATGTAAACCAGACTCAGAAATGATGGAGAATTTAATGTCGTATCGGCAGTTTGGCCATAGTAGCACAATGAATAGGAGCAGCTGGATGGAGACCGGAAGATCCCTGGTTTAAATTCCGGCTATGGCATTGAATTTTTCAGTCTGACCTCTAACTTTCCATACTGCGTCCTACACACTTAAGTGTGAAAGCACAAGTAATTCCCTTTAGTTGTATTGGTTATTTGTGTAGCATAGGGTATATTTAAATATTTTGAACTAGCCCATTTTGTAAACAATATAAATATATTTTAATGAGTTATACGTTTTAAACTGTGTTCTTTTACCTGTAACTAAGCGCAAAGATTTTCGTGTAAATGTTAGATTTTGTGTGTTTGTATGTTCATTATCTGGTTTGGCACTGATTTCGACCAAAAAGTGACACAGATAACCTTTGACACAATGTAAAAATTAATGTCTAATTTATAATTCGAAATTCATCTTCATCTCACAGAACTTTATTATATTTAATGTTATATATTGCTTACAAGAGCTTGCGAGACTATTGATATATTCATTAAAGATAATCGTATATCTAACATACTGAACTTAAGAATAATTTATGACAATGTCTTATATTTTCACGATCCCACTCAATAATTGAGGAATTTAAGGGCGATCTTGGACAGTAAAACAGTTTTGATTTCTTGTGTCTACCTGGTTGTTTTATGTACGCTGGCTATTGAGAATGAACACATTATATGGACTTTGAACACAGCATCTAAATCATTCGGTTGGAATAACGAAAAATCTTCCTTATAACCTGTATTACTTATTCAAGTTAGTTTTATCTTAAACGAAGATACAAACATGATACATACATATTTGAAACAAAGATGCTTATGTCGTATATACCTCGATGTGATCTCTTTGCTTCGAAAGTGAAAATCATTAGTGTTACCACATAATGAACCCATTTGTCTTCAACCATGCCAGCGCTATAAAACGCTGTTCCAGAGTAACTACATATTTACATAAATACTAAAAGTTATAGGGACAACGGAAGACATATTACGCATTAAACCTACATAGATCCATTGTAACTAACATCTCCTAGGAGGAGGGCATGAAATGAAGCAGCCGCAACTGGCTACAATCTTGAGTTTATTTGCTTTTGTTTTTTAAACTCGAAATTACTCATGTCTTAATTTTTATACATAAGTACCATATTGAATCGACAAACTTATACAAGACTTGATTGCCTAGAGCATAACTCGCTAAGCAGGATTTCATTTATAAATTTTAGTTACTTGAACCCCCGTTATTGCAGTCTATTGTGGAGGGGGGGGGGTCCACATCAAAGTGAGTGGTGTTTAGCTTATGTGGATATGCAGTAGATATCGTTACTGTGTTTAATGAACACTATTTTGGTTTAATGCATTATATACAATGAAAGGGAAACATGATCCTTTATTTGTTTTAATATTTTATTTGGTATAAGTCATCCCTATACGAGGGTCCTTCAATAGATAACCGAACTAATCTTTTAATTAACACATAATGGCTTTATTTCACTAACATTTATCTACACTTTCGAAGTATTATCTCTCTGATGAAATACAACTATTCCAACGATTTACCCATTGTTGGAAACACTCATTGAACCCATTTTTGAACAGTCTGTTCAGGATACCCATAACAATATTGTTAAACTCCTTATCACTTTGAAAATGCCGACCACGAAGTTCCTGTTTCACTTTAGGTAAGAGGTGAAAATCGCATGTTGCGAGATCCGGAGAATAAGATGGATGAGGCGTCATCTCAATGATACTTGTTTCGAAATTTGTTGATCTCCAAGAAAATATTACTTTGAACTGATTCTGTTCGAATTATAACTCTTTAGAAGATGGCATTATATCATTTTCTCTACCAAATACCTAGCAGAAGAAGGTATTACATCCCAGCCAAAAATGTATTAAAATTGAGGTAGGTACCCTAAATACAAAAAAGGAACCTTCAGTAAAATGTGTGTATTTGTGTTTAATTATGATAACGTATAAAGGAAGTGTTCGCTAAGTACCAAATTTAATGATTACATGCAGCATCCTCCAAAGATGAGACACCAGAATTTCAAGAATAGTTCTCCATCCCAAACTAACCTTTAAATGGTAGAGTTCTGGAAATTTTAATTTCCTCAAAAATTGGCTCTAATGAAAATTTAATGAAAACATCGCTGTATGTTTAACATTATTACATTATAATTAAAATGCATTTCTTTAATTTTCTTGAAGTTGCTTCTGAGAAAATCTGGAAGGAACTCTGTTGAAGCTGAATACTTGGTAAGCGTAAGAGCGTACAATACAAAAGAATGAATATATTTTTAAAACAGAAATTTATTAATATTCGTGCATCTTAGTCAATTTATGATACGCAGTGCGTTTTAAGAATAATAATATTTTAATAACTTTTCTTTCATTTTACAGTATATTTTTTCATTGTTTCTGATTATGTAATGGAAAGAGAGTGATATATAAATTACAATTTATCAGCATAACTTAAACATCCAATTTTCCTCTATTAATTTGGTAACTACCTTTGATGAAAAGTGTATCGGAAATCTTACCTTGCACTTAATTACCTCGATTAATATAAAGTGATCGCAAAACAGGTCTTCGTACTGCTCCTTATTTTACTATTCCTAAAAACCTTTACTCTTCTGTCTGCTTTGTTTTAATCTAGATGAACGTTTTAAGAGCTGTGATAGTTTTGACAATCCCTCATCTTTGCATGGTTAGAGCATAACGAATAACCACTTCCTCTTTGAGCAATGTATAAGTGTTTCAAAATATAAATCAGTAACATGAAAAATGAAAGAATTGTCTCCAGAAAATGAATGAATTATACATAAATTGTATGTTTTAACGAGATCTGCAGTTTTTAATTAGTAATATTGTATATATTTCAGCTATGTTACTTTTACGAGTTATGAAAAATCATCCAGAGTGAAATCGAACTCAGGCTATTCCAAGAAAACCTGAGATTTACATTTAACTTGTTAGGAATATATCTTAAGGATATGGTATTTTATCGATTTGTTTACCTTGTGAAGGGAATTCGGGGCATGGGATATATTGAACATTTTCGTAACATTCTTGGAAGGTACTGAACGAAACTGTATCTACATGGAAGAAAGTAATAAACGCAAGTAGACAGGAAATTCCATGTGAATTTAGCACGTCATAGTTGTTTTATTTGGTTTACGAAATAAATAAATTTCTGCAGGTAGCACCTGCGCTAAGTCACTCTCTAATCATCATAAAATTTAAACCATTGTGTCAACCTTAGGTTAATTGTATAAACTTAAGCCCATTCTTATCCACACATCTCGTTTATCTCGTCACCTCAGCCCAACCATGCTTTACTGATACTGAACTTTTCAGGCGAACATAAAAAGATTATAACTTCCGATAAGATCTGTTTTAACACAGAGGTCTCCCAAATCCGTTAAAAATGTAACTGCATGGGATGGTCTCAAGTCCTGATTGGGACAAAAGATTTCTCGCTTCGTCAATAGACATTAAAAAATTCTCCAGCCATTTCTGATCTACGGTTTCTACAAAGACACTTAAGAACGGAATTCGAGCACTCTTTTTAAAGCCTGTACAAGGATTTCTCGAAGGTCTTTGACAGATTTACGGGGGTGGCTTGCCTGGAAGAAAGAGTCGCAGTCACCTTTTTCTTTTGTACTCTCGAAGATACGATAGAAGGTAAAGAACCTATAATAAACGAAAGGTGTAACGTTTCAGAGCACTGGTCCAGATGGTTCTCCAGCTACACAAGGATTGATAGGAGGTGGGGATAAATCAAGCGGGGGTGGAGGGGAATGTTCTCTTATAGTAAAAAAATAACACCCCGCAAGGGTTTCGATTTCGTGGATTAAGTAGTGAAAAGAACCGAGAAGAAGTGGCATTCTTTTCTTCAGCGGCTTATTTCTTGTCATAATCTTTTCATCTCCAGAAAGACTTCTTTCTCTTTTTTGATGTGGGGGCTTTAGAAATCTTTGCCTCCTCCGTTCGTTCTCAGGAATATCAGGGATATTGGTTGCGACTGGTCGCTTTTGTGCTCTTTGCTTCTTACTTTTTATTGCTGTCTATAAAACGGGTGTTAAAAGTTTTATTATTGTTAAAAAATTAAACTGCCGCTAAATCTTCCGCTCCAAATGGCCTTAACCGATGACTAGATCCCTTCCAAATAATAAAAATTCTAAAAGTTAGCTCCACTACTGAATTTAATTTCCTAATATTAAACATAATTTCATTCAATTACTTGTTATGTTCTCCTGTCACGGAAGCTGTCGAAGGTTTCATCACCTTCTTTTGAAATGCGAATTTCTTGGCGCCTATCTCGCTCAGGAACAAAACTGGCTAATTGAACTGGAATGAAGTCATAGTAGATCAATATAATTTTATTTAAAATATTTGCTTCCATCAGATTATATATTGGTTGCTTTCACCATTTGAGTATAGACAGTATTGGACGAGATAAACATTGCTTTCTCGTGTTGTTATGTTCGATCTAAAATATTAGAGACCACGATTTCACAAGATGGTCACGAGATTGGTAAGTGAGATTTGAGATTAACTGAATTCCATTTCCCTAAAATAATTATCAATGTATGTGTGTATGTGTGCTTGTGCTCGCGTACCTGCTGTGTTTTGTCTGCCTTGAACAGCATACTAATTAAATTAATTTAATTTAATCCAAGTATTACCAAAACATAAATGAAATAAAAAACAACTAACTACTTCAGACTACTCTTTAGATAGTAACATTTTCGTTATTTTTTGAATTTCTCAAAAGTGGCTCTAAGGCTCTGATTAAAATATTTGTGTGAAAAATTAAATGCTTATAATGGACTTTCTGGAGGTAGCCTGTGAAATTCTCTTAATTATGACATTACTAGTGAACAATAGAATTTTGAAAATCTCCTAGAAACATAAAATTTATTTGGCGTACACTCCTTGTAGCATTTAGCATTTCTGAGATATTCTTTCTTATTATTTTTAATTTTCAAGTGCAACTCACACTTCTTTTCTCCCCTGTTTCATATAAAAGAGCCAAATTTCAGAGCTATCTTTTTTTTTTTTTTTTAATATTTGACTATCGCTCTATCATATTCTTCTTACACCTACATCGAAATGTGTAAATGCGTAACAAACATGTTATGTCATGACAATAAACATATAAAACAATATTTTTACAAGAATGACTAGAGAAAGGCATATGAATGTAACATAAATGTATTCAAAGTCTCATGTCATTTTTTGTCCTTGTTATCTATTTTATTCTGTGATATATACTCTGAAGACACCTGCTCTTCCTGATTTGATGTCGTAAACTCTTACGTCTCATGTCTTTTAAGCAGTTTCACTGAAGAACCTGGGATATTTGAATATAAGTTGTGTCGAGCTAATTCGGTACCGATCGGGATGGCTAGTCGGTGTCGTCTGTGGCCTGCATTCCAGAGATCCGAATACGATTAGTAAACACCCCAACTCCTACCTTGGCTTTTCCATTGTTACTGGTGAATAATTGGATGGTTGGGTTTCCTTAGGATCATTTGCCATTTATTCAGTTCTTTTTCTTGTTTCTGATCTGCTTCTACGTTTCATGGTATATGACGATGACCTACACGTGCTGCGGATACTTGTTCAAAGGAAATATTTCCCCTAGTGGACACCCTTTAGGTAGACGTGTGAGACGGGTCTTTGAATACTGAAGTGTTAGACGTCTCTGTGACTTCTCTACTTGCACCCTGCAGCTCATGCACTTTATCCCTTTCTGTCCTACATACAGTGGATGTTGCATAGGTCTGCCCTCTGTTGTATAACGTGTACCTACAAGAGAAGTGCGGAAAGTGTCCGTTTACCAAATTCTTCAGTTTTTCGAAAAGATTTTTCTTCGAAAATATATGAAGGATGATTGAAATATGCATTAATTATTTTTTATTTCTGATTATCACTGTCTCTCCACTCTCTCTCTCTCTCTCTCTCTCTCTCTCTCTCTCTCTCTCTCTCTCTCTCTCTCTCTCTCTCTCTCTCTCTCTCTCTCTCTCTCTCTCTCTCTCTCTCGCTTTAAGGATGATATTGGCACTCTTTCCAAAAATACCTCAAACAGCTTAAATGTTTGTTTTTAGATGAAAGAAAATTCTAACTGTTTTAGAACATGTTTGATTAATTACAGGTATAATTATTATTGCAACGAGAAATTACCCATTATATTCGTAAGGTTTCCAGCACATTATTTTGGTCTATGGATTCACCTTACTACGTTGATTCTGTCCTACATTATGGATCACATATTGCAGTCTTCATTTATCTAAATTTAATGCAGAATATATCCATTTTATTACTTTTAAATAAGTGACATATCTAATTTGTAAACTTTTCGTATTTAGTTTACCCTGCATATACATAAATTTACCTTCTGATAGGGTTTCTTAGTTCTGATAAGTAAAATATGTTAGGGCTGTTCAATAAAGAATGATCATAACTTTTTACGGACATAATTTTTCGCACTAAAATTCAATTTTATTGTATTCTGTTAGATTAATGTGAAACAAATATACCGTAGTAGTTTCATTGTTGGTACTCCTGGTTCCCACCTGTGAGAATCAGGCAAGTTCAGACATGTTCAGTATCGCCTACCGCTGCAATAGAGGTAACTTGCAGCTAAAGTTGATGTTAGAGGAATATCCGGAGTTTCTTTCAAACGTAATCACTGCTGTTGAAACTTGGCTACATCATTTTGATCCTGAGAGCAAACAGCAAAGCTCAGTGTGGAAATCTCCTTCATCACCAAGCGCCCAAAAGCAGAAGTGGTTGCTTCTGCTGAAAAAGTTATGGTCATCTCATTCTTTGATATTCATGGAATGGTTTATCAGCATGCTGTACCTGCACACACACACACACACACACACACACACACACACACACACACACACACACACACACACACACACACACACACACACACATCAGGGATGACCTGAAAACATTGCATGTCCATATTAGGCGCAAAAGGCCACAATTCCATGAAGCAGGCTGGATGCTGCACTACGATAATGCGCGTCCGCATATTGCCAATGCTTTTGCTGAATATCTTGCAAAAATCAACGTGAAGTGCATCCCTCAGCCTCCCTATAGTCCGAATTTAGCCCCATGTGACCTTTTACTATTCTCTTACTTGAAGAAACGCCTTCGTGGGAGGCATTATCCATCATCAGAAGCAGTGGTGAAGGCTGCGGAAGCGATTTTGAAGGATCTCTCGAAAAATGGTTTCCAGCATGTCTTTGAAAACTGGCACAAACGCTGGGACAAGTGCATCACATTCAGGGGAGAATATTTTGAGAAGGACCATCAAAACTATGAGGATGAGTAAAGGTACGTTGTCATAAAAATTGCGTTCATTCTTTATTGAACAGCCCTCGTATAATACACGTAACATACATGTTTGTAAAAATACGCTTAACAGCTTTCTGTATATCTTAGCTGCCACGCAGGAAAGATATTTAAAAAAATCTTACACCTACATTCACATGATTTTCTATACGTTCGTTAACATGTACCTGCTTGAAAGATATTCCTGTATTTCAAGTTAATCAAGATAAATATTTGTAGAAGTGGCTTGATTGTATTTTTCTTTAATGGAATAAAATAGGTTTCAGCAACAGTAATACATTTATTGTTTTAGTAAAGCTATGCAAATTGGTTCTCTTTGCAAGTCCATAATTAATTATTGGAAAAGTCAAAACGATGCGAGTAAGAAATATCTCAGAAAGGATACACACAAAAAATATGTTTGACATAAACTATACGCTCTTACGGGACCTGAATTTGTTTGTGCCGTAAGATTTTGTCAACTCAAAACACATGCTATTTTCATAAAACCTGATCGTTAAATCCATCTTAAGCAAAAACAAAATCCTGTCAAAGTGTTTCACTTAAAGGGTTGTTTGAGGTGAGAAATTCCCTGGAAATCATGTCCCATTGTTTCAAGCTGCAGAAATTAAACATCGTATTTGAAATACAGCTGACTGTTCGTTTTGGGTTCATGCTAATCCATGGATACACATAGACGTTTCTCTAAATGTTCTTTCCTTAGATTTATACAATCTCTAAATTTGTGTTTAGAGTTAAAATTGGACAATGGACTTTTTGGGTAAATTGTAATATTCTCTACCAGCTATATAGATAGTAGATGAACCAACAAGCTGCATAAACGTAATGCGATTAATGTAATAAACTAAAATTTGGATGTACCTCAACATGAAGATGACAGCACTCGGAAATAAAAACTAGTGGATTTCGTTGTTCATCTAGCGACAGTTAATAACCAAATATTCAGCCATTTTTGACGCTCAGTTGTTATGTAACAGTCGTTTGAGTGAGTTGACATAAGTGTTTTTATGAAATCGGGCAAAATCGAGTATCAAGCTGTCATTAAATATCTGTTTCTGAAAGGCAATACGCCTACGCAAATCAAAGATGAGTTGGATTCTGTGTATGGGGACTCTGCGCCATCATTTACCACAGTGAAATTTTGGGCAGCTAAATTTAAAAGTGGCCGTAAGAGCTTGGGAGACGATAAACGTTCGGGACGTTCAAACTGCAACTACCGACGAAAACACTGGTTCACCAAATGGTGCTAGACGACCGCCGAATTAAAGTGACAGAAATAGCAGAGGCTATGAACGTGTCAACAGAAGGTGTTTGTCACATATTAAATCAACGTTTAGACATGAGAATGCTGCCCGCGTGTTGGGTGCCCTGTATGCTCACGTCAGAACAAAAACGTGTTCGAATGAACATTTCCAACGCTCTGTTGGCGGAGTTTAGGCGCAATAAATCCGCGATTTGGAGCCGATTAATTATTGTAGATGAAGTTTGGATATACCATTATACCCTCGAAACAAAAATACAGTCCAGTGGACTACAAAGGGGGAATTGGCTCAAAAAAAGGAAAAACTTTTTTTTTTCGGCTGGGAAAGTGATAGAGACTGTTTTTTGGGATAGTTGTGGAGTTATTTTAATGGATGATCTTCAAAACGGAAAAGCCGTAACAGGAGCATTGTACGCATCATTACTTGACAAGCTGAAGGCAGAACTTGCAGAAAACTACCACTTTGCAGAAAAAGAAATTCACCGTCTCACACCTCAGTGGTTGCCATAGCGAAAATCCACGAATTACGGTTTGAACTGCTTGACCATCCGCCTTACTCACCAGATTCAGCCCCAAGCGACTTCCCTCATCTGGAAATTTGCTCGGAGGACAGAGACTGTCGTCAAATTTCAACTTGGTGAACAATTTTTTTTGCAGAGAAAGGCGCCGAGTACTATTTGGAGAGGTTACAGAGATGGGAGCATCGCTGAGAGAAGTGTGTGCAGTTACAAGGAGACTATGTTGAAAATAAAATTTTGAAAGAATATCTTGTATCTTTATTAGATCGGAAATTTTTCAGGCCACTTATGTATAGTAGTAATGCATTTTCGCTTTCAATGATGACTGCGACTATATATCACTTCTAAGAGTGACGTTTATCAAACACGAGATATAGTGCGAAGTTACGATCGGAAGGCTCAGAAAGCTCCAAGTATGTTACTGATAGTATCTGAGTTTTTGTAACGTAACACAATATAGAACATTCACTACTCGAGTTAAACTATTGCTTACATGATGAGCTATGTGCTGCACCTTATTGAGATTATCATATTTATTTTTCTCTCACATATGTTATCAACAAGCATTTGAACTAATTTGAACACTTGAAAGCTAATGGTTTGAAACCTCACTAAGGGAAATCTATGATGCGTTGATTTCTGTATTGGTGTAAAATTCCTTCTAAACATTTCTGCTTTTCATCTCTAGAGATGTGGCACCGAAAAGTTATATTTTTGGCATACGCAGACCTAAATTTATCGATTGCAATAGAGCAACATATTTTATGTGACTGAGTAAACCCATGCGGAATACATAAATCACGATGGGGTCTTCTCCTAATGTTGATTCTTGGAATAATTACCCGCTATAATTCAAAGTCAGGTCGGTTTATGCAAGTGATATGTAGAGCACAATGCAGGCATCCTCTCATCCAGGAAAAGGGACATCCTCTCCTGTCCTATACGCCATTATATATGTTTAGTATATAAAATAGGACAGAGGGGACACAGCTCGAAATTGTGCTAGTTTAACAAGCGAATAATCCATCTGAAGTTGTCAACAAGAAAACAGCAGAAGAGAAAGATGTCATACATCATGTGATGGTGATGAAAAATAATAATTGATATATTAATTTCTGCTCTTTAAACACATTCCCTGCATACATTCATTTCTGTTGTAATACTTACTTTGCTCAGTGGGAGTAACTGTATACTAGAACATCTCTAGATAAACTGACATTGTGCAGTTCGTTTCCTTGTGAGCATAATCTCATCAAAATTGTCATTTCTAATTGTTCATTCAATTTGTGTGAATATTTTTTTTCGAAAGGAATGCACTAATTGTATATTTTAACAAATATTTCTCTTCAGATATAATGGGAGAGGTATCACACATATTTATCCAACTCTCAGGACTGAAGGTTTACAGGATCATAAAAATAATTTACATGTTTTCTAACGTAGGTGATAGCCTATCTACCTCACGTTCAAGAGACTCCGATTCCAATCTCGGTCACGGCGAGTTACTTGGATAAGCCTTTTTTCCCTTATCCTGAATTTCGGGTAACACGCTATAGACTCTGGGTTCATTTGAGCATTATTTCACCCAATTCATTTATCGTCCGTAGGGGGACGTAAATTAACGACAAGTATGTGCACAAATATAATATGAATATCGAGACTTTATTCGAATTAAATTAAATATCATAAATCCTTTCTTCTTTAAGGAAACACGAAATTCGTAAAATGACAGGCAGTTCCAAATCAAGGAACTGTAAGTAATTTTGTGATAGACGTCCAGCGTCTGGATTCTCCGGTTTACCCCACCATTCATAAAACCAACTGCTCAAAAGCCACATTTCCTTTATTCTATTTCGCTCTCGTTTTATGTCAATTATTGTCATAGTTCTAAATTTCTTCTGTCATAGGCATAGTCATGCTGGCTGCTTTCTCTGATTCAGAATTTGTCTGCTTCTTTACAGGTATCTGGCACCAGGCACCCATTTATAGGTCCTGCAAGAGAGGTAATCCTGCATGGCAAACAAGAGTAGAAAAATTAGAAGTACTATCTTTCTTTGATTTGTTTATGCAAATAATGCATAAAGCTGGAGTGTAACATAATTCATTTCTTTTAATTTTCATATTAATATAATTTTGACGAAAACTTTGTTGTGTATAGGTATTGTAACAAATTTCTAACAAAGAAGTAATTTGCTTATATAGTAAACTGGTTTTTAGAAATCAATAGTATATTTTTAATATTCTGTCAATATATAGCGTGCAATAATGTTCTCAGTAGCTTAAATGATGTTGATGATGATAATGATGATGGGTTTTGAATTTATAATTTCTTAGGTAAAATCTGTAAAAATTATTTTCCAATTTAATATTCTAATACAGTTCATAAAATATTTTAATTCTAAATCCTTAAATATTTGTGTGTTAAGTAAACATAGGAATTACTGGAGTAAAAGTAATAGTTTGTTTGGGAAGTAAGAAAGATTAAGATATATATATATATATATATATATATATATATATATATATATATATATATATATCGGTTGGCAAAAGCAGGTGTACAGTAGGAATATGGTAATGATATATGAAATAATCATGCAAAGAATCTTCAATAAAATGCGACACACAGATATATATATAAAGCACCACACGTAAATGGAATTTCTTTGTGATTACATGAGATTTATCTAATTACCATCATTCACACTAATGTAGTCTAGATAGTATAGTCTAGATTTACGGTTTTTTTACTTGCAAAAATTTCTGGTTATGTCTCTTTAAGGAGATGGATTTTGCATCGGCGATACGTGGTCTTCATAATGGGTCCAGAAAGAAATCCATAGGCGTAAGATTGGGTGGTGTTGGTAGCCATTCATTTGATATTCTGCATCTTATTCACTTATTTGGAATTCCTCGGGGAAAAAAATTTCAGCAATCAAAATCATGAAATATTGACGAGTAATCAACGATTGTCTTCTTCTCAACTTTGGGAGGGAGGAGATGACGTCAAGCTGAAATATTAAACGATTGCATTTATTTTTTCACAGTAATAAAACTATGACGTGACTTACAGTCAATCCTAAAGCGTTTATCGATAAAGGAGTACGTATTCTTGTCACTAACTTGCGATTTTACCTGCACTTAGAGTCCAGACATCACAAAATTTGCACAGTTAAGACTCCACAAACTGCTTTAACCGGTCCATTAAACTACACCAACTTTGTAGAAAAACCTCGCGTACTGCTTGTCGCTGCCAAGGGGTTAGATATGGCAATTAATTGCACAGACTGTTTGGTGAGCACTGAACAATAAGATTGGAGGGTACTTCTTTACACACAACTTCTCCATGATTAAAACTTTCAACCATAATTTCGCAACAGTTCAAATAACAGTTTAATTTATTATAAACAGCAGAAAAACTGTCGTGTCAGTGTAATCATAACTAAAAATAGCAGTTACTCTCAAGCCGAAAAATATATATTTCCTCACTTTTTACCTAGTTTTGCTTCTATAGCCATATTGGTATTAGAAGCTCCTAGTAAGTCTACAGCGAGTAAAAGATATACTTGGACAGCTTGACATCTTAAGTTATTTTCTCAGTGATATATAGTATAATTAGAAACCATTCTCACTATTTATAATACACGACAAGCTAATATCTACTTCCTGATATCTTTAAGGCCAACAAATATAAGAACCAAAATAAATGCAAAATAAATGAAAAATAAATTTTTTGGCAGCTAAAGAAAAATAGCCTATCATCTGCACCAAAACAGAACTTTCAATAACTTTAGGTTTTCCTCTTCATGTTATTACGTCTCTCAGAAGATTGGGCATACTCCTTACAAGCTAGTAGTATATGCAGCTGAAATTTGGCCAGTCTCCACTCCTTTACAAGTGTTCCATTGAAGATATTGACTGACTGTGGACTCTAGTATACAATATACGAGTATATTATAAATTCTCAAATGGACCTAAGCCCCGTAATTGTGGAGGTATACGTGGACGTTATATAGTAGCGATCCTGCATAACCCCGGAATAGTGTTTGGAACTTTAATAAAAGAAGTAGTAGAACTTAAACGATACTGATACCAATTTTCTCTAAACTCCCGCATAGGTTCTCCTTCAGAAGATTCAAGTATCTCATTCCATCCATTTTTTTTCTAGGGAACTCCAAAAGCCCCCATACAACCGAATTATGCGTTATAGTAGGTAAAACGTCATTTTTCTTCCATTTCCATATATTTCCTACAGATCATTGTGCATCCACCGAACCAAAACGCTCCTTGCCAAACTTTCCGTCTGTTCTTTTCATTTACATAAGGCTACTTCCTGACCACAAGCTATTGAATCCGTTCCTTTTTATCACATTACTAATCGTTTGGGGGTTACTCTTTTGCCAGTAATATAACCTAACTCGGCACACAGTTTGGGGGCGCTCAATTGAGGATATTTCTTCACACTGAGAATATTTGTTTCTTCTCGTCAATATGTTTTTGGACAGCGTATTGAAGTATCTAATCGATTCTGTCTTCATGTAGTTATCTGTTAATTATAATTCCAGTTCTACTTTTCTCATTTTTCACAACTCGGCAATTACTCTTTAAGTGTTAACTTTTTCGTAATGGAGAATGACGTGTTAAATTTGCTCAAAAGTCGTATTCTTACATCTACGTCCCAATTACTGAACTGTTTTTATTACATAGGTAAGACTGTTCAACTGCTGGACCTGTTGTGCCTCCCCCAGGGAGCACGCGAAGTATATAATAGGGCGTATAAAATTAGAAGCCTCAACATTTATCTTGGCTAGAATTATGTGAATTTTCGGACATGCATTTCTCACAGTCGATACAATAACACGTATAGCAATTTAGAATTATTATTCGAGCTTACTTGTTTTATCGAAAGCAGTATTTACTTTGTAATTTTACGTCCTCCAACGTTAAGTCATAACGGACGGCGAATGGAATGGCTGAAATGATACTCAAATGTGTCCATGGTCCACGCAGAATAGAGCTACCTGACATTCGTCTTTAAGGATAAGGCAAAACCCCGGATAAAGCTTATCCAGGCTGAAATGATGCTCAAATGTGTCCATGGTCCACGGAGCCTAGAGCTACCTGACATTTGTCTTTAAGGATAAGGGAAAACCCCGGATAAACCTTATCCAGGCTGAAATGATGCTCAAATGTGTCCAGGGTCCACGGAACCTAGAGCTACCTGACATTCATCTTTAAGGATAAGGGAAAACCCCGGATAAACCTTATCCAGGCTCAAATGATGCTCAAATGTGTCCAGGGTCCACGGAACTTAGAGCTACCCGACATTCATCTTTAAGGATAAGGCAAAACCCCGGATAAGCCTTATCCAGGCTCAAATGATACTCAAATGTGTCCAGGGTCCACGGAACCTAGAGCTACACGACATTCGTCTTTAAGGATAAGTGAAAACCCCGGATAAGCCTTATCCAGGCTCAAATGTTACTCAAATGTGTCCAGGGTCCACGGAGCCTAGAGCTACCCGACATTCGTCTTTAAGGATAAGGGAAAACCCCGGATAAGCCTTATCCAGACTCAAATGATACTCAAATGTGTCCAGGGTCCACGGAACCTAGAGCTACCCGACATTCGTCTTTAAGGATAAGGGAAAACCCCGGATAAGCCTTATCCAGGCTCAAATGATACTCAAATGTGTTCATGGTCCACGGAGCCTAGAGCTACCCGACATTCGTCTTTAAGGATAAGGGAAAACCCCGGATAAGCCTTATCCA
Organism: Mantis religiosa; assembly: GCA_030765055.1. NCBI lineage: Eukaryota > Metazoa > Arthropoda > Insecta > Mantodea > Mantidae > Mantis > Mantis religiosa. Next base: position 59,761,227 of record CM060951.1, on the reverse strand, counting down.
GGCTCAAATGATACTCAAATGTGTCCAGGGTCCACAGAACCTAGAGCTACCCTATATTCGTCTTTAAGGATAAGGGAAAACCCCGGATAAGCCTTATCCAGGCTCAAATGATACTCAAATGTGTCCAGGGTCCACGGAGTCTAGAGCTACCCGACATTCGTCTTTAAGGATAAGGCAAAACCCCGGATAAACCTTATCCAGGCTGAAATGATGCTCAAATGTGTCCAGGGTCCACGGAACCTAAGGCTACCCGACATTTGTCTTTAAGGTTAAGGGAAAACCCCGGATAAACCTTATCCAGGTAACTCACCCTGACCGAGATTAGTACTCGAGACCTCTTGAACGTGAGGCAGACACGCTACCATCTACGCTAACGATTCGGGCTATAGAAAGCAGTAGAAAACGAAAATATTATGTTCAGGTTTAGGTTTCAGTTGTACAGGTAAAGTAGAGCTGATACTGTTGGGTGCCCCAATATTTTCTTTACTCACTGTAGGTTGTCTTTATCCGTTATTCATGTGCATCACTTTCCATTAGCCAAAGCTGTAAAGGGCAATAGAGTAATTTTTAGTTATATTTTGTAGTCAAGGTTTAACGAGTTTATAATTTTTAAAAATAAAAAATATAGTCGAAGTGTATTTAAAATGTTACTGAATTTGGGTGGATATTTCAAATGGAAATCCAGAAGTCTGTTCTTGTTTGATAATGTTAGCTCACTGCAGAAGCGCCCGGTAGTAGAAACATTCACTAGATCTTCAGATTCCATGTATTCTTCTTGAGAGTGCTATACCTACCATCTTTTGATTAGAGCCTGAAGTCGATAACAAGAAGATATCACAAGGAAACACAGGGCATAAGATGTTCTCGAGCGATAAAACTGTGGAACGTGGATTCTAATGCTAATGATTTATGTTAACGGTGAAGTTGAGCAGTATCACGTGACCCTATCTTAATTATTGTTATGGCTGGGTTCAGCAAGCAGATCTGCGCGATTGTGTGTCTCCTGTGCTGTGCCGGTGATGCATGGGGGTAGCCCTCGCACCTGGGGTAGGGGGTGAGTTAGAAGGGGGATGAGATTTATGGAGGGATGCTACCCCATTCGTCGCCCGGTCACCTGGAATCCATATCGTTTACACATGTCATATCACGCTTAGATTTGCAGCCTTGGAGTCCACAGTCGTTAGCGTGTGTACGAGGCGAAGGGTCACGTCGGGGTAGATCAGTAATAATGTTGTGTATGTACATGAATCTTGGTGCTGGAGCCACGCTCGAATAATCGCTAGGATCCCCCAGGGAATTACATCCCATGGTTAAACTAATCTGTTTTATTCACTGTTCTTCATTTGCTAAGTGATTGTGGAAAGGATTGAGTTTTCAGGTCAAAAGACACATGTACATAATAGGCGTATTAAAATAATTAAACAACTCCAAAATAAAGAAATATAAATACTTCTGTATATTGTTACTTCAACTCCTGTAGAAGTGTGCGACGTGCCAACAATAGAGCGTTAGCTGCTCCTATAGGAGAGGAGTGAGAACTGCGCATGCGAGAAACTGCTGCACCATTCCTCACTAGCGGCGCATAGTGGAATTGAAGCGAAATACCTGAAACAACTGACTTCGGCTGCAAAACAAACTGCATTCCCTCTGCTGCTTCTTGAAGAAACGTACTGTTATTTGAAATGTTAGTTAACTTTCTACACAGCAATTAAAATTCAATGCAAATTGTTTTTACCCGAGAAAATAGTGCTTCAGCAAACTTTTATTATTATTTTCGGGTGCAACTGTTGCTTAAGAGGAAAATAATGGCGAACATATAAAAAAGCCTTATGTTTCACTCGTAAAAAATTTTCTTACGAATGCTTATTCCTCTATGTGCTTTAATTCATATTAATCTTCTTCTTCTTCCCTTCGTATAGGAGCTAGTCCAGTTCATTTATGGTCCTCTACCCCTATTGCTAATTTCAGCGTCGGGTGAGGGAGCCACAACTATGTATCAGAGAGAGAAATCCAGTGATGGGTGATCAGCCCGGTCACAGGAATGAGAGTGAGGGAAGTAGATGAACGGAATGAGGGCGAAGTGGATGAAAGGAAAGATGATAATTGGTGGAATGATGGTGTGGGAAAACGAAGTTCCCGGAGAATACCCGCCCCATGCGCCTGTCGCTTTGCTGTCGCCTGGGATCGAACCCGGAACTCCTGGGTGAGTCTCAAGCGGTCTAACCGTTGGACCACGATGCGGTATATATATATATATATATATATATATATATATATATATATATATATATATATATGTGTGTGTGTGTGTGTGTGTGTGTGTTTGTGTGTGTGTGTGTGTGTGTGTGTGTGTGTGTGTGTGTGTGTGTGTGTGTTTTTTATGGCACGTTTCCCCGTAGATACAATTGGAACAGCGGAATTAAGCAAGTTTAAGGAAAGGCGTTCTAAAAATGAGCTTTTATGAAGTTCACAGCCAATTTAGCTAAACCTTTGTTTTCACTGTTGAGTTAAACATTATAGGGTTTCCAATTTAGTGTATATTTCAGTTTTCGAGTTGTTGCATTTAAAATGTGCATTTTATGATCCTATGCTAAAAACTTTGCTGGATGTAATTTTAAACTGAATCATTTTTTAAAAAAATCCATCTTATCTCTTTGATTACAGAGCACAAATCTGTATAATTTTATTTTTAACCTTAGTTCAAAGCAGCATAAAGTTTAAGTTCTACATCTTAAAATCTCTTTCACACTTAACTTTTTTATTTTTTTTTTCACGGTTTTAATCCAATTCTTCTATAGTTTGTCATGTAAGTTTCCAAAAGGTAAGCTTTTAAAGCTGCCATATAAATTGTCTTCTTATGGAAGATTTTGATTTATTACTTTATAAAACTGTATAAAGCTTGAACATTGGAGATTTCAATTTACGGCCCATAAATATTTTTAAAGTTATGAATCATTAAGGCTAATATTTGTGAAATATTTACTAAAGTTTAGTGGTGCATTATCTAAAGAGCTTGTCGCACTGTGATGGCTTTGGAATTTCAATAAATTTACATCACCAGCTGAGCAAAAGAAGAAATACAGACTTCCCAGTTTATAAAAATATAGGCATCTATTTAAATGTAAGCTTGTTGAACCAGTCTCCATCAAAAATAAAACAATATCGTGAAGCTACTGTAATATAATTCCATCTAAGCCGCAGGAAGAACTGTTAATATCTGCGGACACTGTTAAGCTTGTTTTGGAGTTTGGAAAAGCCAACACTTCATAGAAAACGACCAGAATATTCTGTAGCAGTGGCATAGAAGTATCCGCCCGCCTCGATAGCATAGATAGTAAGGTGTCTGCCTCACGTTCAAGAGATCCGAAGTTCGAATCTCGGTTAGGGTAAGTTATATAGATAAGGTGTTTTCCGGGGGTTTCCCTTATCTTAATATACGAATGTCGGGTAACTCTAAGCTCCATGGACCTCTGACTCATTTTAATATCTCTTTACCCATTTCATTCATCGTCGATATGACTTAACGTTGGAGGAAGTAATTTTTTTTAAAAAAAGAAAAAAAGAACATCCTTTTGAATATTTTAATGCAATGAAGCTTGGCACGGGAATGCTTTTGAATGGGAAAAATTTCAATTCCATTGCTAAACACAGATTATTATCTATTACGTTAATTGTTAGAAAATGCTTTATTGGGATGTTTTACTTTTATAGCTACTTAAACTTCTAATTCACTAGGAGCTTTCACTTTAGTCAACCTATTAATGGTATTGTCCCTCTCTAAAAATTTTATATAAACGTTTTTTTTTTTAATTTCATGTGTGTTTTCCATCAAGTATCGCAAATGTTGCAATTTTGTTTGATGATTAGATTGTGAGAATAGGTTAGCAAGGTTCAACTCTCTCTCTCCTTAACGGTTTGCTTCGAACTGTCTTAACGGGAAAGGGGTGAGAGAATGGACAGAATGGAAACAAATAACAAAGAGTTCAGGTTATCTAACACGTACACTGCAGACTCAAGCGCCTTGTACGATGTAACACTAAGTTTTCACCCAGATAAGTGCATCCTTAACCTATGTTCATTATATTAAAATGGTCATATGGACTATGGGCTCCAGTCTAAACCGCATCGTCACCCTCATCATAACCACCACCACTACCACCATCGTTGTCATCATCATCATCATCATCATCATCATCATCATCATCATCATCACCATCACCACCACTACCACCATCGTCGTCCTTCACCTCCTCCTCCTCATCATCATCATAATGATATGGAAAAAGATATGGAGAGAATGCAAAGGAAAGTCTATTGAGAATGATTTGTATCTGAGGAAGCTTCGAATAGAGCACTACAAATAATTGCATTAAACATTCCTGTATATTTGTTGGTGAAAGAAAAGCAGTTCATTATTGTTTCATATGGATATAATTCTACTAAAGGTAAACAGTAGTTCAGAGATCAAATTATTAATAAAAATCCGACAAAATGGGTGGAAACTTATGATAGAACAAACTGACAATTTTAGACATAAGATTATGACTGAACATATTGATTGCTTCCTGACTGGCTATGGGAATTTCGAAATGGTGAAAACCAACACTACCAGATGTCTTTTGTGTAATACACAGTCTTGTTTTGGATGTCCACGATGGGATGGGAAGCATTTAGTAAATTAAATGTGGATTTGATCGTAGAAAACTTGACTGTCATCATCATGATCAAGAGCGTGTTACCGTGGATGATAATGAAACAACTAGCTCTAGAAATCAAGTAGAAGGATGACAGGTAGACAGTAGAATAATGTTAATATTAATACATTGTATATTTGGTGGCGTCATTTTAAACACACAAGAGTAACGCGAAAGGAAGTTAGATACGAGTTAGAGCAACCTTTTTTGTATGTTACAATATTCCATTTGTAGTAGATAGTATGCTATCAGGGAAAGGGATTTTAGTTTTGTGAGAATGCAGCTCCCCTCGCTAAGTGGTGTCGTTATAACCTTTTTCTTTATTAGAAAAATAACTACAAAAACAACAACTACTACTACTACCACCACCACCACTACTACTACCACTACCTCTGTCTTTATACATTTCACTATTGCAGCTACTGCTTCTTAAGTTACTACTATTGTATTAGGAACATTTTCTTTTAAGGGTTATGGTTTGTTACGGTCTCAGTTGACTTTTGGATCTGTTACCTTGGACGACCAAATGACTTCTTCCCGTTTGGATGATAGTAACCCATGACTTTTTAATTCTATAATATATATCCGTATATCGTGGTTTATTCCATTTATTGCGGTTATAATATATATGATAAGCTATAAGAACTTTAAAACTCTTGCATTACTGACTCATTATGATTATGATCCCCTTTGGTATATCTCCGCTGCTCTGTATCTCATAAATTTGATTTTAAGTTATTCTGCCTTTATTTTTCTTCTTAATGCCTAGCACTCAATGCCATAACAATGCACAGGTTTCACCAAAGTGTTATATAAGGGAATTCTAGTGCTTTTTACTAAAGAAAACATACAATTACTAAGTGTATGACTGTTGTTATGTTACTATTATCAGTTGTAGCTTTTTTCGCTACTGATTGTAAACACGCGTATTAAATCTCAAAAACACCTACTATCCAAGATTATTTTAGTTCATATAAATTAACATCATTTCATTTTAAATATTCTCATTACCAAAATCAAAGAGAATAGAATAAGACGCAAGAAGTTACTACTATTTTCTATTAACAACCCACACTTCTGTCACTTTGTATATATTCAAATCCCAAAAGTCTCCTGTTCCCTTGCCTTCTTTCCTCATCCCGCTCTTCTTTCCTTTTTTAAGTTAAATCCCCAAACGAATGGGGACCCTTTTTATTCAGAAGCAATTCCGTCCATAAATCAAACGTAATCCCTTGTGCATACATACAGTCATACCAAAGTAGAGCAAGGAGCAGTATGGGATAAAGACGTTTAGAAGGAGAGTAGGCCATGGTGAATCAGAGTCTAGTATGTTTCAATCCCTGAGGTAATAAAGGCAGCCTAAGGCATTGTTCTCACCTCCTGCTGAGTTGCTTTCTTTAACAACCTAAGTTAAAAGCCCTCAAAGAACCATACTTTGTTTCGTAGATCTTTGAAGTTTTGTTGCTCTTAAATCCACCCGATCCCGAGTGACTATCAGGCTGCCTAGGTGCACGATTTGGGGATACGGCTGCGATTCTTTGAATCGGAAAAACTTCATTCAAAGAACGCAACAGCTTTATTTCTAAAATATATTAAACAATTAGATGCGGTTCATTTGCCTGAACTTCTCTATCCATTATTATTTATTTTCATTTGGCTTCTAAATACCTCTACGTAAGTTTATTTGTCTGCTTCATGTTAGTCAAATACACATTTTCATATATAGACTCATTTCAAATGTTACTATAAGTACGGGGTGGACAGAGGAAAAGGAATTGATAGTCATGTGTTTCAAAATGTTCAATGGGTATAATATTTCTTCCTTTACGTGACTTTGTAAGAAATAAGGGAACAGTGACTGTTTAACAAATTTACAAATTGAAACCATATTAACGGATAACTCGGAAAAGGTGTATGCACAAATGGGTATTTGAAATAAACTCTGTGTTTTAAACACATCAACATTGTTTATATGGTATGTTTTTGCCTATCTCTTAGTTTTTTTGTTCCATTTATATCCCGCCTTTAACTTCAGTGGTCATATCGGCGGCCGTTCTCCTTTTGGAACATATCGATCACAGGTATCGATGCTGTTAACTCGTATACGTTGGGTTGCTTGTACTTTATATTTTGATCGTTAGGCGACGCACACATTCACACTCTCATTCATATTTTCAGACTCTGGGGAAGATGGGGAATCATATTGTTTGGAGAAAAATCCCCACTCCCAGCCGGGAATAAAACCCGGGACCACTTGCAGAGCAGGCTGGTGCTCTACGGAATGAGCTACGAGGCCAGTCTTATCTATTATTGTTTACCGCATATAGATACAAAATTCATTCCGAGTGATGAACTCTTGAGACATTGTCCTCAGAAAATTATATTATAGGTATTGTCATGTAAGGTAGGGGGCCCAAATATCGCCCATCTAAGAAAATGTTTAAATAAATGTGCATAATGCTAATCACATTATCCCGAAATCAACACTAAATTTCCATTACATATTCAGCTACCACATCGTACTGCAGTCACCTAATTTGAGGCGTTTAGGCGTTCAAAAAGTAAATAACTGCACTTTTTTAAAATTGAAAAAGTTGTTACAAATATCGTCCCCCATCTCAAATGATAAAAAAACATATAAATTACAATATTCATCATTAAAAATACGAAAATTGAGAGAAACATTAATATCAAGAAGATTTTACATTTGCAAATCTGAAATCAAAAGAAAAATGAAATGAAACATCAATAGTAAAACTCATGAGTAACATTTTGATGTCACTTAGTTACTATTACTCGATTATGAGTAGGAATGAGTAACTTTGTTTAGTGATAAACCTAGTTTTTACGTGCTAAAATACAACCAGAGTTCCAGTTTATCTGCACAAAAAATGTATATGTGTATATATATATATATATATATATATATATATATATATATATATATATATATATCACATAATATTTTTCCCTTGCTTTGTTCTTTCTGGGATCGGTTGAAACAGTAAGACATTTTATCCACTGATTTCTGGTTAATCGTTAGAATAGAATGTATTACAGATTGGACATTCTGTATCGTTAATATGGAGTAGGCACTGCGCTATCATCGGTGACGTAAGTTGGCGCTTCCTCTTCTATTGCAAATTCTGAACTTTCTTGAGAAAGATCTCGTCGTTTCTTCTTTGATTTCTTCCTAGTTTCTTTATTGTCTGCTGTTTCCTGAGATTTTGTGTGCCTTTGTTTGCTTAGTGGTTCCAGCCTAAATATATTATTTTTGTTAAATAAATTCTGAAGGGAGATCCACTAGTCAGTGCGAGCGACCCATACTTTTCACTTGGTCGTTTAGGCAGAATTTTGGGTAATGGATGTTATTGTTTGGTGATGCTGGAGTAGGCAAAGCTACTGAGCTTGTCCATGTTGATGGTTGCTGATTGGTCAAGGTTGATTTCACGATAGTGCTGGATGTTTAAAACGCTTTGAGGATGATAATGGTTGCTGGCTATCGATAAGGAAGGTTGTTGGGACAATACTTCTCTTTCTTCTGAGATCGAAGGTTGTGGTGTTGCAGAAGTCAGCTACAGTAAATATCTGGGAGTTGCAGGGCAAACTGTCTGTTACTTTAAAACCTTGCATTGCCACATTCATGTGGCCATTTCTGTTGTTTCATGTTTACTTTGTCCCATTGTTTACACGTTGACATGTGTAAGCACTTATTATTCAAATTAGAAATTGTAATTTTGAAAAAATTAAATTACCGTTAACTATTTTAATACACATAGTAGCATATTCACTTTTATGATAGTTTCATATACTTTATTAGCTCTAAGTCTAATTGTTTTTCCAGTAGTCGAAGTATCCAAATATCCTTATGTAGCGGAGCCGAAAGTCTTGTCTTGGTAATGCAATTTTTAAAACGACTCAGGTTAATTAAGTTTACAGTTACAACTGCTAAAAAGTGGCTTAATGATTACAATATATACCGATGGCAGTTTTTTTAAAATAATTTAATTCTTACGATTCTATAGACTACGTAATAGTCTAGTAGTGCTACATATGAATAAAAATGTGTTGGAGATAACTGCCACTATCTTGATTGATTAAAATATATCACAATCCATGTTCCCATCCTTAAATTTGTTCTCTGACTTTGTGCTTATTATTTGAGCACGATTGTTTATCAGCTACGCCGTATGGAACATTTACTATGTGAAACTATCCAAAATAAATGAATAAATGTCGAATAAAAGGTAGTAAAGTAGATACAGGCCTTTTGACTACCTATATTTGTGGCGTGATGATGATTTGTATTTAAGGGTACTCAGCTCCATGGTTAAAAGCGCCCATGAAAAAACTGTATTTTACTTTACTATAACTTTCTCTTTATTTTCCCTTATCTTTAACTTAACTTTGTTTTGGTTTTGCTTTGGCTTTGCTCTGGCTTTGTTCTAGCTCCACTTTGGCTTTGCCTAAGCTTTGCTCTTGCTTTGCTCTGGCTCCGCTTGGCTTTGTTTTGACTTTGCTCTGGCTCCACTTTGGCTTTGCCTAGGCTTTGCTCTTGCTTTGCTCTGGCTCCACTTTAGCTTTGCCTAGACTTTGCTCTTGCTTTGCTCTGACTCCGCTTGGCTTTGTTTTGGCTTAGTTCTGGCTCCGCTTTGGCTTTGCCTAGACTTTGCTCTTGCTTTGCACTGACTCCGCTTGGCTTTGTTTTGGTTTTTCTTTGGCTCCACTTTGGCTTTGTCTAAGCTTTGCTCTTGCTTTGCTCTGGCTCCGCTTAGCTTTGTTTTGGTTTTGCTCTGCCTCCGCTTTGGCATGCCTAGGCTTTGCACTTACTTTGCTCTGGCTCCGCTTGGGTTTGTTTTATGGTTTTGCTCTGCCTCCGCTTTGGCATGCCTAGGCTTTGCTCTTACTTTGCTCTGGCTGCGCTTGGGTTTGTTTTATGGTTTTGCTCTGCCTCCGCTTTGGCATGCCTAGGCTTTGCACTTACTTTGCTCTGGCTCCACTTGGGTTTGTTTTATGGTTTTGCTCTGCCTCCGCTTTGGCATGCCTAGGCTTTGCTCTTACTTTGCTCTGGCTCCGCTTGGGTTTGTTTTATGGTTTTGCTCTGGCTCCACTTTGGCTTTGCCTAAGCTTTCCTCTTGCTTTGTTCTGGCTCCACTTAGCTTTGTTTTGGCTTTGCTCTGGCTCCACTCTGGTTTCACTCTGCTTCTCTCCGGCTTCACTCTAACCTCACTTTAACTTCACTCTAAATCCACTCTAACTTGGCTCTGGCTTGGCTCTGGCTAGGCTCCGGCCCCCCTTCTGGTCCCGCTCTGGTTTCACTCTGGCTTCACTCTAACTTCATTCTGTAACTTAACTCTGGCTTGACTCTGGCTTTGCTCTGGCTTCCTTCTAGCTAGGCTCCGGCCACCACCCCGGTCTCGCTCTGGCTTCGCTCTGGCTAGGCTCCGGCCACCACCCGGGTGGCGTTTTGGCTTCACTCTGGCTCCACTCTGGCTTCGCTCCGGCTTCACTCTAACCTCACTCTAACGTCACTCTGAATTCACTCTACCTTGGTTCTGGCTTGACTCTGGCTAGGCTCCGGACTACCGTCGGTCCCACTCTGGATTCGCTCTGGCCTCACTCTAACTTCATTCTTTAACTTAACTCTGGCTTGACTCTGGCTTGGCTCTGGGTAGGTTCCGGCCCTGCTCCGGTCCCGCTCTGTATCCGGTCTGCTCCGGCCACCAACCCAGGACCGCTGTGGCTTGGCTCTGGCTCCACTCTGGCTTCGCTCAAGCTTCACTGTAACCTCACTATAACTTCACTCTTAATTTACTTTAACTTGGCTCTGGCTTGGCTCCGGCCTAACTTTGGTCCCGCTCTGGTCCCGCTCTGGCCCCACTCTAACTTCATTTTTTAAACTTAACCCTGGATTGGCTCTGGCTTATCTCTGGCTTCGCTCTGGCTTAGCTCTGGCTAGGTATATTTATGACGTGTAACTTTATAAAGCTCGAAGAGAGAAGCCAAGAATTGTAACTTAAACTGCAGCATAGATTTATGTTTGGACAAAACAGTGCATCTTTCTTTTTTTTTTAATTTGTTGAAACTTTGGAACAAAATTTCACTTCTGGATATTCTTAAAGGTACTATTAGTAGAATTGGTGATTTCTGAGTGTTACTCCGATTTTAAATATAAGTAGCTCTAACAAGCTATTTTAATATATTCACTCCAATTTGCTAAGGTCGGGTAATTTCACTTTCCTAATGTAAAAATAGAAATAAAGCAACATCATCAGTTTTTATAATTAAAAAAAGCACATAACGTGGGAATGAATGAGCTAAGTGGATATTCTGAAACAGACACCAACCATGTTCAAAGGGCAAGAGTTCCATTAAATTGCAATTCTGAATTACATTACTACGATGCTATGCATCAAACGTATGAATCTGCAGCTCCTTAGTATTTAATATTACATCATATGGCTTTGTTCAAATATATGACTACCTTGAAGTTTTATGGAGAAATTGTCATAGGTAATGCCACGAGTGATTTTGAATTTATCTAGGGAGTTTCAAAACCATGACTTGCATTCGTATAGACCATTTTGCGAATAAAACAAAGTGTTAAAAGCACTAATATAAGTTATTTGATTCCCAAAATCATATAGACCTAGATTAGCACCAGAATGAAACTTAATCTCACATGTAACAACTTAAGCTTTCATGGCCGACGTTAATCCAGTAAGATGTGGAGGTTTTCGGGCTTGTTGGCCGTTATCTGGTAGGAAAAACTGAAGTTCCTGATGCTTCGCCCGTCCGTATATCGGTCATCCTCAGACGACTCATGGTAAACCAAAGTTCACTCTAGTTTGCCATGAATCAAACTCACTCTAGTTTGTCATGAGTCCTCTGAAGATGCCTGACGCACGGACGGGTGAAACGTCAGAAACTTCAGTTTTTCGTATTAGACCATGGCCAGTAAGCCCGGAAACTGCTACATGTTACTGGATTAATCTCACAAGTCACGGCGTACAAAATCAATAGTTCTTATACACCATGGGCAAGTTAACACTGGTGAAAGCAACTTTGATCAAGGCCGTCAGGTGGCGCTGATTGATTATAAGAGAATAATAAATTAACATAACCTCTATTTTGAAATAACAATCTTCATTTACTTTAAACTATATAAAGTTGCAATTATTTAAGTTGACATTTAAATTGAATGTTGGTTTTTTTACGAGAACAACAAACTTAATGTAATTATTTAAATTCCCAATTATAAAATTGGCCATTATTGATTTTGAATGTTATACTCAACATTAAAGGAACATGTGAATTTGTGAGTGATAATTGTGCATGGAGTACAATTATTGATTTAGAGATCAGCGATTGGTCAGTTCCTTACGAAAGGTCTTAAACTAAGCATTCAATAAGAATAAAATGGTAAATTACTACTCCAGCAAATTTCTATATGCTCATAAGAAAATGGTTCCCTTGAAACAGCTATATTAATATGTGTTAGAGTACAGAAAATGAAAAACAACTTCTCTCTTTCTCCTTAGTTATAAAGCTCCTTTAAGATGCTGGCTGGCTGTTGTTAAAAATTCGAATATTTTCAGACTGCAAAAGAAGCTATGAAACCCTTCCCCCTGTCTCTTTTTTCCATCAAGAACTTAAAGAGTATATCGCTTATTGGATTTTAATGACTCATTTGATTTTCAGAGTATTAAAACGTAGTTCAGCTGGAAAGAAGATATGATATATTATCAAGAAAATGAAGAAAAAAGTCTTTGTTTCGTATCCAAGGGCTATATTTTGTGATGAGAAATTTAACGATCGCATTGCTTCGTCTAATGGGAAAATAAGTGACCAAAATTACTGGAGATGTTTTTCATTCTCAAGGAAAATGATAATATAGACTAGATTGGAATTGAAAATTGTGATGCAGTGGAGAGGTGGAGATGAGGAATTGAAGATTACGAGGGAAGGAGTAGAAAAAGTGGGAGATAAAGAGAATGAAATGGAAGGGAGGAACATTAAAGAAGTTTTCTTTCGCCCTATTTTTGACGCAGTGTAACTTTAATACGCCAAGGAAACAGCAGTTGATATCACCGTAGATTTTTACATGAAGTGAAAAATGAACATTTCTGATTAACGTTTTTTTATTTATCACAGAGATTTTGTTTGCACAGTTAACAATTATCGTGGATATTCTCGCCATGAGTTATTAAGAGTGGATCTCATAGAACTCGTAACCTTCAATGTAGTTTATTTAGATTATTCTAAGTGATGTAACAAAGGGAAAAGGTTACGTACAGAATACAACGTAACATATATAAATATTAACTGTCTTCTTAATTGTATGATAAATCTAGTCACTATGATCTGTCGGATCAACCCATACTTAATGATGGAACAATTGAATATGATACGGTATTTTGTAACACTAACAGCGGCGAGAAGAGAAAATTTTAACAAAAAACTAAGGTGAATCACTCATGTTTGATATGTTTGATACTGCTTAGATGACGTAGTCTACTGATCACTTGCTTGCTAATAATATTGCCGTGTAGTGACCACTGACCACTGACCACTGCGAGCTTTATATCACACTTTTACTTAAATAATCACTTTTTTCAACTGTTTCTCGCAATACTTAAGAAAACTACGGAACAACATTTTCATTAAACTTTATGTATAAACGTGATAGGATCTGCATAATGGGGATTCTGCGCAAGTGGTTGTTACATTCAGTGTCATTCTCGTATTTGGTAAAATAGCTTAGGAATTTGTTGATATCAATGAATTTGTATTTTTGTTTTGTTAAGAAGATTGGTCAAAGAGATTGACATTTGTAATAAAATAGAGAAATGTATAAAATGTAAGGTTGGTAGTGATGTAACCATGACAACGTAATATAAGAAGAAGAGTTAAATGTTTTAAAAGAGTTTGTTCTTCTGCTTAAGAACGTCGTAGGGGTTGAGACGTGTATTTGTCTCTCCGAGAGTGTGCAGAAACAATTTTGTGTGTGCATAAGGATGCATAAGTAACGTGTGCGCAAAAAAAGAAGTAGTTCATCGTTGCATCGACTGCTGCTTGTAAAAAGACTACACTAATAATGTTTAGAATTGTATCAAAGAGTTTAAAAATGTTTATGAGGAACTAAATTTCAATCTTTTAACAAGAAAGGTATTATTTTTTCATTCCTCAAAAGCTGTAATACTAACTTTCTCAGCCCCATTACCACGAACCTGGGAAAGAAAACGAACTCATCGCTCAAGAATTACAGAAGCGCCTACTTATCTAGAGTTGCAGGAGAAACTTCTAGATTTCTTCAAGATCGTCACTAAAGGTGATAAATGCTCATCACAACATCTTCACACATCGCATGTGTGTAAAATTTGCTTCAAGATTGTGCCCAACGTGGGACTTCAAGATAATCCACTCGGAGCTCTTCTTATCATAGTCCTTATAAAAACATTGCTTAAAAATTATCACGACCACGTGTGGCCTTTAGAAGACTGTCGTCGTCTACAGTTCATCCCAACAAACTGCCTCAATGATAAGTTCTGAAAACTGAGAATTAATTTGCCATTAAAGTTACGATTAATGTTAGGAATCTTCTATTTTCTATATGCCCAATATAGCTATTGGCCCACCACAAACCATATCAGCTGATTTTGCGCATCTTATATCGCTTTCTGGTTGTTTATAATTAATAGCTTATGATTTCACATGTAAGCTAAGGAGTAGATTTTTCAACATCTCTTTTTTTTTTTTTTTTTTTCCCCTTCGGTAAAATCCCATATGGCCATCGTGGGGAAAAATTAGAAAAATAATGTAAGAAAAATTAAGAGGATGGGAGGAGACTAGATCTGTAGATCACTTTCTTTAAGAAATTGTAGAAGAGCTTGGTATACAGGTTTGTGGCATAACTGTAATATGGTGTTGACGCTAGCGGGAAAAGGAACAGACTGCTGAAGTAGGCGGCGGAGGAAGGAACAACGGTGGGCTCAACATCTCTTTGCCAGCGCTGGTTTCGCTCTCCTTGATTCAGAACTTTGAGTTCGTAAGTTAATCAATCAAATAATTACATTTGCCTTTCCAAGCCATTCTCCTATTTATCTTTAAGATGTACAGTTTATCTCACTATTTTGTACTATTTGATGATTTCTATTCCAAACCGTTATAACTCCAAAACACCTTTTCGAAAGCGGAGTCTTATATAACGCTCCCTCTTCCTGATCAGTTTCAAAGTTCTCCTTCGTTACCCAACTCCACTTAAACATGTGTCTCAGAGCTGTGCAATTGTCCGAGCTCCACTATTTTTCTGCCGCTTGTTAGAGGTACGTTCTCCTCTCTGCATCACCTCGTGGATTTAAACGAGGTTTACCAGAACGGACAAGCCTGCGACTGTGATTTGATGATCTCCTTGTAGCAGAGACATGATTGCACACTTTTGACTGGGAGTTAAGGAGAGGAACCTTAGTATAAGCTGTCGGGTCTTTTGTCAGATTACAAAACGTTTTTCTACTGTCTTCTTTCGTTATGCACTGTGGGTGGCATCAAGCATTTGTAACATTTTCGGACCGGAGAATATTTGTTACTTACACATTTGTTAAATTGTATTTATTACTGGCTGGTGTTCTTAAATGACCCAATTCTGTAAAATCCGTCTTAAAATAAAATGAATATGGTATGTTATGTCAATTTGTGTATATTCTTATGCGCAGCGAAATACAACCAACCATTGATCGATCGTGTTAGTAATTTTAGATGACAACTAGTAAACCAATTGGCATTACTTATTTTGTCTGTTCATTTCTCACGCTCCAATTTTATTCATAGCTGGCTGTAATGCAAATGCTTACAGCCGCAACGACAGTTTGCTCACAACAAAGTATCACATTTCATATAAGCTCATCACTTTTGCAGTTCTTAAAGAATTCCACAGATCATGTACTTTTACCTTTCAAAATTGCGGCTATTACAAACACTGTCTTCTGTACACATTACAGCTTATACTAATATTCAAATAGATATGCAACAACTTGATCCACTCTCTTATGAGGAACTCATGAGCATGAGAGAACGTAAGCTTTCACGGCCGGAGTTCATAATACAATTAATTGTTTCCGGGGTTTTCCCGTGGTCTGTAGGCGTAAGAACGCCCAAACGTTTCGTCCACAACTGCGGTAGACATCCTCAGTGACGCGGTTGAAGCTTCCTTGCAGAGAGTTTCGCTGCGTGTTAAGGGTTCCCAAGAGCCAAGAGCAGGTGCAGGTCGCCCGGGTTCTCCCGGGCGGAGGGTTACACGCCACGGTACCTATCCGCTGTGCGGATTTACCCGTGCGGTAAGATAGATGTAAGTTTTTGCGCAAGCTTGCGTGTCGTTATGTTAGACGGCGCAGTTGGCCTCTACTGATGCTTCTGGTGCCGGGATATTCCCCCTTGGGGGAACAGTGCCCATTCCACCCCGCTTTTGCTGTCGCTAGCGAGCCGACAAGCCATGGTGGAACCAGTAGCGAGAGGCCAGATGGAAATTAGGTTGTTGGGTTTGGTATTTCCAGGTCGTGCGCGCGACCCAGGGCACGACTGCAGGTGTTAACCTGCCAGCCGCGGCGAGGGCGCGAGGTGATCTGGCGGTGATTGTTAGGGGAGGGAGGAGAGGCAGACTCTACCACCCAAGGGCGTCCTTGGGTAGGCGATAGCTCCTCCGTCTGCTGAGGAGACGGTGGTCGTATTGACCAAGTGTATTCACCAGCTGGTTAGGGTGGGGAGTGATCTTGGCATACAACGTGCGTGTTCGTTCGCGCACGACGTCTACGACGTATGGTATGCCAGACTGGGTGTGTAGGAAATGAGATGGGAATCTGCGGTCGGTACCGTAGATCATCCTTAAGGCTCTGTTCTGCACGGCTTGCAGTCTGCGGAGGGTGGTATGAGCCACCGAACCCCAGACCTCGCATCCATACAGTATCAGAGGCGGGATGATTGCACGGTACGTCCGTAGTTTGAAGCGGATGGGCATGGTTGATCTAAAGATAGGGTGGTGTTGCCTGAGTGCAGCGTGGCCGAGGCCGGCCTTTGCCCTGACATGCGGAGTGAAAGTGAGGCTGTGGTCCAGTTGGATTCCCAGGTATTTGGCGGTTCGAACCCAGTCTCAGTGCCTAAGTCGTGCTATTTGTACTGGTTGTTGGGGGGGGGCGGAGCCTGGGTATTCCGGCAATGGTATCCTCTGATTGGCCCGCGTCATTTTTGGTAGTTAAATGACATTTCTTGTTCTCGATAACAGGTTGCCAGTTCCTATTGAATTTTAAGGCTTCTTCCTTTCAGTTGAAATTATTAGGATGCTTATAAATTTCAATGGCCTCCCGCTGAAGTCGTGAGTGTTAATGTTCTGTCGTAGAAAGGATGCTAGTGTCCTGGAATTGTTTCATATGCTCGCATTACGTCTCAATAGCATTTTGGCGACTGCGGACTTTTCTGTGTAGCCCAGACGGCAGTTGCTCTTATGTTCTTTAATCCTGGTGTTGACACTGCGTTGTGTTGTTCCGATGTATACTGAGCCGCAAGAACCGGGAATGCGATATACACCGGCTGAGGACAGAGGTTACTGGGGATCTTTGGCTGAGCGTATTAAATTGCTCAATTTTCTAGTTGGCTTGAAGACAGTTTTAACATTTTGACGTTGCAATGTCCGCTCTATCCGGTCAGTAATGTCCTTGAAATACGGCAGGAAAACAGTGCCTTTACTTTTGGGTTGCTCCGGTTTCTGGATGGTGGGCTGAGATCTAATGGGACGGACAGCTCTGTTAATTTCTAGGGGCATACGTTCATTCATGAGCATATCTTCCCCAGATGTTATTCTTAGATTTATTGCATTTATTTTCAGCCAATAGGTACCATATGTCATCTTCATTCATACACATTTAAATACCACTTAAGAGGTGTTTTTTTCCTTGTAATTCACGTCCTCCAACGTTAAGTCATATTGGACGGTGAATAGAATGGGTGAAATGATGCTCAAATGAGCCCGGGATCCATAGAGCTTAGAGTTACCCGACATTCGTCTTTCAGGATAAGGGAAAACCCCTGAAAAACCTTATTCATGTAACTCACCTTGACCGAGATTCGAACTCGGTACCTCTTGAACGTGAGGCAGACATGCTACCACCACGCTAGTTAATTTCATATTATTTGTTTAAAATTACTTTATGTACGGTACACAGTTATTAAGAGAAGTAATAATACATCTGTATCAATTTTATATTAGATTTAGAAATATATACGTAGAGTATTTTATTTCAGACGAATGTATAATTCTCTTGGAGAACGATCATCAAAGTACAAATAATCTGTCGGCCAAAAATCAGTTTGCTCGACAATTTTGTCCATTACAATAGAATATCGGATTATAGGAGAACGCAAGGTTCTGTTCAGATATTCTTTGCCATGATGTCGCATCAGTTATTATCGAAACGTTTAAACTCAAAATTTCCGAGAGACATTTATCCGCAATGAGAAAATTTCGTTTGTGTTAGGGAAATTCCACCCATGTATATCAGCAAAGTTTAGGTCATTGGAGAAAAAAGGAATATCTTATATGGCTATTTCGAGGAAACACAGACAAGATCACTTTCATTTGGAAAACTAAAGCAGGGAAGCGTTACATCTATTCTTAAAATATGAATATGTAATGTTAAAATTAAATATATAATCATTGATGACAGATTTATCGCAAACAGCTTACAAAATACAGGATACAGTTCGATCACATAAATGTTTGTGTGGTTGGGGACAAACCGTAAGAGTTAGGCTGAAAGGAATAATACAGAGTGCGGTAAGTAAAATTGTTCAGCCATAAATTTTTTCTTAATTCTATATCTGAGCAACATAATGAGATGAAGAGAGAGAAAGAGACACCAGTTCATCCACGGAAATCCGCTATATATTCTCCAATACTTCCTGAGGTAAGGGGAATCGCGTCACATTAGCAGTGCCACATCATCAGTAAATATTGCATTTAGCAAAGCATCTTCATCCTTGAACTATTCCTTCGTTATGACACATCTCATCACATCACATAAATTACACTGCATAAGTTAAATGATAAAGTGCAAATTTTCCCGACGCTTAGCTATTCTTTTTGGAACATTGTTCAGTGTCTGCTCTTCCTTCACTAAGATCTCGCTCCCACTTTAGTTATGGGATCCAGTACAACATTCACTGCCATTTCACTTTACGACGTAGCCGCAACATAAAATGCCAGAGAAATAGCCAGTTCTTCTATTGATATAAGCGCTGGCTAATTGAATACAAGATATCTTATCTATTGCGAAAGCAGCAATCTCAGGTTGTCACTGAATCACTAACTTCACTTGATGTTGTAAACAGTATGACTAAACATACACAAACTCTCATGCGAGATCAGTTTCTTATACAATCGTTGGAAGTATCAACTAACTTGTAATCGGGAAGCGGGAGAAAGAACTTCCTGGAAGAAATCTATTATCTGTCGAACAGCTTCAAAGATTTATGTTGTGCAAAAGCATCACATAGCGACACACTACACCTTCCTCAAAGCTGATAGTCCTGCATAAGTCTAAAGTATGGCGAGGCGATCCAACTTAACCATTGATTGAAGATGAATTTACGTTGATACGTGTGATTGATTACCTACTAGGGCCATTCCAAGGATATTGCAGCTTCGTCAACTTTCTATTTGTCCATGGGAAGACAGTGTTATAGAGGTCAACCTTCTGATGACCACTAACAGTCACCAAATAGCCATAACATGCTTGCATCCAGTCAATTACCAGCTCAATACTTACGAGAATCTGGTTATTCTAAGCCTTTCCTTGCTGCACTGAAACTGTACCATTGCATTCAGCCCCGTTTACGTTCGAAGGCTTCGACTTGTTACGCAGTATTGCATCACTACCTCTCCATCTCTGCCATCATGCAATTGTTGCAGGTTTCTTCGCAGACAGCTTCCATGGCGTGCTCCAACCCGGTTCTCTGTTATGAAGGAGGGGAATGCATCTCTATCACCGATTTAGCTTCTTTTCTTTGTTTTCTTTTTTTTCTTTCTTTCTTTTTTGTTAATTTTACGTCCTCCAACGTTAAGTCATATCGGACGATAGATGGGATGGGTGAAATGATGCTCAAATAATCCCAGGGTCCATGGAGCTTAGAGTTACCCAACATTCGTCTTTTAGGATACGGGAAAACCCTGGAAAAAACCTCACCCTGACCGAGATTCGAACTCGGGACCTATTGAACGAGAGGTAGACACGCTACCACCACGCTACCGAGGTGGGCAGTTTTTTTCTTGTACACTTGCCTGCGTGGTAACGTATCTTCTCGCTTTTGGAAGGTCCCATTTTAGATTCCCGTAGACCACCAAATCTTAACTCAAATATGGGTAACAGAGCAGAAAGTTTATTTAAAATATAAGATATTTTTACGGAAACTACAACTTTATAATAAGATTTTGTATACCTTTAGTTTAACAATCACATATGTCATTTAAATTGAAGAGCTATGCGCAAACCCTCGCATTTTTCATATACATAGATGTATAGGATTTCCGCAATTCCAGCAAGTAGATGTTCAGATTCTATTTCTATGTTGCCGAGTTGTCCAAGCTGGCACCGGTTCCTTTCTTTAGCCTGCGTCAGCGCGATGAATCTTCAGGTTGTCATCTTTGGTGCTTTAGTGCGGAGGACGGACACCAGGTCTTCGTTAATGTTACCATATTCATTAGGAGAAGTAGCTGTTCCATATCTCTGCTTTTCCTATCAATGAATACCTGAATGTTTTTCCCAAAGCGGTACCTTCAGGGCGAATTCAAGAGAGTTCTCATTTTATTGTAGAACCCACGAGATACTCTAAAAACCTTATACCTAAAGGTTCAAATAAGTCTTCAGCCGATACTCTAATGGGGAACATGTGAAGCATTTATACTGCTTACAGGTAACTTATCCATTGTGTGTAGCAATGGTCTGAAACTGCTGCGAAAGCACAACCTGCAACAAAACAACAAGGAATTTTGGTAACTTGACCTTTTTACAATTATAGGTCTCACAATCACGAAATCTGCTCAAATTTCGGTGCGGATTTTGACTTCTAGGTCGCAGTGAGTCTTCTCCACTGCGGCATCTGCCATTCTGTGCTTTCCTTCTTCAACTGCTCCAGACATTTCTACTACGGGCTCCACCATCTATTACACCATTCTGTTCATCAGATTTTGCAGAGTAAGTGTCATCACCAGGTCCTAATTTAAATTTCTGTTTAATCTTGACAATTTCGGATTACATTTATGTCTGCATCCTTTCCATTTGGAAGCAGTGTCTTAATTTCAAATCTCATCTGTAGCATTCCGGATTTCAGTTGAGTTAATATGTTGTCCATTTTAAAATTTCTTCTTCATTTCGAATTTCATGAAATTCACTTCACACAATAATGTTGAAGCTTTTCCTTCATCTAGGTTTTATATCCTTTTCTGACAGCAGTGTGTCTTTGTTCAGCTTTCACTCTCGCTGTGCTAATTTCTCCTGGTAAATCACTTTCTGATCTAGTTCTATTTTCCATCCCTGATCTTTTGTTCAGGGACGTAGCGACGTGATGAAATACGCACGAAGCAGCCTGGTTTTCAGATGGTTCACTCATTGAAAAATTGAACGCAAGGCGTTAATATATATTTTGTTATTTAAAGCGAAGAAAATCTCTCAGGAGGCGAAGAAAATGAGCCTTCCAGAACCATATACTTATCTTCATATAACGTTTCTGTATCAAATGAGGTACATATACATATGCCAAATTCAGATGCATATTCGGAACGAGGGCCAAGGCTAGATGAATGGCGGAAGAAGAGGAGTACGTAAACATTTCACCTGAGTGGTTGAAAGGTACATGCTGCTGCAAGCGATGACTCGGAGCAGTCTTTGACCGACTGCAGGATGCGAAAATGTTGGCATTCAAGCATTGAGCTATTAACAATATTCCATTTCTGCCAGGAGGGAAGTAACGTATAGAATAAAACAATC
Source organism: Mantis religiosa (assembly GCA_030765055.1). Classification (NCBI taxonomy): domain Eukaryota; kingdom Metazoa; phylum Arthropoda; class Insecta; order Mantodea; family Mantidae; genus Mantis; species Mantis religiosa. The sequence continues at coordinate 59,739,503 of CM060951.1, read as the reverse complement.
ATTAAGCTGAATGCTAGAACAGGACAATGGGTGCAGGCTGGAAGTTGCAGAGATAATTTTGTATACCTGCATGAGTCCCTGTTCACGAGTTGACATAGTCTCTCCCCGTATGCTGAGGTATTCCGTCTCTAGGGCAGAGGGAATAGAATTCACATAAAATAATGCAGCATGAAACTTGCTACGAAATTTCTCTCCCTAAATTACATCGCACAATAGTGCTCATTGTTTGTGATATTGTCAAAAGCAGCTCCACCAATGATTCGGTTCAAATAGCATATGTTTGGAAATTTGATAGCTTCTGTTTTCCTATAACTTTCTTTAATTAACGATGAAATACGCATATAATACTTGTATGCAAATTTATAATACATATATGTGACTGCAAAACGTCTGATGGTTATTTCTATGAAGCATTGTGCTTTACCTGGAGCTTGAAACAGCTTTTGGTACTATAGAAAGCAGGCTATCAAAATGAACAGTGTAAATAACGTATAGAGAAAAGTGTCGATAAAAGTGGAGCAGGTGTTGCGGCCGCATGCCGTGTCGATGAGTGTGACGGAGGTTTTGATTTACTGGTATAAAGGGTGAAGCAGCACCAGTTGGCGGTCTAAATGATACACACATTAGCACATGATGCATACGCGGTAATGGTCGAGTGTCACGTGATAAAGCAATTACAACGTGGGGAATATTTGATCATCGGAAGCGATTGCATCAAGCGAAGTCTCATGGTTGTCGAACCCTTGTTCACTTCTAGTCATTTCGTGCTTAAAGTGGAACTGCCATATATACAGTCCATTTTATAATTAAACTGATTTCGCAACTAAGGTGTTCACAGTCGCATCCTTCATTGTCTGGAGTAGAGTTCGACACTATCCTTTGCTTCTGCTCTTTGTGAATCGATTCATATCTAACCGTAGCCAACCAGAAATTTTCCCCTAGTGGAGCAAATACACTCTGCACACTTAGCTCCTACTTGTAGTTATGTTCTGAAACATATGATAGGGTGTTATATTTAGTTTACATGAGAACCATATTAACTTATCTGTGCGGTAACGTATCTTCTCGCTTTAGGAAGGTCCCATTTTCGATTCCCGTAGACCACCAAATCTGAACTCAAAATGGGTAACAGAACAAAAATTTTATTTAAAATATGAGATATTTTTACGAAAACTGCAACTTTATAATAATCTTTGTTTATCTTTAGTTTAACAGTTACATATAAGTCATTTAAATCGAAGAGCTCTGCGCAAGCCCTTCGCAGAAAGTGCATCCGAAATGTTTTATTTCCCTTGTATATATCTTAAAGATATGAAATTTTAATCAAACTAATTAAATAAATTATTAATAAAATAAAAAGATGGTTATATTAAGGGAAGCTGGGGTGGAGATTTTTTTTTTTTTTTTTTTTTTTTTTTGCAATTTTCATGTTACATCTGTGACGGTATACTGCGGTATTTTATAAATTCCGGTGTTAAGTTATGCTGAACCATTTGAATTCCTAAATATGTAAAGTAAAGAAAGTAAATCAGTAATACCTGTAGCTCCTCAAAAAGTCTATAGACACAAAAAAACAGATTTCTTTTCAGAAAATGAATTTCAAGGAAATTTTAAGAATATATTTTTGGAAAAGCCATACTTCTTCGACTTAGAGTGGCAAATAATACAGAATTTAAAGCGTATTAAGTTTTTCATAAAAAGCACAAACTTATCTTGGTGGATGTTATTCGAACCTGGAACATTTAGGTCTTCCAAACATCACTGTAGCCTTGTGTGACATGTAGTCTTCTGTAGCGCCTTTACATCATCCTTTCTTCATAGGTTTGGTAGCCACTATTGTTCTGTTATTGGTTGCAGTGTGAGAGGTGTGTGTTTCTTTACCTACAGCTTGTCTATACCTATTATGTCTATTAACCTGACGTGAGCATGCTCTTTGTTGATTTCAAAACCTTGGGATCGCAGTGAACATTTCTGCTTAAATAAAAATATGCTTTCCTATTCCTAGGACACATTTCCTTTACTAGGATGTCTGTATTTAAAATCAGCAAACTCACTACAAGTAGTAAAAGGAACCGAGACACACAAACTAAGTTATGCATTTTGAGAACGAAGCGCTCGACTTAAGCAGGTACCCCTTAGTAACAGAGAAATACAACATATTATATCGGCTCTATTTCAGCCAGAAATAGTTTTGGTTCACAGTCGCAGTGTTCTCGATACCTACTAATTACCCAGCAGTATCGAGTATTTATGATTTTTAATCAACTGAAATTATTGATCAATAAGTAAAAAATGAAGCTCATAAACTGAAATTTAGCCAATTAGGAAGCTTCATACAAATAAAGGCCCATGTGCTATGATTAAATGTTTAATTGACATTAAAACTGATGGTACTTACGTATTATAGTTAATAATGTACAGCTTTCATCTAAGCGGAAGCTTCTATTAATAACCTTATCAAGATTAGAATTTGGAGTTTTAATTTTATTTATTTATTTGTTTATTTATTTGTTTGTTTACTTGTTTGTTTGTTTGTTTGTTCGTTCGTTCGTTCCCTCCCACCCTCCCTCCCTCCCTCCCCCCTCCTTCCTTCCTTCCTTCCTTCCTTCCTTCATTCATTCGTTCATTTGGTTGTTTACTTGAAACTAATGTTAGATGTTCCTAATAACATAATAGTTGAATTTTATATTTGAAAATGATATATATATATATATATATTAAACGCGTATGCGTAAGGTTTCATTTTTCTGACCTAGAAAGCATGTAGACGAAAATAAATGTTGAACAATGTAGTACCTATATTATTAGTAAGAGCGTTCCATATTATTACTCATGAAATTTCAAGTAGAACTGAGTACATGTGCACATAGAAATAAAATAATGCTTAATGTTTTAAAGTAAACAATAATTGCAGTGAACTAAACATAAACCAGTGATACCACTAATTATTAATCTTAGTAATAGGAGATTATTTAAGAAAAAGACCAAAAATATCCTCCGTGTCGTTTTGTCTTCTGATGCCTTAAGATAAAATTTGGCATTTATTATTAGTAGAGCTCTATTTTATATTAAATTTTAATCTCTCTAGACTAATATTATAAAAATATATATTAAGGTATTTGGATTAATAGATGAGGGAACAAGCTTGAAATTGACTTTCCTTCATCGAGAGAGCTTGTTAGAGAAGGAATAGAAGCAGGAGTAGCAGTAGACATAGGAAGGGGCTTTTAGGAATTGGGATACCGCACGACAAGAGGCCAATGGCCCTTTTTGTTTCCAGTCCAGACGGGATCCCTAATGTTTCCAGATGTACCATCCTAAAGTTTCAGGAGGTGCCTCTGATAGC